>OZ025252.1:31602232-32000925 GCA_964019135.1 Arenicola marina
CTCAACCAGTCCCTGACCCACCCCCAGACCACACGAACCCAGGGCCACCGCCTCAACCAGTCCCTGACCCCTCCAGACCACACGAACCCAGGGCCACCGCCTCAACCAGTCCCTGACCCCCCCCCCCCAGACCACACGAACCCAGGACCACCGCCTCAACCAGTCCCTGACCCCTCCAGACCACACGAACCCAGGGCCACCGCCTCAACCAGTTCCTGACCCCCCAGAGCACACGAACCCAGGACCACCGCCTCTACCAGTCCCTGACCCCCCCCCCCAGACCACACGAACCCAGGGCCACCGCCTCAACCGGTCCCTGACCCCCCCCCCCAGACCACACGAACCCAGGGCCACCGCCTCAACCAGTCCCTGACCCCCCCAGACCACACGAACCCAGGGCCACCGCCTCTACCAGTTCCTGACCCCCCCAGAGCACGCGAACTCAGGACCACCGCCTCAACCAGTCCCTGACCCCCCCAGAGCACACGAACCCAGGGCCACCGCCTCAACCAGTCCCTGACCCCCCCAGAGCACACGAACCCAGGGCCACCGCCTCAACCAGTCCCTGACCCCCCCAGAGCACACGGACCCAAGGCCACCGCCTCAACCAGTCCCTGACCCCCCCAGACCACACGAACCCAGGGCCACCGCCTCAACCAGTCCCTGACCCCCCCAGAGCACACGAACCCAGGGCCACCGCCTCTACCAGTTCCTGACCCCCCCCCCAGACCACACGAACCCAGGGCCACCGCCTCTACCAGTTCCTGACCCCCCAGAGCACACGAACCCAGGGCCACCGCCTCAACCAGTCCCTGACCCCCCCAGACCACACGAACCCAGGGCCACCGCCTCAACCAGTCCCTGACCCCCCCCTCAGACCACACGAACCCAGGGCTACCGCCTCTACCAGTTCCTGACCCCCCAGAGCACACGAACCCAGGGCTACCGCCTCTATCAGTTCCTGACCCCCCAGACCACACGAACCCAGGGCCACCGCCTCAACTAGTCCCTGACCCCTCCAGACCACACGAACCCAGGGCTACCGCCTCTACCAGTTCCTGACCCCCCCAGACCACACGAACCCAGGGCCACCGCCTCTACCAGTTCCTGACCCCCCCAGAGCACACGAACCCAGGACCACCGCCTCAACCGAGGTCCCTGACCCCCCCCCCAGACCACACGAACCCAGGGCCACCGCCTCAACCAGTCCCCGACCCCCCCAGACCACACGAACCCAGGGCCACCGCCTCTACCAGTCCCTGACCCCCCCCCCAGACCACACGAACCCAGGGCTACCGCCTCTACCAGTTCCTGACCCCCCAGAGCACACGAACCCAGGGCCACCGCCTCAACCAGTCCCCGACCCCCCCCCCCCCCAGACCACACGAACCCAGGGCTACCGCCTCAACTAGTCCCTGACCCCCCCAGAGCACACGAACCCAGGGCCACCGCCTCAACCAGTCCCCGACCCCCCCAGACCACACGAACCCAGGGCCACCGCCTCTACCAGTCCCTGACCCCCCCAGACCACACGAACCCAGGGCTACCGCCTCTACCAGTTCCTGACCCCCCCAGACCACACGAACCCAGGGCCACCGCCTCTACCAGTCCCTGACCCCCCCCCCCCCAGACCACACGAACCCAGGGCTACCGCCTCTACCAGTTCCTGACCCCTCCAGACCACACGAACCCAGGGCCACCGCCTCTACCAGTCCCTGACCCCCCCCCCGCCCCCCCCCCAGACCACACGAACCCAGGGCTACCGCCTCTACCAGTTCCTGACCCCCCCATACCATATCTTCTCTACCAGCGAAGTGGCTGCAGAATTCTGCGGCCTCTAACGATCGCCATAGATTTTGAGACAACCCCCGAAGCACTGCTCATGAACCATAGAGCTGACACCGTGGACATGATATAACTCGATCTACCGTGGAACCTGCCCAGTAGCGGCCTGAGTAAAGACACTGGTCTGTACCACTCTGCTCATGTGTGACGTATTGGGGCGTTATGGTAGGTGCACAAAACTTGAGTTGGACACCTCAGATAATACTCATGAGTACTCTTCCCGCCTCACTAGGACTAAACCTTATGATGGAAATCTTAAGTCCGCGTACCTTTCAAGAGTGAACGGGTAGTACAAGGGGTGCACAGATCTTTTGGTGTCTGAGTATCTATTTACATAATTGATGCCATGTCCTCCAGACAGGAGTGAATACGTTAAATGTTCCTGCCTGTAACACTGGTAACTACGTCATGTTTTGAACCAAAGTTCTATATTATAACACCTGTCTCGTCATCTCCTCTCGGTTTTTTTCAAAACCTATCAGCTAGCGTCTACTGTATAGTGTGTGTTGTATCTTTTTTTCTTTTTTTTTCTTTTTTTCACCCGCACTCTCATTGGCGCTCTTTTTTGCTCCGTCACACAATTAATATTCAATTTTGCGCACATTTCGGGACAATATTTCTGCAGTATGTACAATCTTGTCAATGTACTTTTTACTTGCGAACTATTTTTTACATGTTCCTGAGACATCTTGTCTCCTCAGTGGTTCTTGTACTGGTCGAACAATATTATTAGTGTAATATATGGTGTATGTGAACAAGAAGAATGTGCATTATTAGTACATAACGAAGTTAAATTAACGGTGAAATGCCTGGAATCTTAGATGAACAGTTCCTGAAGGAATTTGGAGGACTGGAAAGCAATTGCTTGAATGAGAAACTTATGTGTAATGTAGTAAAAGATGATAGTAATGATGGTGAACTAGAAATAATACAACGTTCCCCCTACTATGATGATTCGCTATTAATAGATTTAATGAAAAAGTGGCACGGGGAATTTTCTATACTAAGCCTTAACACAGCATCACTGACAGCCAAATTTGATGAGTTAAACCTATTTATTAAAAAACTCTCTCTTTTCCACAACATTCAGATATTTGGGAGGGACTGTTTATTGAAATTACTGGTACATGTAATAATAAGAAATTAATACTGGGTAACTTATACAGACCTCCGTGTGATATTAATTTAAACTACCGCATTTTTACAAATGAAATAGAAGAAGTGCTAAATATACTTGAAAGTCGCCAGTCTGAAGCGATAATTGCTGGAGATTTCAATATAGACTTACTCAAAATTAATGATAAACCAGAAATAAGTCACTATTTTGATACTATCTCTTCACATGGTTTCTTCCCCAAAATAACATTTCCTACCAGATTCTCTCAATGTAGAGGAAGCCTGATTGATAATTTCATCTGCAAATTAACACCCAATATGAGTAAAGCAGAAGCAGGAATATTAATCAAGCAAATTTCCGACCATCTACCGTACTTCCTATGCATGAAAAGTAGGATCCAAGAAAAATCACCGAAGAAAGTCAAAATAAGAAAATATGCACCAAACTATATCGACAGCATAAAACAGCAGTTGAATTCATTAAATATTATGGAAATGTTGAGTAACGACTTAAACGAAGATCCAAATACAAACTATGATACTCTAGCTGAATCAGTAAGCAAAATTAAAGATAATTATATCCAGGTGAAACATGTAAAGTTCAATAGGCACAAACACAAAAAATGCGCCTGGATTACTCAAGGCATTATTAAATCTCAAATGTTCAGAGACAAACTATATAAAAAATTAAAACAAACAGCGGTTAGTTCACCTGAATATAAAGTACTAAAGACAAATCTATGTACATACAACCGCATCCTAAAAAAAAATATTAGCTTAGCTAAAAAACAGCATAACGAAGTACTATTCGAAAAATACAAAGCAGACCTAAGAAACACATGGGCAACCATAAAGTCTATCCTCAACAAGTCTGCTTTTCAAAAGGGCATACCTGAACAACTTATCATAAATGGAAAATCCATCTCTAATGAACTTCAAATAGCAAACCAATTTAATGAGTACTTTACAAATATTGGTATTAAACTTGCTAGAGAAATCCAAACACCTCAGACTAAATCCTTTACAGCCTATCTCAATAATCCTTGTCAGTCGATTATGGAACTCAAGTTAATTAACAAAGGAGATGTCGATAAGATAATAGACAAACTCAAACCGAAGCATAGTAGTGGAGTGGACGACATATCTGTTACAATGCTCAAATCGATTAAAAATGAAGTAAGTGATGCAATTGCGTTAATAGTAAACCAATCCTTAACTACGGGCATCTTCCCGGATAAGCTAAAAATTGCAAAAGTTATACCAATATTTAAAACAGGTGATGCTCAATCAATAGATAACTATCGCCCTATATCACTACTCCCAGCTATCTCAAAAGTATTTGAAAGGGTTATGTTTGAGCAAATATTTAATCATTTTGACTCAAATAAGTTATTAAGCAGTAATCAATACGGATTTAGGGAAAATCATTCTGCTGAGCTAGCTTTAATTGAATTAGTAGATAGAACAATTGAAAAAATGTACAAAGGAGACATCCCAATCAATATTTACTTAGATCTTTCCAAAGCTTTTGATACGCTTGATCATAGAATATTAATACATAAACTTATGCACTATGGCATAGTTGGGACAGCTGGGAAACTTGTGGAAAGTTATCTGTTCAACCGTAAACAATTTGTACAGTTAGACAATGCAAACTCTTCTTTATTAAATATAACCACTGGGGTTCCCCAAGGATCTATCCTTGGGCCGCTTTTGTTTATAATATATATTAATGACATTACAAGAGCTAGCGAGATATTTAAAACCATAATATTTGCAGACGACACGACATTGTCAAGCACACTAAGCGTGTTAAATAGTAATTCCGTAGAAAACAATGGAAATAATGTAATAAATAACGAATTAGAAAAAATTAGTGAATGGTTAAAATTAAACAAATTATCGTTAAACATTCAAAAGTCGAAGTTCATGATTTTCCATGTACCTCAAAAAAAAGTTTGTGTACCCGAACTAATTATAAATGATACCAGGCTAGAGTGTGTTAAAACCTTTAAAGTATTGGGCATCACAATAGACTGTTCCCTCTCCTGGAATGATCACCTACATATTTTGTCCCATAATGTATCCAAAAAGATAGGCATTCTGAACAAATTAAAATATACTGTACCAAAGAAAATTAATGCCATGCTATATAACTCCCTCGTCCTATCTAGCTTAAATTACGGAATATTGATCTGGGGTTACAGAGGGGATCAATTACTTAAATTGCAAAAGAAGGCTATGAGAATACTTAATCTCAGCGCTTACAGTGCACACACTGAACCGTTATTCAAAGAATTTAGATCATTAAGGATAGATGATATTCATAAATTACAACAGTTAAAATTTTATTACAAGCTGGTAAACAATAAACTACCAAACTATTTTTCGTCAATGTCCTTAAGCCCACACTCTGCCATACATAACTACAACACCAGAAATAAAAGTGCCTTCTGCTTTAATCCAATTAAGCATGAGTTTGCAAGGAAATGTCTTAGGAACAGTCTACCAAATCTTCTCAATTCTACTTCAGAAATAGTCAAAAGCAAGGTCACGACACACAGTTTGCTCGGTTTTAGTCGCTACGTAAAACAATACTATATTGACCACTATTGTGATGTATGTACCATCCTAAATTGTTACATTTGTGAAGTGACATAACATATCTGGATATGATCAAGAACCAAACCTCTCCCCTCCCCTTTAAAAAAAAAATAATAATCGCACCTTTCAATAATGTATATGACCGCTCTCCCCTATTTCTCCTAAACAACACCATTTGTACATATTTTACTGAGAAGAAAGAAGTATAAGAATAAGTATTAAGGTGGCACCCATGACAGCGACCGATTTGGTCTTAATGGGTGTCCCCCGATCATTTTCGAATCTTATGTTAAGTTTATTTTGTGATGTGTATGTATGTATGAATTTGATCACATAAATGATTTCAATTCAATTCAATCCAGACCACACGAACCCAGGGCTACCGCCTCTACCAGTCCCTGACCCCCCAGAGCACACGAACCCAGGGCCACCGCCTCTACCAGTCCCTGACCCCCCCAGAGCACACGAACCCAGGGCCACCGCGTCAACCAGTCCCTGACCCCCCCCAGACCACAAGAACCCAGGGCCACCGCCTCTACCAGTCCCTGACCCCGCCAGACCACACGAACGCAGGGCCACCGCCTCAACCAGTCCCTGACCCCCCCCCCCAGACCACACGAACCCAGGGCCACCGCCTCAACCAGTCCCTGACCCCCCCAGACCACACGAACCCAGGGCCACTGCCTCTACCAGTTCCTGACCCCCCCAGAGCACACGAACCCAGGACCACCGCCTCTACCAGTTCCTGACCCCCCCAGAGCACACGAACCCAGGGCCACCGCCTCTACCAGTTCCTGACCCCCCCAGACCACACGAACCCAGGACCACCGCCTCAACCAGTTCCTGACCCCCCAGAGCACACGAACCCAGGGCCACCGCCTCAACCAGTCCCTGACCCCCCCAGAGCACACGAACCCAGGACCACCGCCTCAACCAGTCCCTGACCCCCCCCCCAGACCACACGAACCCAGAGCCACCGCCTCAACCAGTCCCTGACCCCCCCAGACCACACGAACCCAGGGCCACTGCCTCTACCAGTTCCTGACCCCGCCAGAGCACACGAACCCAGGACCACCGCCTCTACCAGTTCCTGACCCCCCCAGAGCACACGAACCCAGGGCCACCGCCTCAACCAGTCCCTGACCCCTCCAGACCACACGAACCCAGGACCACCGCCTCAACCTGTCTCTGACCCCCCCAGAGCACACGAACCCAGGACCACCGCCTCTACCAGTCCCTGACCCCCCCCCCCCAGACCACACGAACCCAGGGCCACCGCCTCAACCAGTCCCTGACCCCCCCCCCCCAGACCACACGAACCCAGGGCCACCGCCTCAACCAGTCCCTGACCCCCCCAGACCACACGAACCCAGGGCCACCGCCTCTACCAGTTCCTGACCCCCCCAGAGCACGCGAACTCAGGACCACCGCCTCAACCAGTCCCTGACCCCCCCAGACCACACGAACCCAGGGCCACCGCCTCAACCAGTCCCTGACCCCCCCAGACCACACGAACCCGGGGCCACCGCCTCTACCAGTTCCTGACCCCCCCAGAGCACGCGAACTCAGGACCACCGCCTCAACCAGTCCCTGACCCCCCCAGACCACACGAACCCAGGGCCACCGCCTCAACCAGTCCCTGACCCCCCCCCAGACCACACGAACCCAGGGCCACCGCCTCTACCAGTTCCTGACCCCCCCAGAGCACACGACCCCAGGGCCACCGCCTCAACCAGTCCCTGACCCACCCCCAGACCACACGAACCCAGGGCCACCGCCTCAACCAGTCCCTGACCCATCCAGACCACACGAACCCAGGGCCACCGCCTCTACCAGTTCCTGACCCCCCCAGAGCACACGACCCCAGGGCCACCGCCTCAACCAGTCCCTGACCCACCCCCAGACCACACGAACCCAGGGCCACCGCCTCAACCAGTCCCTGACCCCTCCGGACCACACGAACCCAGGGCCACCGCCTCTACCAGTTCCTGACCCCCCCAGAGGACACGAACCCAGGACCACCGCCTCAACCAGTCCCTGACCCCTCCAGACCACACGAACCCAGGGCCACCGCCTCTACCAGTTCCTGACCCCCCCAGAGCACACGAACCCAGGACCACCGCCTCAACCAGTCCCTGACCCCTCCAGACCACACGAACCCAGGGCCACCGCCTCAACCAGTTCCTGACCCCCCCAGACCACACGAACCCAGGACCACCGCCTCTACCAGTTCCTGACCCCCCCAGAGCACACGAACCCAAGGCCACCGCCTCAACCAGTCCCTGACCCCTCCAGAGCACACGAACCCAGGGCCACCGCCTCAACCAGTTCCTGACCCCCCCAGAGCACACGAACCCAGGGCCACCGCCTCAACCAGTCCCTGACCCCCCCAGAGCACACGAACCCAGGACCACCGCCTCAACTAGTCCCTGACCCCCCCAGAGCACACGAACCCAGGGCCACCGCCTCAACCAGTCCCTGACCCCCCCAGAGCACACGAACCCAGGACCACCGCCTCAACCAGTCCCTGACCCCTCCAGACCACACGAACCCAGGGCCACCGCCTCTACCAGTTCCTGACCCCTCCAGACCACACGAACCCAGGACCACCGCCTCTACCAGTTCCTGACCCCCCCAGAGCACACGAACCCAGGACCACCGCCTCTACCAGTTCCTGACCCCCCCAGAGCACACGAACCCAGGACCACCGCCTCTACCAGTTCCTGACCCCCCCAGAGCACACGAACCCAGGGCCACCGCCTCAACCAGTCCCTGACCCCCCCAGACCACACAAACCCAGGACCACCGCCTCTACCAGTTCCTGACCCCCCCCAGAACACACGAACCCAGGACCACCGCCTCTACCAGTTCCTGACCCCCCCAGAGCACGCGAACTCAGGACCACTGCCTCAACCAGTCCCTGACCCCCCCAGACCACACGAACCCAGGGCCACCTCCTCAACCAGTCGCTGACCCCCCCAGACCACACAAACCCAGGGCCACCGCCTCTACCAGTTCCTGACCCCCCCAGAGCACACGACCCCAGGGCCACCGCCTCAACCAGTCCCTGACCCACCCCCAGACCACACGAACCCAGGGCCACCGCCTCAACCAGTCCCTGACCCCTCCAGACCACACGAACCCAGGGCCACCGCCTCTACCAGTTCCTGACCCCCACAGAGCACACGAACCCAGGACCACCGCCTCAACCAGTCCCTGACCCCCCCCAGACCACACGAACCCAGGGCCACCGCCTCTACCGGTTCCTGACCCCCCCAGACCACACGAACCCAGGGCCACCGCCTCAACCAGTCCCTGACCCCTCCAGACCACACGAACCCAGGGCCACCGCCTCTACCAGTTCCTGACCGCCCCAGAGCACACGAACCCAGGACAACCGCCTCTACCAGTTCCTGACCCCCCCAGAGCACACGAACCCAGGACCACCGCCTCTACCAGTTCCTGACCCCCCCAGAGCACACGAACCCAGGGCCACCGTCTCAACCAGTCCCTGACCCCCCCAGAGCACACGAACCCAGGACCACCGCCTCTACCAGTTCCTGACCCCCTCCAGAGCACACGAACCCAGGGCCACCTCCTCAACCAGTTCCTGACCCCCCCAGACCACACGAACCCAGGGCCACCGCCTCTACCAGTTCCTGACCCCCCCAGAGCACGCGAACTCGGGACCACCGCCTCAACCAGTCCCTGACCCCCCCAGACCACACGAACCCAGGACCACCGCCTCTACCAGTTCCTGACCCCCCCAGAGCACACGAACCCAGGGCCACCGCCTCAACCAGTCCCTGACCCCCCCAGACCACACGAACCCAGGGCCACCGCCTCAACCAGTCCCTGACCCCCCCAGACCACACGAACTCAGGGCCACCGCCTCTACCAGTTCCTGACCCCCCCAGAGCACACGAACCCAGGGCCACCGCCTCAACCAGTCCCTGACCCCTCCAGACCACACGAACCCAGGGCCACCGCCTCAACCAGTTCCTGACCCCCCCCCAGAGCACACGAACCCAGGGCCACCGCCTCAACCAGTCCCTGACCCCCCCAGAGCACACGAACCCAGGACCACCGCCTCAACCAGTCCCTGACCCCTCCAGACCACACGAACCCAGGGCCACCGCCTCTACCAGTTCCTGACCCCTCCAGACCACACGAACCCAGGACCACCGCCTCTACCAGTTCCTGACCCCCCCAGACCACACGAACCCAGGACCACCGCCTCAACCAGTTCCTGACCCCCCAGAGCACACGAACCCAGGGCCACCGCCTCAACCAGTCCCTGACCCCCCCCAGAGCACACGAACCCAGGACCACCGCCTCAACCAGTTCCTGACCCCCCCCCCAGACCACACGAACCCAGGGCCACCGCCTCAACCAGTCCCTGACCCCCCCCCCCCCAGACCACACGAACCCAGGGCCACCGCCTCAACCAGTCCCTGAACCCCCCAGACCACACGAACCCAGGGCCACCGCCTCTACCAGTTCCTGACCCCCCCAGAGCACGCGAACTCAGGACCACCGCCTCAACCAGTCCCTGACCCCCCCAGACCACACGAACCCAGGGCCACCGCCTCAACCAGTCCCTGACCCCCCCAGACCACACGAACCCAGGGCCACCGCCTCTACCAGTTCCTGACCCCCCCAGAGCACGCGAACTCAGGACCACCGCCTCAACCAGTCCCTGACCCCCCCAGACCACACGAACCCAGGGCCACCGCCTCAACCAGTCCCTGACCCCCCCAGACCACACGAACCCAGGGCCACCGCCTCTACCAGTTCCTGACCCCCCCAGAGCACACGACCCCAGGGCCACCGCCTCAACCAGTCCCTGACCCACCCCCAGACCACACGAACCCAGGGCCACCGCCTCAACCAGTCCCTGACCCATCCAGACCACACGAACCCAGGGCCACCGCCTCTACCAGTTCCTGACCCCCCCAGAGCACACGACTCCAGGGCCACCGCCTCAACCAGTCCCTGACCCACCCCCAGACCACACGAACCCAGGGCCACCGCCTCAACCAGTCCCTGACCCCTCTGGACCACACGAACCCAGGGCCACCGCCTCTACCAGTTCCTGACCCCCCCAGAGGACACGAACCCAGGACCACCGCCTCAACCAGTCCCTGACCCCTCCAGACCACACGAACCCAGGGCCACCGCCTCTACCAGTTCCTGACCCCCCCAGAGCACACGAACCCAGGACCACCGCCTCAACCAGTCCCTGACCCCTCCAGACCACACGAACCCAGGGCCACCGCCTCAACCAGTTCCTGACCCCCCCAGACCACACGAACCCAGGACCACCGCCTCTACCAGTTCCTGACCCCCCCAGAGCACACGAACCCAAGGCCACCGCCTCAACCAGTCCCTGACCCCTCCAGAGCACACGAACCCAGGGCCACCGCCTCAACCAGTTCCTGACCCCCCCAGAGCACACGAACCCAGGGCCACCGCCTCAACCAGTCCCTGACCCCCCCAGAGCACACGAACCCAGGACCACCGCCTCAACTAGTCCCTGACCCCCCCAGAGCCCACGTACCCAGGGCCACCGCCTCAACCAGTCCCTGACCCCCCCAGAGCACACGAACCCAGGACCACCGCCTCAACCAGTCCCTGACCCCTCCAGACCACACGAACCCAGGGCCACCGCCTCTACCAGTTCCTGACCCCTCCAGACCACACGAACCCAGGACCACCGCCTCTACCAGTTCCTGACCCCCCCAGAGCACACGAACCCAGGACCACCGCCTCTACCAGTTCCTGACCCCCCCAGAGCACACGAACCCAGGACCACCGCCTCTACCAGTTCCTGACCCCCCCAGAGCACACGAACCCAGGGCCACCGCCTCAACCAGTCCCTGACCCCCCCAGACCACACAAACCCAGGACCACCGCCTCTACCAGTTCCTGACCCCCCCAGAACACACGAACCCAGGACCACCGCCTCTACCAGTTCCTGACCCCCCCAGAGCACGCGAACTCAGGACCACCGCCTCAACCAGTCCCTGACCCCCCCAGACCACACGAACCCAGGGCCACCTCCTCAACCAGTCGCTGACCCCCCCAGACCACACAAACCCAGGGCCACCGCCTCTACCAGTTCCTGACCCCCCCAGAGCACACGACCCCAGGGCCACCGCCTCAACCAGTCCCTGACCCACCCCCAGACCACACGAACCCAGGGCCACCGCCTCAACCAGTCCCTGACCCCTCCAGACCACACGAACCCAGGGCCACCGCCTCTACCAGTTCCTGACCCCCACAGAGCACACGAACCCAGGACCACCGCCTCAACCAGTCCCTGACCCCCCCCAGACCACACGAACCCAGGGCCACCGCCTCTACCGGTTCCTGACCCCCCCAGACCACACGAACCCAGGGCCACCGCCTCAACCAGTCCCTGACCCCTCCAGACCACACGAACCCAGGGCCACCGCCTCTACCAGTTCCTGACCGCCCCAGAGCACACGAACCCAGGACAACCGCCTCTACCAGTTCCTGACCCCCCCAGAGCACACGAACCCAGGACCACCGCCTCTACCAGTTCCTGACCCCCCCAGAGCACACGAACCCAGGGCCACCGCCTCAACCAGTCCCTGACCCCTCCAGACCACACGAACCCAGGACCACCGCCTCAACCAGTCCCTGACCCCCCCAGATCACACGAACCCAGGACCACCGCCTCTACCAGTTCCTGACCCCCCCAGAGCACACGAACCCAGGACCACCGCCTCAACCAGTCCCTGACCCCCCCAGAGCACACGAACCCAGGACCACCGCCTCTACCAGTTCCTGACCCCCCCCCAGAGCACACGAACCCAGGGCCACCTCCTCAACCAGTTCCTGACCCCCCCAGACCACACGAACCCAGGGCCACCGCCTCTACCAGTTCCTGACCCCCCCAGAGCACGCGAACTCGGGACCACCGCCTCAACCAGTCCCTGACCCCCCCAGACCACACGAACCCAGGACCACCGCCTCTACCAGTTCCTGACCCCCCCAGAGCACACGAACCCAGGGCCACCGCCTCAACCAGTCCCTGACCCCCCCAGAGCACACGAACCCAGGACCACCGCCTCAACCAGTCCCTGACCCCCCCAGACCACACGAACCCAGGGCCACCGCCTCAACCAGTCCCTGACCCCCCCAGAGCACACGAACCCAGGACCACCGCCTCAACCAGTCCCTGACCCCTCCAGACCACACGAACCCAGGGCCACCGCCTCTACCAGTTCCTGACCCCTCCAGACCACACGAACCCAGGACCACCGCCTCTACCAGTTCCTGAACCCCCCAGAGCACACGAACCCAGGACCACCGCCTCTACCAGTTCCTGACCCCCCCAGAGCACACGAACCCAGGACCACCGCCTCTACCAGTTCCTGACCCCCCCAGAGCACACGAACCCAGGGCCACCGCCTCCACCAGTCCCTGACCCCCCCAGACCACACGAACCCAGGACCACCGCCTCTACCAGTTCCTGACCCCCCCAGAGCACACGAACCCAGGACCACCGCCTCAACCAGTCCCTGACCCCCCACCCCCAGACCACACGAACCCAGGGCCACCGCCTCAACCAGTCCCTGACCCCCCCATACCACACGAACCCAGGGCCACCGCCTCTACCAGTTCCTGACCCCCCCAGAGCACGCGAACTCAGGACCACCGCCTCAACCAGTCCCTGACCCCCCCAGACCACACGAACCCAGGGCCACCGCCTCAACCAGTCCCTGACCCCCCCAGACCACACGAACTCAGGGCCACCGCCTCTACCAGTTCCTGACCCCCCCAGAGCACACGACCCCAGGGCCACCGCCTCAACCAGTCCTGACCCACCCCCAGACCACACGAATCCAGGGCCACCGCCTCTACCAGTTCCTGACCCCCCCAGAGCACACGAACCCAGGACCACCGCCTCAACCAGTCCCTGACCCCTCCAGACCACACGAACCCAGGGCCACCGCCTCTACCAGTTCCTGACCCCCCCAGACCACACGAACCCAGGGCCACCGATTCAACCAGTCCCTGACCCCTCCAGACCACACGAACCCAGGGCCACCGCCTCAACCAGTTCCTGACCCCCCCCCCCAGAGCACACGAACCCAGGGCCACCGCCTCAACCAGTCCCTGACCCCTCCAGAGCACACGAACCCAGGACCACCGCCTCTACCAGTTCCTGACCCCCCCAGAGCACACGAACCCAGGACCACCGCCTCTACCAGTTCCTGACCCACCCCCAGACCACACGAACCCAGGGCCACCGCCTCAACCAGTCCCTGACCCCCCCAGAGCACACGAACCCAGGGCCACCGCCTCAACCAGTCCCTGACCCCTCCAGACCACACGAACCCAGGACCACCGCCTCAACCAGTCCCTGACCCTCCCAGACCACACGAACCCAGGACCACCGCCTCTACCAGTTCCTGACCCCCCCAGACCACACGAACCCAGGACCACCGCCTCTACCAGTTCCTGACCCCCCCAGACCACACGAACCCAGGACCACCGCCTCAACCAGTTCCTGACCCCCCCAGAGCACACGAACCCAGGACCACCGCCTCTACCAGTTCCTGACACCCCCAGACCACACGAACCCAGGGCCACCGCCTCAACCAGTCCCTGACCCCCCAGACCACACGAACCCAGGACCACCGCCTCTACCAGTTCCTGACCCCCCAGAGCACACGAACCCAGGACCACCGCCTCTACCAGTTCCTGACCCTCCCAGAGCACACGAACCCAGGACCACCGCCTCTACCAGTTCCTGACCCCCCCAGAGCACACGAACCCAGGGCCACCGCCTCAACCAGTTCCTGACCCCCCCAGACCACACGAACCCAGGGCCACCGCCTCTACCAGTTCCTGACCCCCCCAGAGCACGCGAACTCAGGACCACCGCCTCAACCAGTCCCTGACCCCCCCAGACCACACGAACCCAGGGCCACCGCCTCAACCAGTCCCTGACCCCCCCCCAGACCACACGAACCCAGGGCCACCGCCTCTACCAGTTCCTGACCCCCCCAGAGCACACGACCCCAGGGCCACCGCCTCAACCAGTCCCTGACCCACCCCCAGACCACACGAACCCAGGGCCACCGCCTCAACCAGTCCCTGACCCCTCCAGACCACACGAACCCAGGGCCACCGCCTCTACCAGTTCCTGACCCCCCCCAGAGCACACGACCCCAGGGCCACCGCCTCAACCAGTCCCTGACCCACCCCCAGACCACACGAACCCAGGGCCACCGCCTCAACCAGTCCCTGACCCCTCCGGACCACACGAACTCAGGGCCACCGCCTCTACCAGTTCCTGACCCCCCCAGAGGACACGAACCCAGGACCACCGCCTCAACCAGTCCCTGACCCCTCCAGACCACACGAACCCAGGGCCACCGCCTCTACCAGTTCCTGACCCCCCCAGAGCACACGAACCCAGGACCACCGCCTCAACCAGTCCCTGACCCCTCCAGACCACACGAACCCAGGGCCACCGCCTCAACCAGTTCCTGACCCCCCCAGACCACACGAACCCAGGACCACCGCCTCTACCAGTTCCTGACCCCCCCAGAGCACACGAACCCAAGGCCACCGCCTCAACCAGTCCCTGACCCCTCCAGAGCACACGAACCCAGGGCCACCGCCTCAACCAGTTCCTGACCCCCCCAGAGCACACGAACCCAGGGCCACCGCCTCAACCAGTCCCTGACCCCCCCAGAGCACACGAACCCAGGACCACCGCCTCAACTAGTCCCTGACCCCCCCAGAGCACACGAACCCAGGGCCACCGCCTCAACCAGTCCCTGACCCCCCCAGAGCACACGAACCCAGGGCCACCGCCTCAACCAGTCCCTGACCCCTCCAGACCACACGAACCCAGGGCCACCGCCTCTACCAGTTCCTGACCCCTCCAGACCACACGAACCCAGGACCACCGCCTCTACCAGTTCCTGACCCCCCCAGAGCACACGAACCCAGGACCACCGCCTCTACCAGTTCCTGACCCCCCCAGAGCACACGAACCGAGGACCACCGCCTCTACCAGTTCCTGACCCCCCCAGAGCACACGAACCCAGGGCCACCGCCTCAACCAGTCCCTGACCCCCCCAGACCACACAAACCCAGGACCACCGCCTCTACCAGTTCCTGACCCCCCCAGAACACACGAACCCAGGACCACCGCCTCTATCAGTTCCTGACCCCCCCCCCAGAGCACGCGAACTCAGGACCACCGCCTCAACCAGTCCCTGACCCCCCCAGAGCACACGAACCCAGGGCCACCTCCTCAACCAGTCGCTGACCCCCCCAGACCACACAAACCCAGGGCCACCGCCTCAACCAGTCCCTGACCCCCCCAGAGCACACGAACCCAGGACCACCGCCTCAACCAGTCCCTGACCCCCCCGGAGCACACGAACCCAGGGCCACCGCCTCAACCAGTCCCTGACCCCTCCAGACCACACGAACCCAGGACCACCGCCTCAACCAGTCCCTGACCCCCCCAGACCACACGAACCCAGGACCACCGCCTCTACCAGTTCCTGACCCCCCCCCCAGAGCACACGAACCCAGGACCACCGCCTCAACCAGTCCCTGACCCCCCCAGAGCACACGACCCCAGGGCCACCGCCTCTACCAGTCCCTGACCCCGCCAGAGCACACGAACCCAGGACCACCGCCTCTACCAGTTCCTGACCCCCCCAGACCACACGAACCCACGGCCACCGCCTCAACCAGTCCCTGACCCCCCCCAGAGCACACGAACCCAGGACCACCGCCTCTACCAGTTCCTGACCCCCCCCAGAGCACACGAATCCAGGGCCACCTCCTCAACCAGTTCCTGACCCCCCCAGACCACACAAACCCAGGGCCACCGCCTCTACCAGTTCCTGACCCCCCCAGAGCACGCGAACTCGGGACCACCGCCTCAACCAGTCCCTGACCCCCCCAGACCACACGAACCCAGGACCACCGCCTCTACCAGTTCCTGACCCCCCCAGAGCACACGAACCCAGGGCCACCGCCTCAACCAGTCCCTGACCCCCCCAGAGCACACGAACCCAGGACCACCGCCTCAACCAATCCCTGACCCCCCCAGACCACACGAACCCAGGGCCACCGCCTCAACCAGTCCCTGACCCCCCCAGAGCACACGAACCCAGGACCACCGCCTCAACCAGTCCCTGACCCCTCCAGACCACACGAACCCAGGGCCACCGCCTCTACCAGTTCCTGACCCCTCCAGACCACACGAACCCAGGACCACCGCCTCTACCAGTTCCTGAACCCCCCAGAGCACACGAACCCAGGACCACCGCCTCTACCAGTTCCTGACCCCCCAGAGCACACGAACCCAGGACCACCGCCTCTACCAGTTCCTGGCCCCCCCAGAGCACACGAACCCAGGGCCAACGCCTCCACCAGTCCCTGACCCCCCCAGACCACACGAACCCAGGACCACCGCCTCTACCAGTTCCTGACCCCCCCAGAGCACACGAACCCAGGACCACCGCCTCAACCAGTCCCTGACCCCCCACCCCCAGACCACACGAACCCAGGGCCACCGCCTCAACCAGTCCCTGACCCCCCCATACCACACGAACCCAGGGCCACCGCCTCTACCAGTTCCTGACCCCCCCCAGAGCACGCGAACTCAGGACCACCGCCTCAACCAGTCCCTGACCCCCCCAGACCACACGAACCCAGGGCCACCGCCTCAACCAGTCCCTGACCCCCCCAGACCACACGAACTCAGGGCCACCGCCTCTACCAGTTCCTGACCCCCCCAGAGCACACGACCCCAGGGCCATCGCCTCAACCAGTCCTGACCCACCCCCAGACCACACGAACCCAGGGCCACCGCCTCTACCAGTTCCTGACCCCCCCAGAGCACACGAACCCAGGACCACCGCCTCAACCAGTCCCTGACCCCTCCAGACCACACGAACCCAGGGCCACCGCCTCTACCAGTTCCTGACCCCCCCAGACCACACGAACCCAGGGCCACCGCCTCAACCAGTCCCTGACCCCTCCAGACCACACGAACCCAGGGCCACCGCCTCAACCAGTTCCTGACCCCCCCCAGAGCACACGAACCCAGGGCCACCGCCTCAACCAGTCCCTGACCCCTCCAGAGCACACGAACCCAGGACCACCGCCTCTACCAGTTCCTGACCCCCCCAGAGCACACGAACCCAGGACCACCGCCTCTACCATTTCCTGACCCACCCCCAGACCACACGAACCCAGGGCCACCGCCTCAACCAGTCCCTGACCCCCCCAGAGCACACGAACCCAGGGCCACCGCCTCAACCAGTCCCTGACCCCTCCAGACCACACGAACCCAGGACCACCGCCTCAACCAGTCCCTGACCCCCCCAGACCACACGAACCCAGGACCACCGCCTCAACCAGTTCCTGACCCCCCCAGACCACACGAACCCAGGGCCACCGCCTCTACCAGTTCCTGACCCCCCAGAGCACGCGAACTCAGGACCACCGCCTCAACCAGTCCTTGACCCCCCCAGACCACACGAACCCAGGACTACCGCCTCTACCAGTTCCTGACCCCCCCAGAGCACACGAACCCAGGGCCACCGCCTCAACCCGTCCCTGAGCCCCCCAGAGCACACGAACCCAGAGCCACCGCCTCAACCAGTCCCTGACCCCCCCAGAGCACACGAACCCAGGACCACCGCCTCAACCAGTCCCTGACCCCCCCAGACCACACGAACCCAGGACCACCGCCTCAACCAGTTCCTGACCCCCCCAGAGCACACGAACCCAGGACCACCGCCTCAACCAGTCCCTGACCCCCCCAGACCACACGAACCCAGGACCACCGCCTCAACCAGTTCCTGACCCCCCCAGAGCACACGAACCCAGGGCCACCGCCTCAACCAGTCCCTGACCCCCCCCAGACCACACGAACCCAGGGCCACCGCCTCAACGAGTTCCTGACCCCCCCCAGAGCGCACGAACCCAGGGCCACCGCCTCAACCAGTCCCTGACCCCCCCCAGACCACACGAACCCAGAACCACCGCCTCAACCAGTTCCTGACCCCTCCAGACCACACGAACCCAGGACCACCGCCTCAACCAGTTCCTGACCCCCCCAGAGCACACGAACCCAGGACCACCGCCTCAACCAGTTCCTGACCCCTCCAGACCACACGAACCCAGGACCACCGCCTCAACCAGTTCCTGACCCCCCCAGAGCACACGAACCCAGGACCACCGCCTCAACCAGTTCCTGACCCCTCCAGACCACACGAACCCAGGACCACCGCCTCAACCAGTTCCTGACCCCCCCAGACCACACAAACCCAGGGCCACCGCCTCAACCAGTCCCTGACCCCCCCAGAGCACACGAACCCAGGACCACCGCCTCAACCAGTCCCTGACCCACCCCCAGACCACACGAACCCAGGGCCACCGCCTCAACCAGTCCCTGACCCACCCCCAGACCACACGAACCCAGGGCCACCGCCTCAACCAGTCCCTGACCCCTCCAGACCACACGAACCCAGGGCCACCGCCTCAACCAGTCCCTGACCCCTCCAGACCACACGAACCCAGGACCACCGCCTCAACCAGTTCCTGACCCCCCTAGAGCACACGAACCCAGGGCCACCGCCTCAACCAGTCCCTGACCCCCCCCAGACCACACGAACCCAGGGCCACCGCCTCAACCAGTTCCTGACCCCCCCAGAGCACACGAACCCAGGGCCACCGCCTCAACCAGTCCCTGACCCCCCCCCCCAGACCACACGAACCCAGGGCCACCGCCTCAACCAGTTCCTGACGCCTCCAGAGCACACGAACCCAGGGCCACCACCTCAACCAGTCCCTGACCCCCCCCCCCAGACCACACGAACCCAGGGCCACCGCCTCAACCAGTTCCTGACCCCCCCAGAGCACACGAACCCAGGACCACCGCCTCAACCAGTCCCTGACCCCTCCAGACCACACGAACCCAGGACCACCGCCTCAACCAGTTCCTGACCCCCCCCGCCAGACCACACGAACCCAGGGCCACCGCCTCAACCAGTCCCTGACCCCCCCAGACCACACGAACCCAGGGCCACCGCCTCTACCAGTTCCTGACCCCCCCAGACCACACGAACCCAGGGCCACCGCCGCTACCAGTTCCTGACCCCCCCAGAGCACACGACCCCAGGGCCACCGCCTCAACCAGTCCCTGACCCACCCCCAGACCACACGAACCCAGGGCCACCGCCTCAACCAGTCCCTGACCCCTCCAGACCACACGAACCCAGGGCCACCGCCTCTACCAGTCCCTGACCCCCCCCAGACCACACGAACCCAGGGCCACCGCCTCAACCAGCCCCTGACCCCCCCAGACCACACGAACCCAGGGCCACCGCCTCAACCAGTTCCTGACCCACCCCTAGACCACACGAACCCAGGGCCACCGCCTCAACCAGCCCCTGACCCCCCCCCCCCCCAGACCGCACGAACCCATGGCCACCGCCTCAACCGGTCCCTGACTAACCTTCTAGACCACACGACCCCGGGACCACCGTCTCGGTGAGTCCCTGACCCCCCCCCCCCACACCAGACCACACGACCCCAGGGCCACCGTCTCGATGAGTCCCTGACACCCCCCCCCCCCCAACCGACATGCCCCAGGGACCATCCCACCCTAGATATCCGCACTGATTAGTCAAGGGAAGATGGACGAGGCAACATCAAGCCATACGTCACGTGACGTCAAATTCCGGTCTCTGGCCGCTGGGTCCTTGTCTTTCGGGGCGACGCGATTGGTTGGGAGCGACGTCAGGGCGGGCCATGAGACACCCTCAGGTCAACGGTCACATGCAATGAGCCGTACGTTAGTGAGAGCTATCTGAGAACAGGAGAGTGGCAGGGCAGGGGAGGGTGGCAGGGCAGGGATTGGGCGGCAGGGCAGGGGAGGGCGGCCGGGGAGGGCGGCAGGGCAGGGGAGGGTGGCATGGCAGGGGTCGGCGACAGGGGAGGGTGGCAGGGCAGGGGACGGCGACAGGGCAGGGGAGGGTGGCATGGCAGGGGTCGGCGACAGGGGAGGGTGGCAGGGCAGGGGACGGCGACAGGGGAGGGTGGCAGGGCAGGGGACGGCGAGAGAGGAGGCTGGCAGGGCATGGGACGGCGACAGGGGAGGCTGGCCTGGCAGGGGAGGGCGGCAGAGGAGGGTGGCCGGGCTGGGGAGGGCGGCATGGGAGAGCGGCAGGGCGGGGTGGCAGGGCTGGGCAGGGCGGCATGGGAAGGTGGCAGAGGAGGGGGGCAGGGCTGGGGAAGGCGCAGAGGAGGTGGGCAGGGCTGGGGAGGGCGGCCGGGCAGGGCAGAGCGGCAGGGGAGGGTCGCAGGGCAGGGCAGAGCGGCAGGGGTGGGTGGCAGGGCAGGGGAGGGTGGCAGGGCAGGGGAGGGTGGCAGGGCAGGGAAGGGCGGCAGGGGAGGGCCGCAGAGGGGGGGGGGGGGGGCAGGGCTGGTGAGGGCGGCAGAGGTGGCAGGGCAGGGCTGGGGAGGGCGGCCGGGCAAGGCAGAGCGGCCGGGGAGGGTGGCAGGGCAGGGCAGATCGGCAGAGTAGGGTGGCAGGGCAGGGCAGGGCGGCAGGGGAGGGCGGCAGAGGAGGGGGGCAGGGCAGGGTGGCAGGGGTGGGGAGGGCGGCAGAGGAGGGTGGCAGGGCTGGGGAAGGCGCAGAGGAGGGGGGCAGGGCTGGGGAGGGCGGCATGGGAGGGCGGCAGAGGAGGGGGGCAGGGCTGGGGAGGGCGGCATGGGAGGGCGGTAGGGCAGGGGGGCAGGGCTGGGGAGGGCGGCAGGGGAGGGCGGCAGAGGAGGGGGGCAGGGCTGGGGAGGGCGGCATGGGAGGGCGGCAGGGCAGGGGGGCAGGGCTGGGGAGGGCGGCAGGGGAGGGCGGCAGAGGAGGGGGGCAGGGCTGGGGAGGGCGGCATGGGAGGGCGGCAGGGCAGGAGGGCAGGGCTGGGGAGGGCGGCAGGGGAGGGCGGCAGAGGAGGGGGGCAGGGCTGGGGAGGGCGGCATGGGAGGGCGGCAGAGGAGGGGGGCAGGGCTGGGGAGGGCGGCAAGGACAGAATGATGTAGAGTGAAGAGAGTTTGGGGGTGGCGGCAGGGGTCCCGGTGCGATATCGACCTCTGGTGTGGGCATGAGAGAGAGGGGTGGGCGGGGAGAGGGGGCAGGAGGCAGGTCAGAGGGGCTGTCAGAAATCACCAAGCGTTTTTGTTTAGACGGTCTTTGTGATACAGGCTAGTGGGGAGACCGTCGGAATGAGGTCCTCATGAGGCAGAGGGTCAGTTGTAATACTATTGCCGCGCAGTGGCGGGTCCAAGGTGGGGGAGGGAGCGGGGGGGGGGGGGTAGATTCTTCTCAGTAGATAAATATCGAATGTGCAATACATAATAAGGCATGTTCTTTAATGCACGTTTTGGCCATATTAGGGTATCCCGTGTGGAAAACACTTTCTCATGTGCTACGTCATTGCCTCAGGTGTCAAAATTAGATTAGATAAATCATGTTGCCGATACAATTATCAATGAAAAAAACCCAAATTATATCATTAGGCTATTACCAATATGATTCGAATAAATGATTTTATTAGTGAAATGTTGCAACACAAGCACCTTTAACTATGTGGATTTCTTCCAGCACTTCAATTGGAGCTATCATTGCTCCTAACAGACTAGTAATTCTGAAGAATAGAGAGATTTAAATGTTTAGCCATTGTACGGTTAGCAACAGTTGTGCCGTTGCTGACTTGAATGGCCGACAGGAATGTCAGACCGAGCACACGCAACCTGGCTATCAGGCAGCGGCACTGCCACTAGCGCTCTGCTGGGGCGGCACTGCCACTAGCACTCTGCTAGGGAGGCACTGCCACTGGCGCTCTTCTAGGGCGGCACTGCCACTAGCGCTCTGCTAGGGCGGCACTGTCACTAGCACTCTGCTAGGGCGGCACTGCCACTAGCCCTCTGCTGGGGCGGCACTGCCACTAGCACTCTGCTAGGGAGGCACTGCCACTAGCACTCTGCTAGGGCGGCACTGCCACTAGCACTCTGCTAGGGCGGCACTGCCACTAGCACTCTGCTAGGGCGGCACTGCCACTAGCGCTCTGCTAGGGCGGCACTGCCACTAGCACTCTGCTAGGGCGGCACTGCCACTAGCACTCTGCTAGGGCGGCACTGCCACTAGCACTCTGCTAGGGCGGCACTGCCACTAGCGCTCTGCTGGGGCGGCACTGCCACTAGCACTCTGCTAGGGCGGCACTGCCACTAGCACTCTGCTAGGGCGGCACTGGCACTAGCACTCGACTAGGGCGGCACTGCCACTAGCACTCTGCTGGGGCGGCACTGCCACTAGCGCTCTACTAGGGCGGCACTGCCACTAGCACTCTGCTGGGACGGCACTGCCACTAGCGCTCTGCTAGGGCGGCACTGCCACTAGCACTCTGTTAGGGCGGCACTGCCACTAGCACTCTGCTGAGGCGGCACTGCCACTAGCACTCTGCTAGGGCGGCACTGCCACTAGCGCTCTGCTGGGGCGGCACTGCCACTAGCGCTCTGCTGGGGCGGCATTGCCACTAGCACTCTGCTGGGGCGGCGCTGCCACTAGCGCTCTGCTGGGGCGGCACTGCCACTAGCACTCTGCTAGGGCGGCACTGCCACTAGCGCTCTGATGGGGCGGCACTGCCACTAGCACTCTGCTAGGGCGGCACTGCCACTAGGACTCTGCTAGGGCGGCACTGCCACTAGCGCTCTGCTGGGGCGGCACTGCCACTAGCATTCTGCTGGGGCGGCACTGCCACTAGCACTCTGCTAGGGCGGCACTGCCACTAGCACTCTGCTAGGGCGGCACTGCCACTAGCGCTCTGCTAGGGCGGCACTGCCACTAGCACTCTGCTAGGGCGGCACTGCCATTAGCGCTCTGCTAGGGCGGCACTGCCACTAGCACTCTGCTAGGGCGGCACTGCCACTAGCACTCTGCTAGGGCGGCACTGCCACTAGCACTCTGCTAGGGCGGCACTGCCACTAGCACTCTTCTAGGGCGGCACTGCCACTAGCACTCTGCTAGGGCGGCACTGCCACTAGCACTCTGCTAGGGCGGCACTGCCATTAGCACTCTGCTGGGGCGGCACTGCCACTAGCACTCTGCTAGGGCGGCACTGCCACTAGCACTCTGCTGGGGCGGCACTGCCACTAGCACTCTGCTAGGGCGGCACTGCCACTAGCACTCTGCTGGGGCGGCACTGCCACTAGCACTCTGCTAGGGCGGCACTGCCACTAGCACTCTGCTGGGGCGGCACTACCGGTAACATCAGTTCGCTTATCCTATCCTTACCTTCTTTTTGCCCGGTGTTCTTTATTACTGACAGAAGTTGAAAACTTCTGTCAGTATAGTACTATGTTCGGTTTGTAAATTTATTTGTTACTGACAGAAGTCTGTCAGTATACTACTATGTTCGGTTTGTAAATTTGTATGTTTGTTTGTCTCCTTTGTTGTCCGCTCGATACAGGTCGTAATTCGACAGCTACGAGCATCGTTCTTGACCAAAAGGTAGACTGGTGAAATAGCTCGGCTAAGTTCGTTATTGGCATATGTAGGTCAAAGGTCAAGGTCACAGCGATTTTTTGAAAAAAAAATTAAGAACGCGTCTATCTCCCTTAATATTAGATCTAGAGACTTCGGGTAAGTTTCAGAATGTGCTACTATTTAAGGCGCATCTTTCAGCCGTTGATCACTTTTTGACGCGTCATACTCATTTTCGAGCTACATGACGTTTTATGTTTTCCGAAAAACGCCAAAGATGACCTTGAACGGTTGTGCTGCGATTTGACCACTTTAGGTTAAAGATATCACTCTGGTGTTCTGGCCTCTCATAAAAATATAAATGAAATTAGCCCCTGTGAAATCTGAGATTTTTCGCATGCGTCAAATGACGTCAGGATGACGTCACTTTTGGTACATACAAAAAATCGTCAAAAATCGGAAAAAAATGCTAAAAATACAAAAATGGCGCCATATGGTAGGGAAAAAGATTCCTAGTTCAGCAGAATAATAAAAACAATATGTTCCAATCTTACTTCCGGTTCCAGGAGTGACGGCAATTCCCGATGGGACCTCCCATGTTAAAGCCCTCAATCTCTCAGGCTGGGGAAATTTTGTTTGCCCCGTATTTCATAGGTGCCTGCATCAAACAGTTTCGGGATTTTTTCGTTGGTTAAACAAGGTACCCAGTAACCATGGTCCTTACTAGATGAAATTCGGATAAGAACTGACGTCACAGGATTTTTTTGAAATTTTCCCTATTGTGAAAGATAGGGATTTTTGGGGCTTGCAGGGGCTCCCACGGGCGTCCTATTGAAGCCAACGCTCTATGTTTTCAGTTGTTGATGGATAGTAGTAGGATGAGTCATTAACTATAAACACGGTGACATAGCCTTGTGACGTTTCGGTATATAGTCGAACGCGTTTAACATGGGACCCTATAGAGATAATCAAACTTCCTTCAATATGACGTACTTCCGGTTATGCAATCTCACTTTGCTTTACCTCGGTGCGAGATCTGGACGTGTACAAGAGAATCAGGGTAGGCTGACGGCAAACGCGCGCCTCATTTTCGTTTCCATGGCAACCGAAGATTTTCCCAATGATAAAGTATACAAATTCCCTCTAACTTAGCAAATTCGTCAAAAATCAGAAAAACTAGCTAGACCTTCGATCTTTGCGTATAATGGTAGGGTAGATATGTCTTCAGATTACTATTGGCAGTAAAGCATTATTATCCTTCTCATCTTAGCTGCAGAGTCTTTTCTTCGTCTGCTCGTTTTTCATTTATCCATAATGGTGAAGAATAGCAAGTTTCGGTAATTAGGTGAAGCTATATCTGAAGAACTAACAGACCTACCGCCGTTCTAATCAACGTTTTGGATTGAGGGCATAAATGTATGTGTTTAGTTATTTGAACGTTACCGTGCGTCATGCCATGACGTCACCATGACGTGATGACGTCATAATTGTATAACCTCTATTACTGGACTATTATACCTCATAGCGACTACCGGTTGATTTGACGCTGTACCTTATATCAAGGGACAACTGCTGGCGGGCGTAACTTTGTTTGTGGTACGGAAACGTGTAGGTCAAAACTGACGTGCACCTCGCGTTAAACGGCGTATTGAACTTGAAAGGGCCGTAACTCGGTTAATATTTGAGCTAGGGAGCCCAGATTTGGCATGAAGCGAGAGGCAAGTGTAAGGTTATCTATGGTAAATGGCGATAGAATTGCTCTAGGACGATTAGTTTGGCCGCTACAGCGCTCGCAAGAGGTGCACCCCCCGTTTGCTGAAGCTCCCATTATGAGTCAACGGCGATATCGAGCGGCAATGGGTCTGCTTTTTCGATGGCCGCCGTTTGCTTAATAGCGACGCTAGAGAGTCGGGACTGGTTTCAAAGGACGGGCAAACGTCGACTTTGGTGAGGAATCCGCATTCGCTTCTAGCCTAGCACGCTTAGTTTTGACGCTAGAGGGCTCCGTAATTTAGCAATGACGAGTCCGAGAACAGGCATTAGGGCGGGACCAAGGACACGTAGGAACTCGGGATTTGGCCGAATTCACTCAAAATGGCGCCCTCTATCTGGGAAAACAGCCCGCGTTGAACAGCAGCCGTTAGATTGTGCTATTCCAGCATCCGCATCGTAGAGGTTCAATTTGGGCTAAATTGCGCTTTCAGCGAGCCCAATACGGCTTTCAGTGGGCAGTGTGGGCTAGAAATGCCTTGGGATATCGGCACTATTGAGCCCAAATTGGCCATCGAAGGCCATGTTTAGCCCAAATTGGCCGCTGAAGGCGGTAACTATTCCAATTTGCCCGTTTATAGCGCTATTGAGCCCAAATTGTTCGTTCAAGGAGCTGTTTAACCCAGTCTGCCCACTGAAGGCATCATGTAGCCAGCACGAGGCAGGAGCAGCTTATAGTATATGTGTTTCTGCATGTCATCGCCTGTACCATAGTTTCGGCGCATAAATGGTGTCACAGACGTGTGCGTCAAAGATGAAGTCACTTCTGTCAGTAAGCCTCAGCCTCCGGCTGATTTCGGCTCTTGTTTGTTTTTTTGTATGTTTGTCATTAGGATATAGGGCGCATGGTAACAGTTACGGTTGTCAGACTTAGCATAGTGATAGATATTTGAAATAGCTCGGCTAAGTTCGTTATTGGCATATGTAGGTCAAAGGTCAAGGTCACAGCGATTTTTTGAAAAAAAAGTTAAGAACGTCTTTATCTCCGTTAATATTACACCTAGAGAGTTCGGGTAAGTTTCATCATGTGCTACTATTCAAGACGCATCTTTCAGCTATTGACCACTTTTTGACGCGTCATACTCGTTTTCGAGCTACATGACGTTTTATGTTTTCTGAAAAACGCAAAAGATGACCTTGAGCCGTTTTTCTGCGGTTTCACCAATTTAAATTAAAGATATCACTCTGGTATTCCGGCCTGCCATAGAAATATGAGTGAGAATAGCCTCTGTGAAATCTGAGATTTTTCGGATACGTCATATGACGTCACGATGACGTCACTTTCGGTACATTAAAAAAATCGTCAAAAATCGGCAAAAAATGAAAAAAAATCGAAAGTGGCGTCATTTTGTAGGAAATGGGGTCCGATGTTTGTCTGCATCATAAAAATAGTATGTTCCTATCTTACTTCCGGTTCCAGGGGTAACGGCAATTCCCTATGGGACCTCCAATGTTAAAGCCCTCAATCTCTCAGGCTGGGGAAATTTGTTCGCCCCGTATTTCATCGGTGCCTTCATCAAACAGTTTCGGGATTTTTCCTTTGGTTAAACATGGTACCCAGTAGCCACGATCCTTATTAGATGGAATTCGGACAGGAACTGACGTCACAGGATTTTTTTGAAATTTTCCCCATTGTGAAAGATAGGGATTTTTGGGGCTTGCAGGGGCACCCACGAGCGTCCTATTAAAGCCATCGTTCTATACTTGCTGTTGTAGAAAGATAGTAGTAGGATGTACCATTAACTATAAACACGGCGACATAGCTTTGTAACTTTTTGGTATATAGTCGAACGCGTTTAACATGGGACCCTATGGAGATAATCAAACTTCCTTCAATATGACATACTTCCGTTTGAGCGATCTCACTTTGCTTTACCACGGTGCGAGATGTGGACGAGCACAAGAGACTCGGGGTAGGTTGACGGCAAACGCGTGTCTCAGTCTCGTTTCCATGGAAACCGAAGATTTTTCCAATGATAAAGTATACAAATTCCCTCTAATTTAGAAAATTCGTCAAAAATCGGAAAAACTAGCTAGACCTTCGATCGTTGCGTATAATGGTAGGGAAGATATGTCTCCAGATTGCTATTGGCAGTAAAGCAGTATTATCCTTTACATCTTAGCTGCAAAGTCCTTTCTTCGTCTGCTCGTTTTTCATTTACCCGCAATGATGAAGAATAGCAATTTTTGGTAATTAGGTGAAGCTATATCTGAAGGACTAACAGTCCTACCGCCGTTCTAATCCGCGTTTTGGATTGAAGGCATACATGTTTGTGTCTAGATGTTTGGACGTTGCCGTGCGTTATGTCATGACGTCACCATGACGTGATGACGTTATAATTTTAAAACCTCTATTACTCGACTATTATACCTCGTAGCGACTACCGGTTGATTTGACGCTGTACCTTATATCAAGGGACAACTGCTGCGATGCGTAACTTTTTTTGCGGTACCGAAACGTGTGCGTCAAAAATGACGTCATAGCTAACGTGCTCCTAAGAAATGTTGGGTTTGCTTTATTTTCAGCCACTTTGGCAATAGCTATCATAACCCGAGTTGATAAGTAGGTATATTAAAGAAATAGAAGCCATCTTGAGCATTTTCGCGAACGTCAAATGACGTCATGTCTCGTCACGATGACGTATTATTAGATAAAATTAAAATTCGTAGCGCCATTCATAATGAGTCTAGCAATCGCTCTTAAGAACAAAAATTCATGTTCACTTAAACTCTAATATGGCATTAAATTGGCGGCCGGAAGATGCGTCACATGACGTGATCGTGACGTCACAGGCACAATCGACGGTTTTACCTGTAATTCCGTTAATATCTGTTAATTGCGCATTGCATATTGCTCAAAATAGAGCCTGCGGTGCGCACGTTGTCGGATGAATGCGCTATTTGGCTCAAATGTCTCGTTACACGCTGTTTAGCCCGAATTGTCCCCCGTATAGGCGCTGTTTATTCAAAATTGCCCCTATATGCGCTGTTCACCTCAAATGGCCGGGTATATTCGCTATTTAGCATAAATTGAGCGTTACATGCGCTTTATAACCGACAATTACTGCTACATGCGCAATTAAGCCGAAATTGCCCGTTATATGCGCTGTTTAACCCGAATAGCCCTTTAGATGCCCAGTGTATCTCCAATTTCCTGTTATACTTGCTATTTAGCCCAAATTGCCAGTTACGTGCGATATTTAGCTCAAATTGCCCGCCGAAAGCTCTATTTTGCGAACAAAAGCTCGATTTTGCTAACAAAAGCTCCATTTTGCCCACAGAAAGTTCTATTTCGTCAACAGAAAGCTTTATTTTGTCAACAGAAAGCTCTATTGGGCTCTCCCAAGCCGCCAGCTATGCTGAATTGCCCCCTGAAGGCTATATTTGGCCCGACGAAAGCTCTATTTACCTCAAATTATGCCTTAAAAGCTCTATTTGGGCCAAATTGTATGTGTAATGGCCTACTCAGCCAAATTTACTCACTAAAACTCTATTTTGCCCGCTGAAGCCTCTATTTGACCCAAATTGTCAACTGAAGGCACTAATTGACCCCCGATACCCCAATTTGACCCCTCAGATCCAGATTTGAGCTCTGAGATCCAGATTTGACCCCTCAAATCCAGATTTGTTCTTTGAGATCCACTAGTGTCCATACGGTGAGGCGGCTACAATATCCATCAAATGCTTACCATGTGCATGAAAGCAATGAGGGATACAATGTTACATATTTATTATCATAAACAAATATTATACTTACATGCATACCTAACATACATAAGGCCTACGACGGCATTTCTCTATGGGACTTATCATGTTAAAGCCGTTCATCGTGCTCGCTCTTATGCTGGAACAAATGTGTTGTCGCGTACTTCACATGTCCCTTCGTCAAATAGTACCAGGATTTGTCCTTTGGTTAAAGATGGTAACCTATAGCCACAGTGCTTAACAAAATGACGCCCTGAAGCCGAATCATTGTTTTGATTTCAATTTTGATCAGAAAAACGAAAAAAAAATAGCATGCACCCAGGTGGGATCGAACGCGTGACCTTTGGATCCGAAGTCCAACGCTATACCCACTGAGCCAGCCAGACAGCGATAACGTTGGCGTGTCGCATGTGATTCTTGTCCAAAGGCCGGGTCGCGCAGTTTCGGGCGTTGACAATATTCGTAAAAGTATAGCTTTCAAAATGTAGTTTTCCCCACAATATCCTGATATCGGCCTTCCATAAGGTCTACCGCATTACCCCACGCTTCCGCCGCAATCTTTATATCGACTCAAATCCCAACGAAACATGTTCACGACGATACTTTGACGTGTGGTAGCAAGTGTTAATGCTTCAAACGCAGCTCTAAACGAACCCGTCATTAGGTAATTAGGTAATAAAAACGGAACTACTTGAGGCTATATAGCATTACTCCGCCGTAATTAGGTACTATGGAAAGCCATATGCACCATTGCATATCAAAAATTCAAAATCACCAGCCTCCCACTTTCAGTACTTACTAAAAATCGTCTAAAATCGGAAACAAATCATAAAAATACGGGAGTAGCGTCATTTTGTAGGGAAAGTGGTTCCTCGTATAGCTGCAAAGTAAAAACGATACGTTCCTATCTTACTTCCGGTTGCAGGGCCGACGGCATTTCTCCCATGGGACTTTTGTGGCGTTTTGACGTTCAAAGGGCCATAACTCGGTTAATATGTGAGCTAGGGAGCCCAGATTTGGCATGAAGCGAGAGGCAAGTGTAAGGTAAATGGCGATAGAATTGCTCTAGGACGCTTAGTTTGGCCGCTAGAGCGCTCGCAAGAGGTGCACCCCCCCTTTGCTGAAGCTCCCATTATAAGTCAACGGCGATATCGAGCGGCAATGCCTCTGCTTTGCGATGGCCGCCGTTTGCTTAATAGCGACGCTAGAGAGTCGCGACTGGTTTGAAAGGACGGGCAAACGTCGAGTTTGGTGAGGAATCCGCATTCGCTTCCAGGCTAGCACGCTTAGTTTTGACGCTGGAGGGCTCCGTAATTAAGCAATGGTGAGTCCGAGAACAGGCATTGGGGCGGGACCAAGCACACGTAGAAAGTCGGGATTTGGCCGAATTCACTCAAAATGGCACCCTCTATCTGGGAAAGCAGCCCGCGTTGAACAGCAGCCGTTAGATTGTGCTATTCCAGAATCCGCATCGTAGAGGTCAATTTGGGCCAAATTGCGCTTTCAGCGAGCCCAATACGGCTTTCAGTGGGCAGTGTGGGCTAGAACGCCTTCGGATATCGGCATTATTGAGCCCAAATTGGCCATTGAAGGCCATGTTTAGCCCAAATTGGCCGCTGAAGGCCGTAATTATTCCAATTTGCCCGTTTATAGCGCTATTTAGCCCACGTTGTTCGTTCAAGGAGCTGCTTAACCCAATATGCCCACTGAAGGCATCATGTAGCCAGCATGAGGCAAAATCAGCTTATAGTATATGTTTTTCTGCATGTCATCGCCTGTACCATAGTTTCGGCGCATAAACGGTGAAATGAAGATGAAATCACTTCTGTCAGTACCTCAGCCTACGGCTGTCTTGTTATTATTAGTTTTTCTTCTATTTTGATGTTATTAAAAATCACATTCCTGTTGGTCAGATAGCCCGGGTGACAGTGACCCTATGGTCTTAGCCCGGGTCAACCATCCTAAATGTCGACATTGTGTTAGTTTACATCCACCATTTACTGTTTTAATACTTGCACATTTAGGAAGATAAATGAACCTTGGCCTTGGACTTAGACTTGCCAGGTCGTAACCATGGGAGCTTAACATTATGGTTGCCAGGTCGTAACCATGAGAGTTTAGCATTATGGTTGCCAGGTCGTAACCATGGGAGCTTAACATTATGGTTGCCAGGTCGTAACCATGGGAGCTTAACATTATGGTTGCCAGGTCGTAACCATGAGAGCTTAGCATTATGGTTGCCAGGTCGTAACCATGGGAGCTTAACATTATGGTTGCCAGGTCGTAACCATGGGAGCTTAACATTATGGCAGTGACAATCCTAATGATAATGATAAATGCACCATTACATACCATCATTTGGAAATATTTGTTTACACCATATCTCCCGACACATAAGACGGTGAAATGGGTTAGATGTCAATGTGATGTAAGTTCGCGTAGGGTCTTGCTGTTGGCTGTGGCTGCAACACCACCATATTAAAACCCAACTTCCTTCCCATATGTTGTTATTACTGACACTACTGTGTGTCGCATCAGACAGACGCACAGGGAAGTTGTCTGTCTGTGTGTCATCAGCCGGCCACCGCCAGGCCATAAACAACCCACGTATGTCTCACGGGGGGCCTCGGGACACTCGTCACCGTCAACAAAAAACAGCCTCTGCCACGGTGATGTCCAATCAATCTCCAAGCCGTTGTGGTCATAATTTCTGCTGCGGCTCCCATGCTTCACTTATAAACCTACTCCTTTATTCATGACGCATTCGAAAGTATTATTCATGAAGTACATTTGTAACCAGGACACGTTGGTAAGCCACGAACCTGGTGGGCAGGGTGGGGGAAGGGACGCGGAAGAAGCCAGGCAGGGTAAATAGGGTGAAGCCGAGGCGGGGACGTGACGGAGACCAGGTCAGAGACGAGGCTAGCTAAAACAAGGTAGAGACCAGGTAGAGGCAATGCTGTGACCAGACCAAGACGAGACTGAGAGGAGGTAGAGACGAGCCAGAGACGAGCCAGAGACGAGGTAAAGACGAGGTAGAGACAAGCTAGAGACGAGGTAAAGACCAGAAGAAACAAGCTAGAGACGAGGTAGAGACGCGGTAGAGATGAGGCTGAGACCAAGTCAAGACGTGCCTGAGAGGAGGTAGAGACGAGGCTGAGGTAAGGTAGAGAGGAAGTAGAGACCTGGGTGAAACCGGGTAGAGACGAGGTAGCGGTGAGGATGAGGCGACGTAGAGGCGACGTAGAGACGAGATAGAGGCGCGGTAGAGATGGGATGGGGTGTTGAGGTAATCTAGAGGCAGAGAGGGAACTGCCCGCATTGGAACGGCGACGGGCCAGCGAGAAGACAAATCAATTGACGACAGACACCGCGTTGACATGGAGACGACTGTGAGGCGGTCACACCGCAGGTTTTACGCAGCAATAAAACATTCATTTAATCTTGAACTGTCACTCAAAACTAAGCTTCCTAAATATATCGCGCGCCGTCATCCCTCCTAAATGGCGTGGAGCGTTGAGGCGAAGAAAACCTTGGTCACATTAATAGATGCGTTTTTAAGGATTATCATAAGAGAATCGCTCGCGGAATATATTTACGTGCTTTCCATACAGTTATCTTAGGTGGCCGTTCATCCCTGATGGACATGGCAACAGTCCCGCAGCGGCAGGGTAGACGTGTCGCTGATATGGTTGGCGTTGCCCGGGGCGGACTTGGGTTCCTCTCTGACATGTGCACTGGTACGTGCTTTAATCTCTCCCTCATGTGCCAGTCACATCATTCACGGAGTAAATGGCATATTGCACCCTGTATCGTATAGTGGGATGAATACTCCCGTCCTTAGGTTAAAAATGACTTGGTGAATACATTACAGGGCTACATATAAAATAAGACTAATTGGGATATCAGGATTTTATTATTTCGGAGCTGCATTATGCTGTCGGTATTTACTCCTGAGCTGCAATATGCTGTGGGTATTTACTCCTGAGCTGCATTATGCTGTGAGTATTTACTCCTGAGCTGCATTATGCTGTGGATATTTACTCCTGAGCTGCATTATGCTGTGGGTATTTACCCTGAAGCTGCATTATGCTGTGGGTATTTACCCTGAAGCTGCATTATGCTGTGCGTATTTACCCTGAAGCTGCATTATGCTGTGGGTATTTACCCTGAAGCTGCATTATTCTGTGGGTATTTACCCTGAAGCTGCATTACGCTGTGGGTATTTACTCCGGGGTTGCATTATGCTGTGGGTATTTACTCCTAAGCTGCATTATGCTGCGAGTATTTACTCCTGAGCTGCATTATGCTGTGGGTATTTACTCCTAAGCTGCATTATGCTGCGAGTATTTACTCCTGAGCTGCATTATGCTGTGGGTGTTTACCATGAAGCTGCATTATGCTGTGGGTATTTACCCTGAAGCTGCATTATTCTGTGGGTATTTACCCTGAAGCTGCATTATGCTGTGGGTATTTACTCCGGGGTTGCATTATGCTGTGAGTATTTACTCCTGAGCTGCATTATGCTGTGGGTATTTACTCCTAAGCTGCATTATGCTGTGAGTATTTACTCCTAAGCTGCATTACGCTGTGGGTACTTACTCCTGAGCTGCATTATGCTGTGGGTATTCCATCCGCAACGCGGCCGTCGAGATTCATCGATATAAGTATCCTTGACGACCACGAGAGCGGGGTCACGTGGGGTCATCTGGCCTTGGCTGTCTCGTGATTGTCTGAGGTTCGAATTGGGCTGGAAATGCATTGGCTATTCCTTCGTTTCTCAGAATAAACCGTGTTAGAGCCCTAGCCTGACATCACACTGTCCCATCGGCATTCTCTCGTAAATCAAATTTCTGCCTGCTTCACTGATGTGCCTAATAATGTAGTCACATCAAGCAGTATCCGATGTAATTTTCAGTTGTCTCGCTAAGCATCGTTGAGTCGGTTGTTGGTTTTTACAGGCGTATACCCTGCATGGTGATGAGCGCCACGTGGCGAATGTTACTGTGACGATAGTGAAAAAATCCCGCCCTAAAGTCGTGGACGTATGTTCAGTTGTACTTTATTGAATTTGTGTATTTGCATCTCGTCATTTATGGTAATTGTTGTACTTATTTAGTGGTCGTATACATTTGAATGCACTGCTAGACATCTGTATTATATAGCAAACATATATCATGATTTGTGTGATATATTCTATCCGTTCATGTTTTCAACATTTATTTAATCTTACTATAAGCCAATAGAACATGTTAAACCAGTAATAAAAACAGTTTTTTGGAAAACGCAATTCAAGACACACGAATACATATAGGCACCTTCGGTGACCTCCAGCATCCAATCTTTGTTTGCTTTAGGATTTAATTTGCGGTTCATTAGTCCCTCCACTGTCAATTCCACTCACTGCCTTAAATCGCTACGGTGTTATTTGCTGCAGTGTGTTTGAATTAAGCACCGGTGCCTCGGTAACCCAAAACACTTCTTGTGAACGAGCCCCGCTGGCGTTTACCCCACGCCGACACAGATGGACGGCGGAAGTTACACTTAAGCGCGATAGCAGCACATCCGGCCAATCCCAGGGCTCAACCACTCAGCCATCTGGCGGACAAACCACGTACCAATGAAGAAGAATGAGAGGAGAAGAAAAGCCTCCTTAGCGCAGTTTGACGGCAGCCGAGAGACTGGCGACACGTGATCGCGCAGCTTTCCATTTCACCTGCCTCCACCCCTACCACCCACCCCGTAATGGACGGCGGCGGTAAAAGGTTAACAAGATGCCCGCGGAGACGTTTTACGCCGCGTCGCAAATCACTACGCGCGTCCTCTGTAGTCCTCGCACACTCAGTGGCGGCGTCGCTGATTAGCCCATCGCCTGGATCCTCCTAGAAAGAAAGAGCGAAAGTGATAAAACATATAAAAACATATACATTACATTTTCCATCGCACACTGAGCAGAGGCAATCCTTAAGTGCTCGTACAGAAAAAAATCCCATGTTTTCTTGTAGAAAGTAAAGTTTTAGCAGTCGGCTTGTCATGTTATGCTCTCCAATGGTCTGATGGGTGACAGGAGGGTGTCATCAGCAATGATGGTTCCCTGTGCTATATCATTTAGGTTATGCATTTCAATATGTTGTCTCAACGACGCATTGAATCCTGACTAGACTGACTGACTTTCGTGAGGGAAGGAAATAAAATGGCGAGCGCGAAGCCCTGACTTGTGTACTCGGAGGGTCAAGAGCTCAAATTGTTGAAGGTCAAGGTCAGGTTGCGGTGATGTGTATAAATATATATTTCGGAAACCAGTGTCTCTTGTTGACAAATTATCTCCTTGATGATTTGAATATCGATGTAAAACCTGCGCCAAAGACAGTGTGAGGTCAATTTGATGACCAAATGCTATTGGAGATGAAAAAGTTGGTCACCCGTGAATCTTTGGATCCGTGGAAATACTTAGCTATAGTAGTCACATAGAAAAATGATCGACACTGAGAGAAATGTGTCGGGAGGAACAGATAGCACAAATTTAACCTGAAACCGGTATGGGCGATACAGCTAATTTATATGCATTAAACGTAGAATTGCAAGAGTTGGGCCAATGAAAGGTGAAAAGTAATTTTCTTAGGTCCAGGCCGAAATGTTATAAATCGACTCGTTTGGGACTATCCCAAAGCCGACTTTAAGGGTTTTAGTAAGGCAATTAATGAGACGGACTGGTCGTTTTGTTTTGACTCAGATGATGTAAATGATGCTTGTGGACGGTGGACGACAACCTTATATAACCTTGCACGGCAGTATATTCCCAACAAGATGGTTACAACAAGGCCAAATGACACCCCATGGTATACAAGTCAATTGCGCCGTTTACGACGAATCAAAGAGCGGTTATATAAACTCGCAGCGCGCACGAACTGCCCTATAAAATGGCAGCATTATCGGACGGCGCGCAACGACTATAATGGAGAATTGCGAGACGCTGCAGAACGTTACGAGCATAAACTGACTCATTCTTTGTCGCGGTCGGAGTGTACCGGAAAATTAAGCCCGAAATACTGGTGGAGTACTGCTAAACGCCTTCTAGGTTATCGCGCCGACACCACTTACCCACCCATGAGGACTGAATCCGACGAGGAGCAACCTGTTGTCGACAACCGATCTAAAGCCGATATGTTTCACAAATTTTCTTGGATAGTTCCAAACTTGATTTAGGCGGTAGGAACCTCCCAACTTTCACATCTACTGTGACTGACGAACATACATTTGTCTCCTTCCGAAGTTAGTGATGTACTCCAATCATTGAACGCTAATAAGTCTACCGGGCCGGACGGCATTTACCCCAGAATACTGAAAAAGTGTGGGTCAGCACTTGCCCCAAGCCTGTGTGCGTTGTTCAATCTCAGTATGACGAGGTTACTTTTTCCCGATGCTTGGAAAGATGCCAATGTTGTGCCTATACATAAGAAAAATGACAAGAGTGTGGCTAGTAATTACCGCCCCGTCTCGTTACTGAGTTGTGTGGGTAAGGTGTTGGAGAAATGTGTGCATAAACATGTATTTAATTTCGTCAGGGATAATCATATTTTATCTAAATATCAGTCAGGGTTTCAGCCAGGGGATTCGACAGTGTGCGAACTAGTCGAACTCTACCACTTAGGCTCTGAATCTCTTGATAAGAGGAAAGATGTCAGGCTGGTTTTCTTAGACGTGTCAAAAGCCTTCGACAGGGTATGGCACGCAGGCATGATAACAAAGCTACAAGGCTATGGCATAAATGGACCCCTACTACAATGGTTTAAAACTACTTATGTAACCGCCGTCAGCGGGTGGTGGTGGAAGGATCCCACTCGGACTGGGGATATGTGGATGCGGGTGTGCCCCAGGGATCAATCCTCGGACCAATCCTTTTTCTCTTATACATAAACGATATGACCGAAGTGGTAACGTCGCACATACGGTTGTTCGCTGATGACACCACACTGTTCATTACCATTGACGATCCCGATAAATGTTGCACTGTGCTGCAAAAAGATTTACCAGCTCTTGAGTGTTGGGCTAAAAAGTGGTCAATGACTTTTAATCCCGAAAAATCTGAGGCGTTGCTGGCAACGCGCAAGAAGCGCGACTTTGGTAATCCACCATTATATTTGGGCGACAAACCCATTCAAGACGTGTCTTTTCACAAGCATCTTGGAATTACGTTGAAAAGTGACTTGTCATGGTCTTTTAATAGTAAGGAGATTCTTAGGAAAGCTAATACCAGAGTAGACTTGCTTGTACCGCTAAAGTGGAAACTGGATCGAAAAACTCTTGACCTGATTTATAAAACTTTTATCAGGCCAACGATGGAATACGGAAGTGTGGTGTGGAGCAACTGTAGCGATGCCGAGGTCGAAATGCTAGAACAAGTCCAATACCGAGCTGCCAAAATTGTCAGCGGTGCAATTAAGGGGACGGGACGTAATACAGTTTATGAAGAGTTGGGTTGGGAAACACTGGCACAGAGGCAAAAGAGAAGGCAGATTGTTCTAATGCACAAAATTGTTCACGGGTCAGCACCGGTATACTTACGTGAATTGCTTCCACCATCAGTGTCCCAGCGGAATCCATATAATACCAGGAACTCCCAAAATCTGTCATTGCCTAAGAGCTTTACAGTATCCCACCACCAATCATTCTTCCCTGCAACGGTGAAACTGTGGAACAACTTGCCATTGGAGGTCAGAAGTATTTCAGACCGTGGGGAATTCAAAAAGCATCTAGCGGGGACGAAACCAAAAGTTGAACTGTTGAAATGTATGGGAACCAGGGCATTCTCCATTATTCACGCTCAGCTTAGGATGCGTTGTAGCCCGCTTTGTGCTGACTTGTGTCGTATGCACATAATAGACTCACCAAAATGTCAGTGTGGGCATCTATACGAAGACGCTGATCACTATTTTTTCTGTTGTCCGTTATATGTCATAGCTCGACGTCAGTTGTCTTCAATTCTTGTTCCACTCAGGGCATATAATATACACTCGATTCTTCACGGTCCAGATAACGTGCATGTACGTATTACTATGAAAGTTCAAATTTGCGTTCAAAATTTTATGATAGAAAGCGAAAGCTTTGATGTTTTATCTAGACGAAACAAGCACATATAAACAGTCTAACAAAATTGGTTGCTAACGTGTAATGTAACTATTAGATGTCAGTGGTTAGACTGCAGCCTTGAATATTAGTATATGTCATTGTTCCTAAGTTTTCTCCACTTATTTGTCCAGCGGTCCACCAGCAAACCCGTTTATACCCACGAGAGGATTGTATCAGATTTTCTGTTTATCTAATCGTGTTTAAATAAATATGTTTAAACCCAATGCTATAAAGACGTAGAGAAGAATTAGATGGGCTGGAGAAGTGAAATTATATGTGCAAACGCAAACGCAAACGCCGACAATATAAAAACGGCTGATTTTGTATGTTATTTTTTAAAGAATACGAACGACTGAGCAAAACGAGGAGGTGAAGCGGTCGTGAAAGGAATGAAGAATAATAAATCTCCGGCCCAGATGGCTTCCCGGTGGATTTCTAGAAATTGTTCTTGGGAGATAAATGTTTTCCTGTTTGGATTGTAAAAACACTGGCTTTAACAAAGCTTGTACATGTATTGTCAGCGCTACCCACACCAAGCCAAGCTTATATTGATCAGCTTCCTAGAGCTGTCAGCAAATATATCTGGCGAAATAAGAAACCTACGGTTTTTGAGTAGAATGTGCAGGGATAGATTCGGAAGGTTTGATCTCTCGCTGGAGTCTTACCCAAGTCAAGTCGTTTATAAAACCGCCTAATATTGCCTGGTATAATAGATTAGTAAAAAAAGATTTGCGAAGAAAAGACATCACAATAGCATGACGAATAATAACCTATCGTTCAGGAAGAAAGCATTTGTAAACAAGGGTTTAAGGTATATAATTGATTTAAAGAAGAACAACGGGAACTGATTAAGTTATTTTGAGTTTAAGTAACGATATGAGATTGTCATAATTTTTGCTGATATTTATGGACTCGTTGAGAACTATTTATTCGTTGCCCCGTGAATGGCGAATAATTTGTTTATTTAGAGAAAAGGAATAAATGCTGTCGACGACATTTTGTTTACCCCCCAACCCCCATCAGCGGCCGACAGAAACCTTGAGGCGCCATTTACCCTGCTGGGGGTTTATTGGTGCCGCTAATGGGTAAAGCGGTACATTAGGGCACGAGACCAAGGCTGACAATCGGTACAATGGTCGCACAGACCGGTAAGTCGACAGTCTTTGTGGTGGGAGTGACTGCACGGCGGGGTGGGTGGGAGGGTGGGGGGGGGGGGGGGGTCGCGGACTGCATGCGGACTCCCCTCCGTCGCTTTCTGGACGTCAGGCAGTAGGACACAAGGACAAACGAGGCTCCACACTAAGCTCCATTATTAGCCACAGCACTTAAGGTTGGACTCAACGTTGCGTCATTTTGATTGACGTCATTAGTTAGAGAACGGGAATGATGTCAGGCCAGTGGCGGACCCAACTCGTGGGGGGGGGGGGCATTGTCTGTCTGGACCTGTCACTCTGGTATCTCGCCCCATGCCCATTTTTGGTACCTCACGATGCACCCCCCCTCCCCCCTATCACTGTTGCATCTCGTCTTGCCAAAGTGCTATATACAAACCAAGCATCAATACCTTTGTTTACGCCGCTTACGATTGGTCAATTATTCATGTTTCCATTGTGGCCGGTGCTTTGGTTCACTGACCGGTCAGCAGACAACTTGGGGTATAACGTCGGGTAAATCGGCCATTTTGCGTCATGTCGACCTTTACCTTATCACATCTCGCTAAGGTATACTCAGTGAAACGCTCAATGTTACAGCATTTTAGGTTGGAGCTATACCCGACCCACCATGCGAAATTCATATTTATCTTTATTGTATTCAGTTCTTATATGAATCGATATATGACGTGATGTAGATTTATTCCTGTAATAAGAGGGCAATCCGCGCGGGAGCATAACACATATCTGTCACATCATTACATCGCTGATGCGTTTTGTCTACGAAGAATAATGCCAGCAGGGCTGCCCTCATCCAGACATCCACCTTGGGGCACTCGGTCATCCTCCGTCACCGTGCCAACAGGGAAAACGCTAGGAAAGGCGGCACAGGCGCCCCCACCCCCGTCCCCACTCCCCTGTCCAGTGGGAGTGATTCAATCGTGTACATGTTGAGACAATGTGGAGACAGCGGTGGTCTGCCCTGAGTCCCCCCTCCAAGGAATCCCGCTGTCTTGTCCGTGGTATCTGCGCATGCGTCCCTGTCTCTCGGCCTTCGAACGGCTCGCCATCAGTACCCGAGTTCATTTACCCGCCAAGCCCCCCCTCCTCACCCCCCACCGCCGCCCACCACCCTCTCACCCCTCCACCACCGCCGCCCATCACCCTCTCACCCATCCACCACCGCCGCCCACCGCCCTCTCACCCCCTGAGCTCTCACCCCCTGCCCTCTCACCCCGCCCCCTCCTATCACCCCTCGCCAGTCACCCACTTCCCTCTTACCCCCTACCCGCTCACCGCCCGCCCTCTCACCCCTCGCCCCCTTAAGCCCCCACCCCACCCGAGGCGTGACTGCCCCATCCAGCCCAGCCCTAGATGAGCGTCACCTCGGATCCTTGTCATCGATGTTTCTTGGCCACCCTAACCCACCCAGACACTGTGATTTGGCCTGTATCTGGACGCGGCCTGTATCTGGCCTGTATCTGGCCTGTATTTGGCCTGTATCTGGACTCGCGGTTCCTGGCGAGTCCTGTTCATTTCACGGAACTTATTAACTTAGTTGAATGAATGGATGGTAACGAAGCGGGTAAGAAGGGCCGTGGAGACAAACCGGAAGTCCTTGCTCAGAACGGAAGCTTTGCTCTACCCCACGAGGCCACAGGGCGCGTGCGGCACTCCGCGAGGTAAACGGCGTCTCAACGTGAGAACGTCTTGTGGACATATGTGGACGTCTTGTGGACATATGTGGACGTCTTGTGGACATATGTGGACGTCTTGTGAACATATGTGGACGTCTTGTGGACATATGTGGACGTCTTGTGGACATATGTGGACGTCTCGGGGACATATGTGGACGTCTTGTGGACATATGTGGACGTCTTTACAGACACGTCATTAAATCACCAATGAAACCAATACGCGGACGCTATCTCAACAGGGGGATTTATCTTTCTCCCTACCTGACGTAAGACAATACTATTGACATTTAACGGTATCTAAACTAACGAGGTATATATGATACGGTAGATGTGCCAGTATGGAGGTGGATATGGTGTGGTGGAAGTGGATATGGTGTGGTGGATGTGAATATGGTGTGGTGGAGGTGGATATGGTGTGGTGGAGGTGGATATGGTGTGGTGGGGTGAATATGGTGTGGTGGAGGTGGATATGGTGTGGTGGGGGGGATATGGTATGGTGGAGGGGGATTTGGTGTGGTGGAGGGGGATATGGGGTGGTGGGGGTGGATACGGTGTGGTGGAGGTGGATATGGTGTGGTGGAGGTGGATATGGTGTGGCTGAGGTAGATGTGCTAGGGGTGGGGGTGGATACAGTGTGGTGGAGGTGGATATGGTGTGGTAGAGGTGGATATGGTGTGGTAGAGGTAAATGTGCAAGGGGGGAGGTGGATATGGTGTGGTGGAAGTGGGTATGGTGTGGTGGATGTGAATATGGCGTGGTGGAGGTGGATATGGTGTGGTGGGGATGGATATGGTGTGGTGGGGGTGGATACAGTGTGGTGGAGGTGGATATGGTGTGGTAGAGGCGGATATGGTGTGGTGGGGGGGGGGTATGGTATGGTGGAGGGGGCTTTGGTGTGGTGGAGGGGGATATGGTGTGGTGGAGGGGGATATGGAGTGGTGGGGCGGATATAGTGTGGTGGAGGTGGATATGGTGTGGTGGAGGTGGATATGGTGTGGCTGAGGTAGATGTGCTAGGGGTGGGGGTGGATACAGTGTGGTGGAGGTGGATATGGCGTGGTGGAGGTTGATATGGTGTAGTAGAGGTGGATATGGTGAGGTGGGGGTGGATGTGGTGTGGTGGAGGTGGATATGGTGTGGTAGAGGCGGATATGGTGTGGTGGGGGGGATATGGTATGGTGGGGGGGGATATGGTGTGGTGGAGGTGAATTTGATGTGGTGGAAGTGGATATGGTGTGGTGGAGGTGGAGGTGGATATGGTGTGGTGGAGGTGGATATGGTGTGGTGGAGGGGGACATGGTGAGGTGGGGGTGGATGTGGTGTGGTGGAGGTCGATATGGAGTGGTAGAGGTGAATATGATGTGGTGGAGGTGGATATGGTGTGGTGGAGGTGGATATGGTGGAGGTCTAGGTGGATATTTTGTGGTAGAGGTGGATATGGTGGAGGTGGAGGTGGATATGGTGTGGTGGATGTGGATATGGTGTGGTGGAGGTGGATATGGAGGTGGATATGGTGTGGTGGAAGTGGATATGGTGTGGTGGGGGTGGATATGGTGTGGTGGAGGTGGATATGGAGGTGGATATGGTGTGGTGGAAGTGGATATGGTGTGGTGGGGGTGGATATGGCGTGGTGGAGATGGATATGGTGTGGTGGAGGTGGATATGATGTGGTGGGGGGCGGGTATGGTATGGTGGAGGGGGATTTGGTGTGGTGGAGGGGGATATGGAGTGGTGAGGCGGATATAGTGTGGTAGAGGTGGATATGGTGTGGTGGAGGTGGATATGGTGTGGTGGAGGTGGATATGGTGTGGTGGGGGTGGATATGGTGTGGTGGAGGTGGATATGGTGTGGTGGGTGTGGATCTGGTGTGGTTGAGGTGGATATGGTGTGGTAGAGGTGGATATGGTGTGGTGGAGGTGGATATGGTGTGGTGGGAGTGGATATGGTGTGGTATAGATGGATATGGTGTGGTGGAGCTGGTTATGGTGGATGTGGAGGTGAATATGGTGTGGTGGAGGTGGATATGGTGTGGTATAGATGGATATGGTATGGAGGAGGTGGATATGGTGTGGTAGAGGTGGATATGGTGTGGTGGAGGTGGATATGGTGTGGTATAGATGGATATGGTATGGAGGAGGTGGATATGGTGTGGTTGAGGTGGATATGGTGTGGTAGAGGTGGATATGGTGTGGTGGAGGTAGAGGTGGACATAGTGTGGTGGAGGTGGATATGGTGTGGTAGAGGTGGATATGGTGTGGTTGAGGTGGATATGGTGTGGTAGAGGTTGATATGGTGTGGTGGAGGTGGATATGGTGTGGTGGGAGTGGATATGGTGTGGTATAGATGGATATGGTGTGGTGGAGCTGGTTATGGTGGATGTGGAGGTGGATATGGTGTGGTATAGATGGATATGGTGTTGTGTAGATGGATATGGTGTGGAGGAGGTGGATATGGTGTGGTGGGGTGGATATGGTGTGGTGGGGTGGATATGGTGTGGTGGAGGTGGACATGGTGTGGTGGAGGTGGAGGTGGATATGGTGTAGTGGAGGTGGATATGGTGTGGTGGAGGTGGATATGGTGTGGTGTTGTGTGGATGGATATGATGTCCTGGAGGTGAAGATTGTGTTTTGGAGGTGGATATGGTGTTGTGGAGGTGGATATGGTGTGGTGGAGGTGGATATGGTGTGGTGTAGATGGATATGGTGTGGAGGAGGTGGATATGGTGTGGTATAGATGGATATGGTGTGGTGGAGGTGGACATGGTGTGGTGGAGGTGGAGGTGGATATGGTGTAGTGGAGGTGGATATGGTGTGGTGGAGGTTGATATAGTGTGGTGGAGGTGGATATGGTGTGGTGGAGGTGGATATGGTGTGGTGTTGTGTGAATGGATATGATGTCCTGTAGGTGAAGATTGTGTTTTGGAGGTGGATATGGTGTTGTGGAGGTGGCGGTGGATATGGTGTGGTGGAGGTGAAGGAGGATATGGTGTCGTGGAGCTGGATATGGTGTGGTGGAGGTGGAAGTGGATATGGTGGGGTGGAGGTGGATATGTTGTGATGGAGGTGGATATGGTGTGGTGGAGGTGGATATGGTGTGGTGGGGATGGATATCGTGTGGTGGAGGTGGATATAGTGTGGTGGAGGTGGATATGGTGTGGTGGAGGTGGAGGTGGATATGGTGTTGTGGGGGTGGATATGATGTCGTGGAGGTGGATATGTTGTGGTGGAGGTGGAGGAGGATATGGTGTCGTGGGGGTGGATATGGTGTGGTAGAGGTGGAGGTGGATATGGTGTGGTGGAGGTGGATATGTTGTGGTGGAGGTGGATATGGTGTGGTGGAGGTAGATATGGTGTGGTGGGGGTGGATATGGTGTGGTGGAGGTGGATATGTTGTGGTGGAGGTGGATATGGTGTGGTGGATGTGGATATGGTGTGGTGGGGGTGGATATGGTGTGGTGGAGGTGGATATGGTGTGGTGGAGGTGGATCTGGTGTGGTGGGGGGTGGATATGGTGTGGGGGAGATGGATATGGTGTGGTAGAGATGGATATGTTGTGGTGGGTGTGGATATGTTGTGGTGGGTGTGGATATGGTGTGGTGGGGGTGGATATGGTGTGGTGGGGGTGGATATGGTGTGGTGGAGGTGGATATGTTGTGGTGGAGGTGGATCTGGTGTGGTGGGGGTGGATATGGTGTGGGGGAGATGGATGTGGTGTGGTAGAGGTGGATATGTTGTGGTGGGTGTGGATATGTTGTGGTGGGTGTGGATATGGTGTGGTGGATGTGGATATGGTGTGGTGGATGTGGATATGATGTGGTGGATGTGGATATGGTGTGGTGGATGTGGATATGGTGTGGTGGGTGTGGATCTGGTGTGGTGGATGTGGATATGGTGTGGTGGGGGTGGATATGATGTGGTGGATGTGGATATGGTGTGGTGGATGTGGATATGGTGTGGTGGGTGTGGATCTGGTGTGGTGGATGTGGATATGGTGTGGTGGAAGTGGATATGGTGTGGTGGATGTGGATATGGTGTGGTGGGGGTGGATATGGTGTGGTGGGGGTGGATATGGTGTGGTGGGGGTGGATATGGTGTGGTGGGGGTGGATATGGTGTGGTGGATGTGGATATGGTGTGGTGGATGTGGATATGGTGTGGTGGGGGTGGATATGGTGTGGTGGATGTGGATATGGTGTGGTGGGGGTGGATCTGGTGTGGTGGATGTGGATATGGTGTGGTGGGGGTGGATATGGTGTGGTGGATGTGGATATGGTGTGGTGGGGTGGATATGGTGTGGTGGGGGTGGATATGGTGTGGTGGGGGTGGATATGGTGTGGTGGGGGTGGATATGGTGTGGTGGATGTGGATATGGTGTGGTGGGGGTGGATATGGTGTGGTGGAGGTGGATATGGTGTGGTGGAGGTGCAGGTGGATATGGTGTGGTGGATGTGGATATGGTGTGGTGGGGGTGGATATGGTGTGGTGGAGCGAATATGTCAAACAGATGTACAGGATTATTCCTCACATTAATTCGTTTGTCGTGATGATAGAACTTGCATGACATACTTGACTATATCCCACAGTTCGTGTTAAAGCATAGTGAGGCTCTTGATGATAAGAGCGCAACATATTATCTTCCTCCAAGGCACGTTGATGATATGTTCGTTCAATGTTTGTTACTCGAGGATTATGTGATCAAAGCTTGAACGGGAAGAAGATTCGGAAACAGATCATGAAGACCACAATATTTCGTTATAAACCAGTTTTCTGCTTTCTGTGTGTTCATTTGTCTTACTCGATGTCATATTCTCTACCTTCGACACACTATTTAATACCTGTATTTGCAACATCTTTACGTAATAAATGTTACTAAAAAAAATAATAATAATAATAAAAAAAATCGACAAAATCCGCTAGCGAGCGTGTCAGATTTGCCTGAGACACCAGACCTCAGCAGACTCAGTGACCAAGTCGACCTGTTGGTTACGGTGACACGACCTCGTGACTCTTAGTGATTCACAAGGCACTATAACAACTCTTTACGGGGGCAATCAGTCCGCAGAGTCATTGAGTCACTGCTGGATACTCTACCGCAGAGGGGGCCGCTTAATCATTAATACAACACGCTTTGGAATTAAACGCCCCCGCTTTCCTGCAGCGATATGGGCGCCCCCTAGCGAATGGCGGAGGCGGTGTATGTATATTATTAACGCCATTCGTGAGTATTTGCCGGGTGTGCTATTGAGATATATCCATTAGCTGCATGTGCACCTGTCAGCTACAGCAGGTCGCTTGCCATATAGACCAATGCCTTTCACAAGGGGGGGGGGGGGGGTCAGAACAGGTCGCGCACTATATAAAGGACGCCAGCGTCCATTAGGAAACTGTGAATGAACGGTCGCACGTACAACGTCAATTCCGGTTGGCGCAAACTAGACCATATTCCCTTAATGAGTGAAGCAAGTACGTTAGTTGTCCTGAGTGACTGGCCAGGTGCTGTGCACAACAGGTGGAGGGCGCTGCTGGGCATGGGTCCCCAATTGTTTCTGTGAAGACCGGAGTCCTTCCATTTACCGGCAATAGCCCATCCCCGGTACTTACACTAAAAGCCAGCCAGCCACGGGACCTGGTGTGTCCAGAGAGTCCGCCCTACACCCACCCACCCACCCACCCGACTTCCCCGCATTTTGAGGGAAGAGGCCCATTTATAATGGGAACATTTAGCTGTGAACCTCTCCCTTTTGTTGTGGACACCCCATGTTGACCCACTCCACTCTGAGAAAACTATACCCCTCCCTGTCCCCTCTGGTCATTAGGTGTTTAAAGAGCTCTGGGTCGTCTTGGTAACACATTAACGAAGATGATCTGGGGGAATCCTTCCTGTCACTGCAACTCTTGTCAAACCATTATTATTATGAGGTAAAAGTGTAAGAGACACGTCATCTTGTAAACACTCTCCAAGCCTCATCCCCACGCAACCCCACTCTCTGGGCCTCACCCCCGCGTAACCCCACTCTATGGGCCTCACCCACACGCAACCCCCCTCTCTGGGCCTCATCACCACGCAACCCCCCTCTATGGGCCTCACCCCCACGAACCCCCTCTGTGGGTCTCACCCCCACGCAACTCCCCTCTCCAGGCCTCACCCCCACGCAAACCCCCCCTTCTGGGCCCCGACCCCACGCAAGCCCCCTATCTGGGCCTTACCCCCAAGAAACTCCTCTTTCTGGGCCCCAACCCCAACGCAACCCCCCTCCAGGCCTCACCCCCACGCTACACCCGTCCAGGCCTCACCCCCACGCAACCCTCCTCTCCAGGCCTCACCCCCACGCAACCCCCCTCTCCAGGCCTCACCCCCATGCAACCCCCCCTCTCCAGACCTCACCCCCACGCAACCCCCCTCCCCAAACCTCACCCCCACGCAACCCCCCTCTGTGGATCTCACCCAAAGTACAATCCAATTCGTTGGGTGAGACTCGGATAGGGGGGGTTAGGTGGGGGTGAGGCCTGGAGAGGGGGGTAGCGTGGGGGGTGGAGCCCAGGGGGGGGGGGGTCTGAGAGACAGAGGTATATCGTCAAAGCAACTTCAAAGCATGATTAGGAGGCATTCCCTTTGAACTAGTCTCTCGCATGATCTGGGAATGAAATCGTGGCTTGAAGTCGAAAATCTGCCACAAGTGACGTCCAATCTGTTTTGAGGACTGCCTGCAATCATCCCATTCTCCATTGACACAACTCTTCCATCTGTCCCCGAGCCGGGTGCGATTTCATTCCGAAAAATGATTTAATCTTGCGTGTCAATGGAGGTCTGTATCGGACTGACTGTAGCCCCTGGCGACCAGGGGTGAAAAGGGGGAGGGGGGGGGGGGGGGTGGGGGGCGAAAGGGTTTGTCATCTCCACCGTGGGCATAGGCCCCCAGATGTAATCACCAAAGATGAATGGGGTTGTGCGCAGAAATATATGGCTCACAGAAGTTTGATTGCAGCGGTGATATTAGATAGGCTACCATACTTGGGCAGTTATATGCATACCTTAATGACATGGCGGGTAGGAGATGACACTTTCTACTTCTTTTCGGCCTCCCCCCCCCTCCCCCCCCCCCCCACACACCCCTCCGGAACAGAATAATGGCAACGTCGTCCCTGCGTTTGTATCGAGACAATGTCTGTGTATTGTCCAGCATAAAAAAATCACCCCCAAAAAGGTAAAACTTAGGTGCTTCATTAAATGTGTAATCTTCTTTGTCCGGGAAGAAGACTTTGACCCCCGCTCGGTCGAGGGAAAGGGGAGTGCAATGTACCGTGATGCCGTACCGTTCACGCGCGACGAGAACGAAAATAGGACGAAATACATAGTTTAATGCAAGCTCCCCGCACGGTAGCGCTACGCAAGCTAGTTTTACCGCTGCTGTCCGCCGGGGGCAAATTTCAAGATTCTTGAAAAACGGTCAAATCAACTGTACTTTCTTGCAACATGATAATTTTTAAAGAATAAAACATGAAAATAACGAGCTTTGTGTATTTAATACAGCAAAAATCATCTTGTACCCTTTCGAAAAAATTATAATTGTGACAGAACTCCTTCTTTCCATCACCTGATTTCACGTGTTATTAGGCTTAGGCTGGGTCCCAGCACTAATTTGTAGAAATGCGCGACGCATTTTACCTATCGATTTGCGCAGCGCCGCCATGGCGAGCGAGTGTGAAAATGCATTGAGGACGTGGGGGACAACAGAGATATAATGGAGCCCTAGCGGAGTGAGTCGAAGGCAGAGAGAGAGTTTAATGTAGCGAAACAACTCGTGGGCACACCCGCAATGAGCAAACCAGCATGATGAGATATCTCTCAAAACACCATAAAAACATGCCAAATATTATTAAAGATGCAGATCTTGTTCGTGCGGGAAACGATCTTCCCAAGATTACTGACTTTCACATCAGTAAGCCAAAATAAAAATCCGTAATTCATTATCGTGGTTATACTAAAAACTGAAAAACACTACACTAAAACATGTTTCAATGTCGTGCATGGTTATTAAAGACAATTTTTTGTGGAAAATGACGGGCTTTAGGTAGGGAATTCAATGGATATCCTTCCGCGCGCCCGTTAAACCGGATGCCGAGATTGTGCACGGCATTTAATTCCTCCTGACGTTTGGGAGTCACCAAGACATAGAGTTTACATGTCTCGAGATCTCCAGCAATACCGCATTCTAAAAAATACAACCAGAGAATACACATCATTCAAGCCTTTAAAGATATTAATACGTACTGTTCACACCACTGACTGGATTAGCCGGAGGATAAGGAAGAAGACGTAAGTTCACCAAGTTATATGAAAACGGGAGGAGGTTGGTGGGGGGGGGGGGGGGTGATGTGGACTAGCGACCGAGTGAGAAGTAAAACGCACGAGGCGGTGACGAGAAGTGTCGGTTGGGGAAGGCAGTCCTACGACCCGTCGGGTGTGAGATCTCACAACTCATGGTCGCCGTCAACGATAAATGGGCAAAACTCTACGTCAAAACTCAACTAGTTTCTACGTCATATTCTGCGCAAAACAAATGAAGATTGGCCAATTCAGAAAAAAATAAGATAGTAGGTTGATGATAAATGGTGATGGATTACAACAGACCAGATAAACGAGACTTGCATGTAAAAGGCCCGAAGTGTGTGAACGAGATTATTATGGCTGTAGAGAAATGACGAATGCATTGAATGATACTTGATAGCATATGGAGTGTCTCTACAGACCGCGGTCCCAGCATATGGAGTGACTCTACAGACCGCGGTCCCAGCATATGGAGTGTCTCTACAGACCGCGGTCCCAGCATATGGAGTGTCTCTACAGACCGCGGTCCCAGCATATGGAGTGTCTCTACAGACCGCGGTCCCAGCATATGGAGTGTCTCTACAGACCGCGGTCCCAGCATATGGAGTGTCTCTACAGACCGCGGTCCCAGCATATGGAGTGACTCTACAGACCGCGGTCCCAGCATATGGAGTGTCTCTACAGACCGCGGTCCCAGCATATGGAGTGTCTCTACAGACCGCGGTCCCAGCATATGGAGTGACTCTACAGACCGCGGTCCCAGCATATGGAGTGTCTCTACAGACCGCGGTCCCAGCATATGGAGTGACTCTACAGACCGCGGTCCCAGCATATGGAGTGACTCTACAGACCGCGGTCCTAGCATATGGAGTGACTCTACAGACCGCGGTCCCAGCATATGGAGTGTCTCTACAGACCGCGGTCCCAGCATATGGAGTGACTCTACAGACCGCGGTCCCAGCATATGGAGTGTCTCTACAGACCGCGGTCCCAGCATATGGAGTGTCTCTACAGACCGCGGTCCCAGCATATGAAATGACTCTACAGACCGCGGTCCCAGCATATGGAGTGACTCTACAGACCGCGGTTCCAGCATATGGAGTGACTACAGACCGCGGTCCCAGCATATGGAGTGTCTCTACAGACCGCGGTCCCAGCATATGGAGTGTCTCTACAGACCGCGGTCCCAGCATATGAAATGACTCTACAGACCGCGGTCCCAGCATATGGAGTGACTCTACAGACCACGGTTCCAGCATATGGAGTGACTACAGACCGCGGTCCCAGCATATGGAGTGACTCTACAGACCGCGGTTCCAGCATATGGAGTGACTACAGACCGCGGTCCCAGCATATGGAGTGACTCTACAGACCGCGGTTCCAGCATATGGAGTGACTACAGACCGCGGTCCCAGCATATGGAGTGACTCTACAGACCGCGGTTCCAGCATATGGAGTGACTACAGACCGCGGTCCCAGCCTATGGAGTGACTCTACAGTTCGCGGTCCCAGCATATGGAGTGACTCTACAGACCGCGGTCCCAGCATATGGAGTGACTCTACAGACCGCGGTCCCAGCATATGGAGTGACTCTACAGACCGCGGTGCCAGCATATGGAGTGACTCTACAGACCGCGGTCCCAGCATATGGAGTGACTCTACAGACCGCGGTCCCAGCATATGGAGTGTCTCTACAGACCGCGGTCCCAGCATATGGAGGGTCTCTACAGACCGCGGTCCCAGCATATGGAGTGACTCTACAGACCGTGGTCCCAGCATATGGAGTGTCTCTACAGACCGCGGTCCCAGCATATGGAGTGTCTCTACAGACCGCGGTTCTAGCATATGGAGTGACTCTACAGACCGCGGTCCTAGCATATGGAGTGACTCTACAGACCGCGGTCCCAGCATATGGAGTGTCTCTACAGACCGCGGTCCTAGCATATGGAGTGACTCTACAGACCGCGGTCCTAGCATATGGAGTGACTCTACAGACCGCGGTCCCAGCATATGGAGTGTCTCTACAGACCGCGGTCCCAGCATACGGAGTGTCTCTACAGACCGCGGTCCTAGCATATGAAGTGACTCTACAGACCGCGGTCCCAGCATATGGGGTGACTACAGACCGCGGTCCCAGCATACGGAGTGTCTCTACAGACCGCGGTCCCAGCATAAGAAGTGACTCTACAGACCGCGGTCCTAGAATATGGAGTGACTCTACAGACCGCGGTCTCAACATATGGAGTGATTTACAGACAGCGGTCCCAGCATATGGAGTGTCTCTACAGACCGCGGTCCCAGCATATGAAGTGACTCTACAGACCGCGGTCCCAGTATATGGAGTGACTCTACATACCGCGGTCCCAGCATATGGAGTGACTCTACAGACCGCGGTCCCAACATATGGAGTGATTTACAGACAGCGGTCCCAGCATATGGAGTGTCTCTACAGACCGCGGTCCCAGCATATGAAGTGACTCCACAGACCGCGGTCCCAGTATATGGAGTGACTCTACATACCGCGGTCCCAGCATATGGAGTGACTCTACAGACCGCGGTCCCAGCATATGGAGTGACTCTACAGACCGCGGTCCCAGCATATGGAGTGACTCTACAGACCGCGGTCCCAACATATGGAGTGATTTACAGACAGCGGTCCCAGCATATGGAGTGTCTCTACAGACCGCGGTCCCAGCATATGAAGTGACTCTACAGACCGCGGTCCCAGTATATGGAGTGACTCTACATACCGCGGTCCCAGCATATGGGGTGATTTAGAGACCGCGGTCCAAGCATATGGAGTGACTCTACAGACCGCGGTCCCAGCATATGGAGTGACTCTACAGACCGCGGTCCCAGCATATGGAGTGACTCTACATACCGCGGTCCCAACATATGGAGTGATTTACAGACAGCGGTCCCAGCATAGGGGGTGATTTACAGACAGCGGTCCCAGCATAGGGGGTGAATCTACAGACCGCGGTCCCAGCATACGGAGTGTCTCTACAGACCGCGGTCCAAGCATATGGAGTGTCTCTACAGACCGCGGTCCCAGCATATGGAGTGTCTCTACAGACCGCGGTCCCAACATATGGAGTGATTTACAGACAGCGGTCCCAGCATAGGGGGTGATTTACAGACAGCGGTCCCAGCATAGGGGGTGAATCTACAGACCGCGGTCCCAGCATACGGAGTGTCTCTACAGACCGCGGTCCAAGCATATGGAGTGTCTCTACAGACCGCGGTCCCAGCATACGGAGTGTCTCTACAGACCGCGGTCCCAGCATACGGAGTGTCTCCACAGACCGCGGTCCAAGCATATGGAGTGTCTCTACAGACCGCGGTCCCAGCATATGGAGTGACTACAGACCGCGGTCCCAGCATATGGAGTGACTCTACAGACCGCGGTCCAAGCATATGGAGTGTCTCTACAGACCGCGGTCCCAGCATATGAAGTGTAAGGTACGTTATCACTGCGCCGTACTCTTTATCACAACGACTTCCCATTAAGGTGTCTCCCTCTGTATGGTTGGAAGCGGCGTGAACCGAAGAACTGGCGCTTTGTGAGATGGGAAACCGACATATTTCAAAGAGGGAGATATAGAATTAGTTGTTGACTTTGGAATGGGCCATGAATAATTTTCATAGCAGTTCTTATCGGCGTTATCCAGAGTTGTGAGCCCCAAGAGGCGAGGTGTATTACCGCCTGCCTTAACCCACCCGTCTGGTCACCGCCTCGACCTGTTTTATAACACACATCTCCCTCCCTCGTTACATCCAACCCCCCACCCATGCGCCCCCATTTTTTTCAAATAAATGAACTATTTTATTTCTGTTGTCGATCCTGTACTTTTTTTCCGATAGCGTGAACAAGAATTAATGCCTGGGAAGCCCAGCGGATAAAGTCTCTGGTGGGGGTATTAGGAACGACTATGGCCAATTACTGTTCTGTTTCACTCAACGAAATTACATTTAAAACGCCTTCGGCTTCCACAGATCCCTGAAAGCCACCTGAGCTCGAGGACGTGGCGATCCCTGGCGAATAAAGCGGGAAGTCACAGACACGGTCTCCAATGCCAATGTCGATGCCCACGGCTACCATGCAAACTAAATTAAATGATATCGAGGCTCTATAAGTCAGAGAAGTTGACATGGTTCTCCCATTCTTAGAATGTAGGGGTCGCCATGCTGGGGATTTCTTTGCCAGGCAATTAGGAGCCCAATTCTGTGCCTTGGGTTTTAATTGATGACGCCTGCATTATGTGAGCCACACCGCGATCCCATAGTAACCAACCGCAATGAAATGCAGTAAAATCAGACCCTTATTTTTTAACGGAATTTGCCGTTTCAATAATCTCAGCTGAGATGAAGCAGTGCCAACAAAAATACACCTACTTCACTGAAAAGCAATTCAATTATGAACGATGAATACGAGTTACACTGTTATTGCGGGTCATAATACGCTAAGGCGTAATACGCTAAGGGGTAAGACGCTCAGGCGTAAGACCCTAAGGCGTAACACGCTAAGGCGCTACCCAAAGCGTGACATGGCCAAACTGAACACTGATCAAATTTAATGTAAAATATCAAGGTTAAATAATCAATATCTTAAATTGACAATAATGCAACACAGGAGTTTAGCTAGTAGTTTACTGGGAATTAATGATTAATGGCAATGGAGTTGGACGAACAGAGACAGACATAAATGTGTTTTTCTGTATTTGATAAATTCGATGTGGATGAAGGCAAATAACTTCCAATGCTTTGATTGATTGTGAAATATATCTGAATAGATATAAGATAGATGTAAACTAAGAGAGATAACCCAGTGTCGGACGAACAAGACAAACAGAAATAACTTACCCACAAATTTTCCATCTTAATATTTCCCACAGCCAACAGATGAAGCGTTGCAGATATGCGGTGTGACGAGAAGAAAGTTTCTGAATATGCTAAGCAACTTTGGCCCACGGAACATTCAGTGAGACGGATTGAAAGGTTTGTAAAAAGTGTTGGACTAACATAGGACAGACAAGAGAGTAATATCATATAACAATCTCCATTCAATGACTTGCACCCTACACAGGTCACAAATGAGCTCTCTCAAAACACTACATTTTCATACTGAACTTGCTTATTTTCACTTTTACTTTACCTTATAAGTGTGAAATTGGCCATACTATGTCTGTGATATATACTCTTCACGATGCACAATATGATTTGTACTCCCCGTTCCTTCAAATAAGGTTTGTTTGACTTAAATTCCCCATACCCCAAAATGTAACGCCTTCGCGTATTACGACCCAAATATATCCACCGTTCTTACGCTTTGCCGGTTTTTATCTTTTTGGCACAAGCAAAACTGAAAACAAGGATAATATTTCTACTGGCATCCCTAGCAATGCCTTCCGCCAAGGTCAAGGTCAGTGGCCCCATTGTACACGGATCCAGCGGTATATTCGTTGTCTTACATACCTCGCCGATGTTACGGTATAACTTAGATTGCGTAACTACAGGGACAAGTCTTTCCGGAATGTCCCGGCCAATCGTGGTTCAATGCCGGCTAATCACATGTGCGATATCCCCACGAGCCCAGGCCGATGTCTGGTACATGAGTCTGACAACCCCTGTCGTTCATCATACCTCCCTGGCCCTGGCCGGGGTCTAGTACAATGGTCTGACAACCCCTGTCGTTCATCAGACCTCCCTGGCCCTGGCCGGGGTCTAGTACCAGGGTCTGACAACCCCTGTCCTTCATCATACCTCCCTGGCTCTGGCCGGGGTCTACTACAATGGTCTGACAACCCCTGTCGTTCATCAGACCTCCCTGGCCCTGGCCGGGGTCTAGTACCAGGGTCTGACAACCCCTGTCGTTGATCAGACCTCCCTGGACGTGGCCGGGGTCTAGTACCAGGGTCTGACAACCCCTGTCGTTGATCAGACATCCCTGGCCCTGGCCGGGGTCTAGTACCAGGGTCTGACAACCCCTGTCGTTCATCATACCTCCCTGGCCCTGGCCGGGGTCTAGTACCAGGGTCTGACAACCATTGTCGTTGATCAGACATCCCTGGCCCTGGCCGGGGTCTAGTACAATGGTCTGACAACCTCTGTCGTTCATCAGATCTCCCCGGCCCTGGCCGGGGTCTAGTACAATGGTCTGACAACACCTGTCGTTCATCAGATCTCCCTGGCCCTGGCCGGGGTCTAGTACAATGGTCTGACAACCCCTGTCGTTCATCAGACCTCCCTGGCCCTGGCCGGGGTCTAGTACAATGGTCTGACAACCACTGTGGTTCATCAGACCTCCCTGGCTGTGGCCGGGGTCTAGTACAATGGTCTGACAACCGCTGTTGTTAATCATACCTCCCTGGCCCTGGCCGGGGTCCAGTACCAGGGTCTGACAACCCCTGATGTTAATCAGACCTCCCTGGCCCTGGCCGGGGTCTAGTACCATGGTCTGACAACCCCTGTTGTTAATCAGACCTCCCTGGCCCTGGCCGGGGTCTAGTACAATGGTCTGACAACCCCTGTCGTTCATCAGATCTTCCTGGCCCTGGCCGGGGTCTAGTACAATGGTCTGACAACACCTGTCGTTCATCAGACCTCCCTGGCCCTGGCCGGTGCCTAGTACAATGGTCTGACAACCCCTGTCGTTCATCAGACCTCCCTGGCCCGGGCCGGTGTCTAGTACCATGGTCTGACAACCCCTGTCGTTCATCAGACCTCCCTGGCCCTGGCCGGGGTCTAGTACAATGGTCTGACAACCCCTGTGGTTCATCAGACCTCTGTGGCTGTGGCCGGGGTCTAGTACAATGGTCTGACAACCCCTGTTGTTAATCATATCTCTCTGGCCCTGGCCGGGCTCTAGTACCAGGGTCTGACAACCCCTGTTGTTAATCAGACCTCCCTGGCCCTGGCCGGGGTCTAGTACCATGGTCTGACAACCCCTGTCGTTCATCATACCTCCCTGGCCCTGGCCGGGGTCTAGTACCATGGTCTGACAACCCCTGTTGTTAATCAGACCTCCCTGGCCCTGGCCGGTGTCTAGTACCAGGGTCTGACAACCCCTGTCGTTCATCATACCGCCCTGGCCCTGGCCGGGGTCTAGTGCCAGGGTCTGACAACACCTGTCGTTCATCATACCGCCCTGGCCCTGGCCGGGGTCTAGTACAATGGTCTGACAACCCCTGTCGTTCATCATACCGCCCTGGCCCTGGCCGGGGTCTAGTACCAGGGTCTGACAACACCTGTCGTTCATCAGACCGCCCTGGCCCTGGCCGGGGTCTAGTACAATGGTCTGACAACCCCTGTCGTTCATCATACCGCCCTGGCCCTGGCCGGGGTCTAGTACCAGGGTCTGACAACCCCTGTCGTTGATCAGACCTCCCTAGCCCTGGCCGGGGTCTAGTTCCAGGGTTTGACAACCCCTGTCGTTCATCATACCTCCCTGGCCCTGGCCGGGGTCTAGTACAATGGTCTGACAACCCCTGTCGTTGATCAGACCTCCCTGGCCCTGGCCGGGGTCTAGTACAATGGTCTGACAACCCCTGTTTTTCATCAAACCTCCGTGGCTGTGGCCGGTGTCTACTAAAATGGTCTGACAACCCCTGTCGTTCATCAGATCTCCCTGGCCCTGGTCGGTGTCTAGTACAATGGTCTGACAACCCCTGTCGTTCATCAGACCTCCCTGGCCCTGGCCGGTGCCTAGTACAATGGTCTGACAACCCCTGTCTTTCATCAGACCTCCCTGGCCCTGGCCGGTGTCTAGTACCATGGTCTGACAACCCCTGTCGTTCATCAGACCTCCCTGGCCCTGGCCGGTGTCTAGTACCATGGTCTGACAACCCCTGTTGTTAATCAGACCTCCCTGACCCTGGCCGGGGTCTAGTACCATGGCCTGACAACCCCTGTCGTTCATCAGACCTCCCTGGCCCTGGCCGGGGTCTAGTACCATGGTCTGACAACCCCTGTCGTTCATCAGACCTCCCTGGCCCTGGCCGGTGTCTAGTACCATGGTCTGACAACCCCTGTTGTTAATCAGACCTCCCTGACCCTGGCCGGGGTCTAGTACCATGGCCTGACAACCCCTGTTGTTAATCATACCTCCCTGGCCCTGGTCGGGGTCTAGTACCAGGGTCTGACAACCCCTGTTGTGAATCAGACCTCCCTGACCCTGGCCGGGGTCTAGTACCATGGCCTGACAACCCCTGTCGTTCATAATACCGCCCTGGCCCTGGCCGGGGTCTAGTACCAGGGTCTGACAACCCCTGTCGTTCATCAGATCTCCCTGGCCCTGGCCGGGGTCTAGTACAATGGTCTGACAACACCTGTCGTTCATCAGACCTCCCTGGCCCTGGCCGGTGCCTAGTACAATGGTCTGAAAACCCCTGTCGTTCATAATACCGCCCTGGCCCTGGCCGGGGTCTAGTACCAGGGTCTGACAACCCCTGTCGTTCATCAGATCTCCCTGGCCCTGGCCGGGGTCTAGTACAATGGTCTGACAACACCTGTCGTTCATCAGACCTCCCTGGCCCTGGCCGGTGCCTAGTACAATGGTCTGAAAACCCCTGTCGTTCATCATGCCGCCCTGGCCCTGGCCGGGGTCTAGTGCCAGGGTCTGACAACCCCTGTCGTTCGTCATAACGCCCTGGCCCTGGCCGGGGTCTAGTACAATGGTCTGACAACCCCTGTCGTTCATCATACCGCCCTGGCCCTGGCCGGGGTCTAGTACCAGGGTCTGACAACACCTGTCGTTCATCAGACCGCCCTGGCCCTGGCCGGGGTCTAGTACAATGGTCTGACAACCCCCGTCGTTCATCATACCGCCCTGGCCCTGGCCGGGGTCTAGTACCAGGGTCTGACAACACCTGTCGTTCATCAGACCGCCCTGGCCCTGGCCGGGGTCTCGTACGAGGGTCGGACAACCCCTGTTGTTCATCATACCTTCCTGGCCCTGGCCGGGGTCTAGTACCAGGGTCTGACAACCCCTGTCGTTCATCATACCTCCCTGACTGTGGCCGGTGTCTAGTACCAGGGTCTGACAACACCTGTCGTTCATCAGACCGCCCTGGCCCTGGCCGGGGTCTCGTACGAGGGTCTGACAACCCCTGTCGTTCATCATACCTCCCTGACTGTGGCCGGTGTCTAGTACCAGGGTCTGACAACACCTGTCGTTCATCAGACCGCCCTGGCCCTGGCCGGGGTCTAGTACCAGGGTCTGACAACCCCTGTTGTTCATCATACCTTCCTGGCCCTGGCCGGGGTCTAGTACCATGGTCTGACAACCCCTGTTTTTCATCAAACCTCCCTGGCCCTGGCCGGGGTCTAGTACAATGGTCTGACAACCCCTGTTTTTCATCAAACCTCCGTGGCTGTGGCCGGTGTCTAGTACAATGGTCTGACAACCCCTGTCGTTCATCAGATCTCCCTGGCCCTGGTCGGCGTCTAGTACAATGGTCTGACAACCCCTGTCGTTCATCAGACCTCCCTGGCCCTGGCCGGTGCCTAGTACAATGGTCTGACAACCCCTGTCGTTCATCAGACCTCCCTGGTCCTGGCCGGTGTCTAGTACCATGGTCTGACAACCCCTGTCGTTCATCACACCTCCCTGGCCCTGGCCGGTGTCTAGTACCATGGTCTGACAACCCCTGTCGTTCATCAGACCTCCCTGCCCTGGCCGGGGTGTAGTACAATGGTCTGACAACCCCTGTGGTTCATCAGACCTCCGTGGCTGTGGCCGGGGTCTAGTACAATGGTCTGACAACCCCTGTTGTTAATCATACCTCCCTGGCCCTGGTCGGGGTCTAGTACCGGTGTCTGACAACCCCTGTTGTTAATCAGACCTCTCTGACCCTGGCCGGGGTCTAGTACCATGGTCTGACAACCCCTGTCGTTCATCATACCTCCCAGGCCCTGGCCGGGGTCTAGTACCATGGTCTGACAACCCCTGTTGGTAATCAGACCTCCCTGGCCCTGGCCGGTGTCTAGTAGAATGGTCTGAAAACCCCTGTCGTTCATCATACCGCCCTGGCCCTGGTCGGGGTCTAGTACCAGGGTCTGACAACACCTGTCGTTCATCAGACCGCCCTGGCCCTGGCCGGGGTCTAGTACAATGGTCTGACAACCCCTGTCGTTCATCATACCGCCCTGGCCCTAGCCGGGGTCTAGTACCAGGGTCTGACAACACCTGTCGTTCATCAGACCGCCCTGGCCCTGGCCGGGGTCTAGTACGAGGGTCGGACAACCCCTGTTGTTCATCATACCTCCCTGGCCCTGGCCGGGGTCTAGTACCAGGGTCTGACAACCCCTGTCGCTCATCATACCTCCCTGGCCCTGGCCGGGGTCTAGTACCAGGGTCTGACAACCCCTGTCGTTGATCAGACCTCCCTGGCCCTGGCCGGGGTCTAGTACAATGGTCTGACAACCCCTGTCTTTCATCAAACCTCCCTGGCTGTGGCCGGGGTCTAGTACAATGGTCTGACAACCCCTGCCTTTCATCAAACCTCCGTGGCCCTGGCCGGGGTCTAGTACAATGGTCTGACAATCCCTGTCTTTCATCAAACCTCCGTGGCTGTTGCCGGGGTCTAGTACCATGGTCTGACAACCCCTGTCGTTGATCATACCTCCCTGGCCCTGGCCGGGGTCTAGTACCATGGTCTGACAACCCCTGTTGTTAATCAGACCTCCCCTGGCCGGTGTCTAGTACAATATTCTAAAAAACCCTGTCGTTCATCATACCGCCCTGGCCCTGGCCGGGGTCTAGTACCAGGGTCTGACAACACCTGTCGTTCATCATACCGCCCTGGCCCTGACCGGGGTCTAGTACAAGGGTCTGACAACACCTGTTGTTCATCAGACCGCCCTGGCCCTGGCCGGGGTCTAGGAAGAGGGTCGGACAATCCCTGTCGTTCATCATACCTCCCTGGCCCTGGCCGGGGTCTAGTACCATGGTCTGACAACCCCTTTCGTTGATCAGACCTCCCTGGCCCTGGCCGGGGTCTAGTACCAGGGTCTGACAACCCCTGTCGTTCATCAGACCTCCCTGGCCCTGGCCGGTGTCTAGTACCATGGTCTGACAACCCCTGTCGTTCATCAGACCTCCCTGGCCCTGGCCGGTGTCTAGTACCATGGTCTGACAACCCCTGTCGTTCATCAGACCTCCCTGGCCCTGGCCGGTGTCTAGTACCATGGTCTGACAACCCCTGTCGTTCATCAGACCTCCCTGGCCCTGGCCGGGGTCTAGTACAATGGTCTGACAACCCCTGTGGTTCATCAGACCTCCGTGGCTGTGGCCGGGGTCTAGTACAATGGTCTGACAACCCCTGTTGTTAATCAGACCTCCCTGGCCCTGGCCGGTGTCTAGTACAATGGTCTGAAAACCCCTGTCGTTCATCATACCTCCCTGGCCCTGGCCGGGGTCTAGTACCAGGGTCTGACAACCCCTGTCGCTCATCATACCTCCCCGGCCCTGGCCGGGGTCTAGTACCAGGGTCTGACAACCCCTGTCGTTGATCAGACCTCCCTGGCCCTGGCCGGGGTCTAGTACAATGGTCTGACAACCCCTGTCTTTCATCAAACCTCCCTGGCTGTGGCCGGGGTCTAGTACAATGGTCTGACAACCCCTGCCTTTCATCAAACCTCCGTGGCCCTGGCCGGGGTCTAGTACAATGGTCTGACAACCCCTGTCTTTCATCAAACCTCCGTGGCTGTTGCCGGGGTCTAGTACAATGGTCTGACAACCCCTGTCGTTCATCATACCTCCCTGGCCCTGGCCGGGGTCTAGTACCATGGTCTGACAACCCCTGTTGTTAATCAGACCTCCCTAGCCCAGGCATGTGTCTAGTACAATGGTCTAAAAACCCTGTCGTTCATCATACCGCCCTGGCCCTGGCCGGGGTTTAGTACCAGGGTCTGACAACACGTGTCGTTCATCATACCGCCCTGGCCCTGACCGGGGTCTAGTACAAGGGTCTGACAACACCTGTTGTTCATCAGACCGCCCTGGCCCTGGCCGGGGTCTAGTACCAGGGTCTGACAACCCCTGTCGTTCATCATACCGCCCTGGCCCTGACCGGGGTCTAGTACCATGGTCTGACAATCCCTGTTGTTCATCATACCTCCCTGGCCCTGGCCGGGGTCTAGTACCATGGTCTGACAACCCCTTTCGTTGATCAGACCTCCGTGGCCCTGGCCGGGGTCTAGTACCAGGGTCTGACAACCCCTGTCATTCATCAGACCGCCCTGGCCCTGGCCGGGGTCTCGTACGAGGGTCGGACAACCCCTGTTGTTCATCATACCTTCCTGGCCCTGGCCGGGGTCTAGTACCAGGGTCTGACAACACCTGTCGTTCATCAGACCGTCCTGGCCCTGGCCGGGGTCTCGTACGAGGGTCGGACATCCCCTGTTGTTCATCATACCTTCCTGGCCCTGGCCGGGGTCTAGTACCAGGGTCTGACAACCCCTGTCGTTGATCAGACCTCCCTAGCCCTGGCCGGGGTCTAGTTCCAGGGTTTGACAACCCCTGTCGTTCATCATACCTCCCTGGCCCTGGCCGGGGTCTAGTACAATGGTCTGACAACCCCTGTCTTTCATCAATCCTCCCTGGCTGTGGCCGGTGTCTAGTACAATGGTCTGACAACCCCTGTCGTTCATCAGACCTCCCTGGCCCTGGCCGGGGTCTAGTACCAGGGTCTGAGAACACCTGTCGTTCGTCATACCGCCCTGGCCCTGGCCGGGGTCTAGTACAATGGTCTGACGACCCCTGTCGTTCATCATACCGCCCTGGCCCTGGCCGGGGTCTAGTACCAGGGTCTGACAACACCTGTCGTTCATCAGACCGCCCTGGCCCTGGCCGGGGTCTAGTACAATGGTCTGACAACCCCTGTCGTTCATCATACCGCCCTGGCCCTGGCCGGGGTCTAGTACCAGGGTCTGACAACACCTGTCGTTCATCATACCTCCCTGGCCCTGGCCGGGGTCTAGTACCAGGGTCTGACAACCCCTGTCGCTCATCATACCTCCCTGGCCCTGGCCGGGGTCTAGTACCAGGGTCTGACAACCCCTGTCGTTGATCAGACCTCCCTGGCCCTGGCCGGGGTCTAGTACAATGGTCTGACAACCCCTGTCTTTCATCAAACCTCCCTGGCTGTGGCCGGGGTCTAGTACAATGGTCTGACAACCCCTGCCTTTCATCAAACCTCCGTGGCCCTGGCCGGGGTCCAGTACAATGGTCTGACAACCCCTGTCGTTCATCATACCGCCCTGGCCCTGGCCGGGGTCTAGTACCAGAGTCTGACAACACCTGTCGTTCATCAAACCGCCCTGGCCCTGGCCGGGGTCTAGTACGAGGGTCGGACAACCCCTGTTGTTCATCATACCTCCCTGGCCCTGGCCGGGGTCTAGTACCAGGGTCTGACAACCCCTGTCGCTCATCATACCTCCCTGGCCCTGGCCGGGGTCTAGTACCAGGGTCTGACAACCCCTGTCGTTGATCAGACCTCCCTGGCCCTGGCCGGGGTCTAGTACAATGGTCTGACAACCCCTGTCTTTCATCAAACCTCCCTGGCTGTGGCCGGGGTTTAGTACAATGGTCTGACAACCCCTGCCTTTCATCATGCCGCCCTGGCCCTGGCCGGGGTCTAGTGCCAGGGTCTGACAACACCTGTCGTTCGTCATACCGCCCTGGCCCTGGCCGGGGTCTAGTACAATGGTCTGACAACCCCTGTCGTTCATCATACCGCCCTGGCCCTGGCCGGGGTCTAGTACCAGGGTCTGACAACACCTGTCGTTCATCAGACCGCCCTGGCCCTGGCCGGGGTCTAGTACAATGGTCTGACAACCCCTGTCGTTCATCATACCGCCCTGGCCCTGGCCGTGGTCTAGTACCAGGGTCTGACAACACCTGTCGTTCATCAGACCGCCCTGGCCCTGGCCGGGGTCTCGTACGAGGGTCGGACAACCCCTGTTGTTCATCATACCTTCCTGGCCCTGGCCGGGGTCTAGTACCAGGGTCTGACAACCCCTGTCGTTGATCAGACCTCCCTAGCCCTGGCCGGGGTCTAGTACCAGGGTCTGACAACACCTGTCGTTCATCAGACCGCCCTGGCCCTGGCCGGGGTCTCGTACGAGGGTCGGACAACCCCTGTTGTTCATCATACCTTCCTGGCCCTGGCCGGGGTCTAGTACCAGGGTCTGACAACACCTGTTGTTCATCATACCTCCCTGGCTGTGGCCGGTGTCTAGTACAATGGTCTGACAACCCCTGTCGTTCATCATACCTCCTTGGCCCTGGCCGGGGTCTAGTACCATGGTCTGACAACCCCTGTCGTTCATCATACCTCCCAGGCCCTGGCCGGGGTCTAGTACCATGGTCTGACAACCCCTGTTGGTAATCAGACCTCCCTGGCCCTGGTCGGTGTCTAGTACAATGGTCTGAAAACCCCTGTCGTTCATCATACCGCCGTGGCCCTGGTCGGGGTCTAGTACCAGGGTCTGACAACACCTGTCGTTCATCAGACCGCCCTGGCCCTGGCCGGCGTCTAGTACAATGGTCTGACAACCCCTGTCGTTCATCATACCGCCCTGGCCCTGGGCGGGGTCTAGTACCAGGGTCTGACAACACCTGTCGTTCATCAGACCGCCCTGGCCCTGGCCGGGGTCTAGTACGAGGGTCTGACAACCCCTGTTGTTCATCATACCTCCCTGGCCCTAGCCGGGGTCTAGTACCAGGGTCTGACAACCCCTGTCGCTCATCATACCTCCCTGGCCCTGGCCGGGGTCTAGTACCAGGGTCTGACAACCCCTGTCGTTGATCAGACCTCCCTGGCCCTGGCCGGGGTCTTGTACAATGGTCTGACAACCCCTGTCTTTCATCCAACCTCCCTGGCTGTGGCCGGGGTCTAGTACAATGGTCTGACAACCCCTGCCTTTCATCAAACCTCCGTGGCCCTGGCCGGGGTCTAGTACAATGGTCTGACAACCCCTGTCTTTCATCAAACCTCAGTGGCTGTGGCCGGGGTCTAGTACCATGGTCTGACAACCCCTGTCGTTCATCATACCTCCCTGGCCCTGGCCGGGGTCTAGTACCATGGTCTGACAACCCCTGTTGTTAATCAGACCTCCCTGGCCCTGGCCGGTGTCTAGTACAATGGTCTAAAAAACCCTGTCGTTCATCATACCGCCCTGGCCCTGGCCGGGGTCTAGTACCAGGGTCTGACAACACCTGTCGTTCATCATACCGCCCTGGCCCTGACCGGGGTCTAGTACAAGGGTCTGACAACACCTGTTGTTCATCAGACCGCCCTGGCCCTGGCCGGGGTCTAGTACAAGGGTCTGACAACCCCTTTCGTTGATCAGACCTCCCTGGCCCTGGCCGGGGTCTAGTACCAGGGTCTGACAACCCCTGTCTTTCATCATACCTCCCTGGCCCTGGCCGGGGTCTAGTACAATGGCCTGACAACCCCTGTCGTTCATCAGACCTCCCTGGCCCTGGCCGGTGTCTAGTACCATGGTCTGACAACCCCTGTCGTTCATCAGACCTCCCTGGCCCTGGCCGGTGTCTAGTACCATGGTCTGACAACCCCTGTCGTTCATCAGACCTCCCTGGCCCTGGCCGGGGTCTAGTACCATGGTCTGACAACTCCTGTGGTTCATCAGACCTCCGTGGCTGTGGCCGGGGTCTAGTACAATGGTCTGACAACCCCTGTTGTTAATCATACGTCCCTGGCCCTGGTCGGGGTCTAGTACCAGGGTCTGACAACCCCTGTTGTTAATCAGACCTCCCTGACCCTGGCCGGGGTCTAGTACCATGGTCTGACAACCCCTGTCGTTCATCATACCTCCCTGGCCCTGGCCGGGGTCTAGTACCATGGTCTGACAACCCCTGTTGGTAATCAGACCTCCCTGGCCCTGGCCGGTGTCTAGTACAATGGTCTGAAAACCCCTGTCGTTCATCATACCGCCCTGGCCCTGGCCGGGGTCTAGTACCAGGGTCTGACAACCCCTGTCTTTCATCAAACCTCCGTGGCTGTTGCCGGGGTCTAGTACCATGGTCTGACAACCCCTGTCGTTCATCATACCTCCCTGGCCCTGGCCGGGGTCTAGTACCATGGTCTGACAACCCCTGTTGTTCATCAGACCTCCCTGGCCCTGGCCGGTGTCTAGTACAATGGTCTAGAAAACCCTGTCGTTCATCATACCGCCCTGGCCCTGGCCGGGGTCTAGTACCAGGGTCTGACAACACCTGTCGTTCATCATACCGCCCTGGCCCTGACCGGGGTCTAGTACAAGGGTCTGACAACACCTGTTGTTCATCAGACCGCCCTGGCCCTGGCCGGGGTCTAGTAAGAGGGTCGGACAATCCCTGTTGTTCATCATACCTCCCTGGCCCTGGCCGGGGTCTAGTACCATGGTCTGACAACCCCTTTCGTTGATCAGACCTCCCTGGCCCTGGCCGGGGTCTAGTACCAGGGTCTGACAACCCCTGTCGTTCATCATACCTCCCTGGCCCTGGCCGGGGTCTAGTACAATGGTCTGACAACCCCTGTCTTTCATCAAACCTCCCTGGCTGTGGCCGGGGTCTAGTACAATGGTCTGACAACCCCTGTCTTTCATCAAACCTCCGTGGCTGTGGCCGGGGTCTAGTACAATGGTCTGACAACCCCTGTCGTTCATCAGAACTCCCTGGCCCTGGCCGGGGTCTCACAAGTTCGCGCGCAAGCAACAAGCAATAAGATCATTGGCGGTGAGCATGGTTACAAGGTAGTCGTGACAGGCGGAGAATAAATCATCGCCCAGTCTCAGAACGTATCGCTTCAATAAAGGTCGTTCAAGGTCATCGGTGATCGGTGGATGACCTTGAGGGAAGCGTTCCAACCCGGCAACGGCGGCCATATCTCCGAGTTCTGCAGTTTAGCTTACGTCCCCCCACCCCCGAAGGGAAGGGGTGTCCTCCATTGGCATCAAACAATGTAGCGGTGTTTTTATATATTGTGCCTGTAACGCGGTAAGCCGTGGCCCATCCCGCCACACAATATGGAAAGTAGTTCTGGCGTCTCCATGCGCTCTGCGGTCTGTAGCGTAGATCTGTTTTAAATGTATTTGAAGCATCACATGCCCGATGCAAACACATTACTGGTGAGCGTCTGAATCAAAGCTCTCGTAGATGGCGATCGGCGTAAGTTCTGACGCCCACGGGAAGCGGCACACGGCGCGGCGGCGCGGCGGTCAAACCGAACGGCCACAGACACCAAGCGGTGCGGATGCTCTTCAAAACTTCTGATTGTTCTGATGACGAAGGAGGCACTGATGCTATTACAGGGTGGAAGGCGGCGAAGAAGGATGAGGTCTGGCACAAATGGCAAAACATGGCAAACAAATTGTAATGGAGGTTGCTTGTCAGATATAGGACCGTGAGGACCACGTCAGCGTCAGCACCGAGTCAGCTTCAGCGTCAGCACCGAGTCAGCGTCAGCCCCGCGTCAGCGTCAGCACCGCGTCAGCGTCAGCACCGAGTCAGCGTCAGCTCCGCGTCAGCGTCAACACCGCGTCAGCGCCTGCGCCCTTCCGCCGCCGAGTGCAGTGGGCGTTAAAAAAGTGAAACTAAATTGCTCTCTTATTTCGGTCCTGCGAAAAAAGTTCTCTCTGCCGCACATCAGCGACGCTGAGCGAAGTGGTAGTTCCCCTTTGGAACGACTTTAGTCTTGCAGAAATCGCCAAGGACACACAAATGTCGCAATTCCGTCCCTCGATGAAATGTTCTCACCAAATGTATGGACGATGCAAAACTTTGCTTTTCTTTCTCAAGTGTTCAGCCACAACCCATGTCATCCACAACATGTCAGTGTGAGTGTTGGAGGCGGGAGGAGGGTCACATGGCCGAACCACTTGCTGCAAGGTCCGTCATGACGGTAGTGCTTGAGTATAAAACATAAATCCCCTGGTCCAGTGTTCTCAAGTCGCTTACCAGCTGAGCTAGGGAGGCGCCCCTCGCTACTTACGCCTAAGCATTGTAATCTATGGTGTGCCGTGCGCCAACGCGAATATTACAGAACGCTACGGACCCTCCGTCACACCCGGCCGTGGGCAGGACTCAGTAGGTTTGCTATGGCAATACAGGATTCTGCCCGCACCCCCTCCCCCTCCATGTATCAAAAAGGTTACATGACAATAGAATACCGACGTCACAGGACAAAGGATGTTCCCCGAGCACTTTCCACCTCGTTTATATAATCTCAGGCGTGCGATGGCCGGGTCATTATTATGGACTAGTATGGTAGCCATCCGTCACACCTCTCCCGCCAGCCCCCCCCCCGCCCCCCCCCCCCGCCCCACCCCTCACACACATGAGTTGCGTAACAAAAGAACACGGACGGTGTCAGAGTTTTTTTTATTTATCTCGTTACCAAGCGACCACCGATTACAATTTTCGCGCAGACTACAGGGGGATTACACTTTGATGCAGCTTGTGAAGTGATTACTATTTTTGTTACTATTTTTTGTCATCCCTCTTTATTCATCACCTTTATAATCGCATTTTCATCCATCACCTTCATCCTAATGCTCTTCAATCATATTTTGAAATTTGAATCACCACGACGGTAAAGCAATCTTGGGTAAGGCGTTCTTCATCAGGGACGTTATTTCAGGGCTTTGTGCCAGGTCACTTCCGTCGTCCGTTTCGTACACACGTCACGCGTCACTAAGGCGACGTAATGTGTGATGACGCGTCCCTATGAGTCGTCATTGGACGAACTAGGTTAGAACGCTGTCCATATAAGATCCGCGTTTCTAATAAAAACGTTGATATTTCACACACAAGTACCATTTGGTGACGGTATTTTCGTGCGGCACCGCTAGAGCCATGTCGGCCATGGATGAGAACGCGAGTCCATCCCAGTGATGTGTGTTGCTGCAGTTTAAAAGGAGGAAAACACCATTGGGGCCAAGCACTATCATGAAGGAAAGAGACCGATTTATAATACCTGGATTCGGATGTCTCGTATTCATCGATGGATCCAGCCACCGAAAATGAGGCCACAGAAGGGTTTGCATTGGGAAATAATATGGGCTGTACAAATTCAGATCAATTTACCGTCAGATTAATGCATCTTTGTCGGCATGACGCACGTCTTCAAAACAGGCCAAAATCGACAGACGTTTGTCTGTCGTTCACTGCAGAACGGTCCGTTACTTGTAGATTTTTCTTCGGATCCAACTAATTTATCCGACCGATGGCAGAGCACGGCGTGGAATGCTAATTAATAAAATGATCCAGTTTATAAACGAATTGATACTCGCAAATTATGGAAGAGTTGTATTGCTTACGTAATTGTGACATACGAATTATGGCCTAATATAAAAATCGATAGTCGCGTCAGCCTACATTATATGACGTTGACATATGGTTCACAATTAGAAGGGATTATGGTTGCGAAGCATTCACGATCATTCTTTCAACGAGAGAACTCCATGATTTGATCATTGGGTTTGTCCATGTCATCTTGTGTGACAGATGAGTAATGCTATGATGAATGGATAATTCATACGACGTCTAAGAATGTAAGATTAGGGCGGAAGCACATCGTATTTCGACACGTGAACCGACAAACAAAATTGATTGTTTTGAATGTGAGTATTAACTATCCCAAACGATATAACGTTCTAACGAGCAGTGATGGGATATTAGGTGTGTACACAACGCAAAGGGACAAATATCGCTTATGGCGTTGGTAAGCTGCTTGATTGAGCAATTTCACCCGAAAGTAGGGCTGATATGCGTATTTTAGAGACATTTTGGACCCTCATGTATAGGCTAAGGACGTCCCTTACCTTCTGTCTGAGACTGAGCAATATCGGAACGCGTGAGGCTATCAGAGCAACGTTTTACTGATATGTACAGCACCGATAGATCATTAGATATATTGGAGTACAGTGGATGGCCGCCTTCCTAGTACCTCCCCGCCCCCCTCTTGAGACTTAACACTGATCTTCACATAAATTAAAACGACCCAAATGTAACACTGAACTTTTGCGTTGATGAAAATCCCAGAATCTTTAATTATTTAATCTTTCATCTCACAAATCAGTTCTCATGTCCCAATATTTAAACGTGCATAAAACAATTACAACACATCATTGCAATTGTTAATTGCAAACTGACAGACGTAATTGTTGTTGGGGCGAACCACAAACCATCGAACATTAGTTGTCCATTTGAAACATTTTGTGGTATCTCTTGATAATTTGGTTGAATGAGAAGGGTAATGTGTCAAGTCATTAGCTATCTTTTTATGGGGCGAACATGAGATATTAAAGCATCTTGTTGACACCAAAGGATTGATTAGCCAAAACGCGAGAAAAGAAGAAACTTGACCAAATTAATTGAAAGCAGGGATAGGAAGGGGAGGGGGGGGGGGCGGGGGGGTAAATGTGCAGGGGGAATAAAGAGGTGGAGTGTAGCGACGGAGCGGGAAGTTAGTGTGTTATAAAACAGACGCGATGTTATAAAACAGATGAGAGGTGATAAAGCAGGCGGAGACGGGAAGTGTCGGTAGAAGAAGGCGGTCCTACCCCCCGTCTGGTGTGAGGTCTCACAGCTCATGCTTGCCACCAAAGATAAATGTGCAGAATCACATCGTCTTTCCACTTCATTCTGTGCAAAACTAATGGAGAGTAATCTGTACCTTAAGACAAGGCGAGATTACCCAAATGGGAAAACTAGGGGTGAACGACCAACAACGCGTGAACGAGATTATTATGGCTTTGGAGGCAAATGCATGGAACAGCATTTCACTTGCACTTGACGATAACTGAGATGAAAGGATAACCCATCACACGATAGGGTAGTGACATTTCGTTGAAGATGTTTTCACATATGTGAGGCATTGAGGGTGAATATAATACCTCAGAGCCGGCGGAATCCCTGATCAAATCTCGGTGCCGGAGAATGCAACTTTGTATTACGTAAAACGCTAAGAAATCTATATTTCGGTGTTCAGTGATGTCTGTAGACAGCGCCAAAGATTCAGTTTCTGAAATCTGACATAGAAATCTCGCCATATCTCTGTGCAGTTGTTTTCTTCTGTTGCATAAATTAGGACCCCTGTGAGACTGGGTATCGGGTATGTCACGGCATCAGGGTCCCTGGCCATAAAGTAAGGATCTCTACCGCCATTACTATAAAGTAAGGATCTCTACCGCCATTACCATACAGTAAGGATCTCTACCGCCATTACCATAAAGTAAGGATCTCTACCGCCATTACCATAAAGTAAGGATCTCTACCGCCATTACCATAAAGTAAGGATCTCTACCGCCATTACCATAAAGTAAGGATCCCTACCGCCATTACCATAAAGTAAGGATCTCTACCGCCATTACCATAAAGTAAGGATCCCTACCGCCATTACCATAAAGTAAGGATCTCTACCGCCATTACCATAAAGTCAGGATCCTTACCCCCTGTTCTCCCGGTGGGGTAGGGGGTCGTCGGGGAGTGGTACTGGGGTAGTTATGATAATGCGGAGTACAATCTCGACAGATCGATAACATGGGGCCTCTTTGTATGATGTAAAACAGCGCCCTCCCTGACGGAGTGAGAGGGGGAGGGCGGGGGGGGGGGGGGGGAGTCATGCCTCCCACTGGTACCAACAATGTAGCGGTGTGCGGTGTTTTTATATATTGTGCCTGTAACGCGGTCAGCCGTGGCCCGTCCCGCCACACAATATGGAAAGTAGTTCTGGTGTCTCCACCCGCTCTGCAGTCTGTAGCGTATGTTTGTTTTAAGTGTATTTGAAGCATCACATGCCCGATGCAAACACATTACTGGTGAGCGTCTGAATAGAAACTCTCATTGATGGCGATGGGTGTAATGGCAAATAGAGTGACTTTGCTTGTTTCATTCACAGGGAGGCTGCGTAAGGGGGAGAGGGCGGGAAGGGGGAGCGAGCATAGTGCCGCCCCGCTCTGTTCTCTTTCTCCCTGCCGCACGTCAGGGCCGAGGTCCATTTGCCATGTTAGAAACCAACAAATAGCTTATTGTGTCAACTGCACTGAGTGAATTATACGTCATCTCTAGTGAAACAACGATTCTCAATATTTAAAGAGAATTAATGTCCTTAAGGCCTTAGTGAATAAGAATACACTTATTGTATAAGTAATAGAGCATGTTATTGAGCCATTGTTTTTGCCATACTCGCGTAGGAAATTTTGGCTTAGTTCCACTTGTATTACGTCATGGAAATACAAGCATCTAAAAATAGGATAGCATATATATAATGCACGGCTGACATTTCCACAGATACATATGAGGTAATGTGACATTTTCCAAATGATTTTTAAAATCATAATGCAGGTGGAACTTTACACTTTTCTGATTGTTTATTCCAGAAGAAGTTCTGTGGTAGGCGTGAGTCATACGTGAGCTATGTTTAAAGTGGAAGCTCGATAATATCGGGTCAGGTTAAGCTCGCCTTGGCTCTGTCGGTTATGTCGGGAGGCGTAGTTGACTCGATTGATTCTATCCGGTTATCTGGTTATAGGAGCAATAGCCATACATGCAGCGATCTGCCAGGTAATAACACACTGTTTTGTCTGTCTATATTTAAATAACGCGCACTTATGTCAATAACGCGCCGTTAGGTCAAACATAAAGAACTCTTTCTGTTTACTGGGGCCTTCGTATAAATAATGAACACTTGAGACAAAGGCGAGACGTCACATGAGTTTTTACAGCGAAGATCTGCAAAATGTAATTCCGATTCCCTCATCGGACGACTGTTCTTACCAGATCTAGGCAACTATGCAAAACTTTACTTCCCCTGCTGCTAATATTCAGCCCAATGTGGTCATGTCTGTGTGGTCGCAGGATAAAAATTGCATCTCCTTCTTCGCAAAGAGTAGGGGGTCACCCCAGGGGACATGACTCCGCTCTTCCCTTTCTACTTCCTTTGACGTTATATGACCAGAATTGGTTAACGCGTCCTGAATATACAACCAATCTAGTATTCATGCCATAGGCCACAAATGCCAGTGAGTGTGTGCCACTAGCGGGATGAGGGGAGGGGGAGGGGGGGGGGGGGTCACAAAGCAGGACCAAAGAAGGAAAGACGCAAAACACACTCAACATACACGGGCCGCTACAGGGCAGGAAAGAGTATCTCGTTGTGTGCATGCGATGCATTTTAAGATCGCATTTTGGTGACAACAACGTGACAACAACGTCCATTTTTATACCTCTATGCAACTTCAAAGTAAAGTTGGCGCTCTACAGGCGGCTGCATACCCAATACTTAAGCTGGCGTGACAGTGTTGCCCACGGCCGAATTGCAGCTAACAAGCGGATAAACCATAATTAACTGAAATGCGGACACGGCTTTTGTTTTTGGCAGTTCGGTTTTTCTTGCTCAAATTAGGTAATTGATGAACACATATCCCATATTTGTTACCATTATATATACCGATGCATATGGATGAGTTTATATGCAGAAATGACTTAGCCAGTTGAGCTCAATAGTTCTTGTGATTTTACCAAGACTGATTTGATTATATTTTGCCTCAGTCGAGGAGACATATATCGCTCTGATAACTGGTGTACTAGCTTCCGCTGATGTGCTTTACTCTGTGTTTGGGATGTTGTTCATGTAGAACAGAACGACATCGTTCGCTGTGGGCTAAGTGTTGTGTTTATAATGATTTTTTGGCATAAACGCTGCAAACTTATCTCCCATGAACAATTTTAACTGAGCTAAAAAAAGCTAAAAAAAACCCATTTATTTCCGTATGTCGTCTGAATTTTGCAGATATGAAATGGCTTAGAATGCAGGACCAGAGGAGCTTTACGCCTTCGGGTCAATCGATGTCTGAGACAATCAGGAGCTTACGGGTGCGTGGATGAAGGCACTATATGGCTTTGAAGTCGTGGCCGATCCAGAAATACCCGGACAGAGAGAATCCTCGAAGTCGCAGGGGCCTGATGCTTACCAGGTGTCTCTTTAAAACAATTTTATTTTCTAAAATATCCTTTGTACTTAAATGTGCGTTCTGGAATGTACTTGGAGCAGTGGGGACGCGAACTGACAGAGGGAACAGGCTCCATGTGAGATCAAACAAACATTGAGTAGCTACTGTACACCTCAATTGGGGCAACCGGTCTTTTAGGTGCCCAGGCTGGGATACTAGTTGCACGAGAATGGGGATGCTACATATAGATAAGTTATATGTGCTGCCCTGCTTTCCTCGCATTTTCTTGTCTTAACAGGTACGGATATGCGCAAAATATCACTCGGAAGTTTATGCAAGGGATTCGTCTTTTTTTCATCAAGGCCGTGTGCACTTATGCGAATTCTTGATATTAAGAATTGAATTGTTGATGTCAAGAATTGAATTGTTGATATCAAGAATTGATTTCTTGATATCAAGAATTAGTTTACCATTTCTTGATATCAAGAAATCATTTCTTGATATCAACAATTCAATTCTTGATATCAACAATTCAATTCTTGACATCAACAATTGATTTCTTGATATCAAGAATTGATTTCTTGATATCAAGAATTGATTGCTTGATATCAAGAATTGTATTGTTGATATCAAGAAATGACGCTCTGTATTCTTAATATCAATAATTGCATTGTTGATATCAAGAATTGATTTCTTGATATTAAGAATTAATTTCTTGATATCAAGAATTAGGAAATAAATGTTCGCCATAAGTAAGTCTGTTCACGCCACGTACAGCGGGACACACCTTAATTGGAAATCGTTGTGATACAGAGATTGGAAAATTGGAAAATTACATTTTCTTGAGTTCTCTTATCGACGTGAGTTAACGCTTAACAGTAGCTTCTTGATTTAGTTGACCAGATCTCGTGAGAGCTGAACATTGACATTTGAAGCCGGCTTGACTGCGGTTTGTCTGCTGTTCCCATTAAAGCAGTAAGTGGTTCACCATAATACCGTGACACACCTGATAGCCAAGCTCATAGGAGTTTTGATTTATGAAACAGAAAAAAACTGCTACTCAGAGATATGGAGAGATTTCGACTTCAGATTCCAGAAACTGAATCCCTGCGCGTCACTGAAGACTGAAATATAGATGTATGTAATAAACACATGTAATTCTCTGTCACGAAGATTTGGTCAGATTGCGTGTGTTAAATTCAGCCTCAGCGTTCGACACGTAAAACAACTTGCACGAAGTGTCCCTGCCCTATCGTTGTGGTGTGAAGTATCGTGTAATGGACTGAACTATACCATCCTACTTATCGTCATATGTAATATCGTTCCACGATACATAACAATGTTCAAATAATGTACTTGACAACAAGTTGAAAGAACATTTTTTACATATCGAGCTGTTTTGCTATTTTTGAATGTCGATTTTGGGCATAAGAATCCAAACTCATGGCTTTAAGGTGCATAACAAACTATAAACACCTACCGATCCCGCACTAATTATCTGCCAATGACCTAAAACAATCCAACTTCTTGAATTTTCCCTCCGCTAGTGTCAAAAGTTATGTCTCTGGCGAAACCTTATAAACATGTGCACACGTTGTTGGTTACCGATCACACCGACATGAGAACGCCCTAGCCTAGAACTATATCTGACCACAAAGCGTCTAGAGCGTCACTTCCCCTTGCCCGCGGCCGTTGACACTGCGTGTGGAATATTGCTCAAAAGCGGGGGGTGAAATCTGGTCTAAATGGCAGTTGCCACGCATCTCTCGATCATTTGACCCATCGATCAACCTTTTACTTACCACAAACACCCATTTAGACACTCGAGTTTATTTTGGTGCACCCTTTGCTACTGTAGCGCTCGAGTGGTATGGTCGCATGCAATGTTCAGCAGCAGACAAGCCAATCTTAATCACCTAATCTAGGGGGATATAGAGCAGAATTCAACTATTTACCTATTATTGCGCGCATCCAGGGCACCAATCATAACTCTCCCATTACATGCCTCGTGGAATTATTCCTCGTCTGTCTGTCTATTTGGCATCCTGCCTTGAAGCCATGCAGTATGCCTACAATGATACATTAATGGCGGCAAATTGATCTAATTTTTACAGCCCTTGTTATTTTCCAATACAACCCATTCGGCAGCCTAATTTTTGGCCCCCCAAACCATCCATAGACACGAGACATTCGAATACAGGTGTCATAAATCGGTCTCTTTTCTTTATGATGTCCCTTGGCAACCATTGGTGTTTTTTCTCCTTTGAAACTGCAGCAACAGACTTCACTGCTACATTGCCCGCCATGGAGGTTAGTCCGTCCAGTGACGAAAATGGAGAAGTCGCTCTCTGCCTTCGACTCACTCCGCTAGGGCTCCATTATATCTCTGTTGTCGCCGACTTCCTCAATGCATTTTCACACTCGCTCGCCAGGGAGGTGCTGCGCAAATTTATAGGAAAAATGTGCCGCGCATTTCTACAAATTAGTGCCGGGACCCAGCCTAAGCGTAATAACACACTGTATCAGGTGATGAAAAGAAAGAGTTCAGTCACAAGTATAACTCTTTTGAAAGGGTACATCGCCCCGGCCGACAGCAGCGGTAAAAGCGGAGCTTGCGTAGCGCCACTCTGCGGGGAGCTTGTGGCGGAGTCTTGAAACATTACGTCGCCATAGTGACGCGTGACGTAGGTACGAAACAGAGAACGAAGTGACGTAAGACCACGCCTTGCAATAACATCTCTGGCGAAAAACGCTGAACGCCTTAGCCAAGATTGCTTTACCGTCGTTGTTCAAATTTCAAAGTATATTATTGGAGAACATGAGGATGAAAATGATGGATGAGAATGTGAGTATAAAGGGGATGAATGAAGAACGCTGATAAAAACATGGTAACCACTTTGAATATAAGTTGCGGCAAAGGTCCCCAGCCGGATGTAATCTCCAGTCAAATACAGTAGAAGCGGTTGTCGCTTTGTAAGGAGATCAAACAACATGTCTCACCCTTTGTTACGCAACTGATTGATGGATGGGTGGCGTGGGGGGAGGTGGAGGGGGGAACGGAAGCCCGCATTGTTATAGCAAGCTTATCCGAGTGCGACCCACGGTATACGGTGTGACCGAGGGTCATGGGTTACATAGGATTCCAGGTCATGCACCACACTCATAATATTTAACTTATTGAGCGGGAGGAGCGAGAGGAGCGTCCCTAGTTGAGCTGGTAAGCGACTTGATGTAACTGGCACACGACATTTATTTGTTGCACTTCCACGGCTGGTCTTACAGCAGACTATGTCTGGTACACATTATTACCGACTCACAATGGAAAAAGGCATTTGTCTGCAATAGGGAGAAAGAGAGAGACCAAACGCTGTGAAAGGTCAATCGGTGACTTGTAGGATCGACATTTGACCTATGATGAAAGAGTCTCTCCAGAGGCTAAAACCACATGCGTTTGGACAGCGTTCCTGCGTTAAGGAGATTACATGAAAACCTCCTTCGTTCGGCTTATAGCGGCCCGTCAGTTCCTAGGGAGATGTCGCCCGAGCTAAAATCAACTTTATACTGGCTAACCGTAGCATGTTATGTTTCGCTTCTTCTTCGCTCCTGCTATGTGATCTTGCCCCCCCGTCCCCCCCCCCGCCACCCCCACCACACACACACACCGCACTCAGACACTGATATTTATGGATGGTTGGGCTGTGGCTGGAGAGACGGAAAAAGTAAGGTTTTGCATGTCGTGCCCGATTTCTGTAAGAATAAGGTATCGTTGCTGACTCCCTAATGGGAATGCCCACGTCGCTCATGCAGTGTCCCCCATGTGCAACAGAGAACTTTGTTCTTACCCTGCATAGGTGCTTAATCCAACAGAGCGGGGCTCCACTACCCCCCCCCCCCCACTCCCCCACCCCAACCACCTTGCGCTGCCTCCCTGTGTATGAAACAAGAAAAGACACTCTCTTTGCCATAAAACTCAACGCCAACAAGGAGAGTTTCGATTCAGACGCTCACCAGTAATGTGTATGCGTCAGGCATGTGATGCTTCAAATACATTTAAACAAATACGCTAGAGACCGCAGAGCGCATGGAGACGCCAGAACTACTTTCCATAATGTGCTGCGGGACGGGGCCACGGCTGACCGCGTTACATGACGCCAGGCACAATATATAAAAACACCGCTACATTGTTTGATGCCAGTGGGAGACATGACCCCTCCCCTCCCCCTCTCACCCCAGTTTTATATCATACAAAGAGGCCCCATGGTATGCACTCCGTATTATCACAACTACCCCCGTACCACTCCCCGACGACCCCCTACCCCACCGGGAGAACAGGGGGTAAGGATCCTTACTTTATGGTAATGGCGGTAGGGATCCTGACTTTATGGTAATGGCGGTAGGGATCCTTACTTTATAGTAATGTTGAAATGGATCCTTACTTTATGGTAATATTGGTAGGGTCCTTACTTTATGGCAATGTTGATAGGATCCTTACTTATTGTAATGGCGGTAGAGATCCTTACTTTATGGTAATGTCAGTAGGGATAGTTGTTCGGCTGATAATCGAGCGGCTGAAAAAGTGCTTTGTGGATGTGAGCTTATCTGGAGGGACTCGGATTAGCATTACAATTGACAAAGTATGGCCGTCATTGCCGGATCAGAGAGCTTCCCTCACGGTCATACACCGATCACCGACGACCTTGAACGGCCTCCATGGAAGCGATACGTTCTGCGACTGTTACTGGGCGATGATTTATTCTCCGCCTGCCACGGCGTCCTTGTAACCATGGTCACCGCCAATGATCACATTGCTTGTTGCGCGACCTGGTGAGACCCCGGCCAGGGCCAGGGCGGTCTGATGAACGCCAGGGGTTGTCAGACCCTTGTACTAGATCCCCGGCCAGGGCCAGGGCGGTCTGATGAACGCCAGGGGTTGTCAGACTCTTGTACCAGACATCGGCCTGGGCTCGTGGGGATAGCGCAGACGTGATTAGCCGGCATTGACCCACGATTCGCCGGGACATTTCTGCAAGACTTGTAGCTGTAGTTGCGCAATCTAAGTTATACCGTAACATCGGCGAGGTATGTAAGACAACAAATAGACCGCTGGATCCGTGTATAATGGGGCGACTGAACTTGAACTTGGCGGCAGGCGTTGCTCGGGATAAGATAATCTTGTTTGGGTATAGATCAACAAAGATATCTACTTCTGGTATTATTAGACTGATGCATTTATCACGAGGAAAGGTAGAAATAGCAGAGCCGCCCATCTGTATTCATTTATTTATTTGAATAGCTTAAAAAACAATTTCTATTGTATTTGACTCCAAATGCTGGGATCGCGGTCGGTAGATTCACTTCATATGCTGGGATCGCGGTCTGTAGAGTCACTCCATATGCTGGGACCGCCGTCTGTAGAGTCACTTCATATGCTGGGACCGCTGTTTCTAGACTCACTCCATATGCTGGGACCGCGGTCTGTAGAGTCACTTCATATGCTGGGACCGCGGTCTCTAGAGTCACTTCATATGCTGGGACCGCGGTCTGTAGAGTCACTTTATATGCTGGGATCGCGGTCTCTAGAGTCACTCCATATGCTGGGACCGCGGTCTGTAGAGTCACTCCATATGCTGGGACCGCGGTCTGTAGAGTCACTTCATATGCTGGGACCGCTGTTTCTAGACTCACTCGATATGCTGGGACCGCGGTCTGTAGAGTCACTTTATATGCTGGGATCGCGGTCTCTAGAGTCACTCCATATGCTGGGACCGCGGTCTGTAGAGTCACTCCATATGCTTGCTGCCATGTTTGAGTGAGGAAAGACGTGTGTGTGCGAAGCAGCAAAATTTCAACATTTTTATCGCCTTAACTATTGTCTTTCGTTGATATAAACTGTATCCACAACTGCATCTGGGACTATAGAATCGGTGGATATTGCTATTTGGTGCCGTTAACTTCATGCAAACCCGATGGAACTGGATATTGTGGAAACTCCTTCAACTGACGGTGGCGGGTTCTGCCCGCCATTGCCGGCGCCAGGTGAGATGCAGGCAGCCATGTGGAAACTTCTACATACGGTGGACCATAAGCTTGATAGCCTCAGCAGTGAATACGCAATCACGAGAAATGACATATACGATCGGGGTGGTGTACTAGAGAAACTTGGTGACATAGAAGCATTGGCTTTAAAGCAAGAAGATTTATCGGTGGATGTTTCCTTATTGTGGGCGGAATTCCGACGCACTAGGCAGTTGGTGATAAAGCAGCAAGATATAATAGCAGCATTACAGGATCGTGTTGTGAGCCTCACTGCTAGGTCCATGATGGACAACATACTGGTCCACGGCCAGCCTGAGCATGCGGGTGAGAATCCCGAGGCTGTGGTACGAGCAACGCTAGGCCAAATTAACTTCCCCGATGCTCCTCAAATAACAATCGAAAGGGCCCACCGATTGGGAAACAAAGCTGGAGGATCTTCCCGTCCCATTGTAGCTAAGTTGACAAGCGCAGCTGATGCTACCAAAGTTATTTCGTTTGCCCGGAAAAATAAGCCACCAGGTCAAAGAAGTCTCGCGTCGGCCCAGACCCCCCGGGAGATCCTAGAAAAGAGGCGCTCATTGTTTACTGACGCGGAACGAGCTAAACAGCTGGATACATCGGTAACCACTAAGGTCATGGGGCAGCACCTGTATATCAACAACCAGAGACAGGTCCCCCCGCTACCGACCCCCACCCCACGTGAGATCCTCTCCATGTCCACCGAGGAGCAAGCCGATGTGAGCGAGGTTCAACTCATCCAGGGAGGGGCCATCAGAAACGGGTCCTTCAGTGCCTCAGTGGCAGTTGCTGCCACGGGGTCTCTGGACTCAGCTCGCAAAGCCTACAAAAAGGTCCTACTCGACCCCGAGTTCCTTGGAGCAGCTCACTGCATCGCGGCCACCAGGCTGTACTCCCCGTCAGGTGCACGAGTCACGGAGTACACGCAGGACGACCATGCATACGGAGCGGCCACTACCATCATGCGCCACCTGCAAGCCAGTCACGCATCGGTGACAAACGTTACCGTTTTCGTCGCTGTCAGTAAGACTCCAACGAAAGCCACCGATTCGACGCTGAAGGCCGCCCTGGAAGCCGCCATGTCTTTGTGGCACAAGAAATTAGCTCTGGACAAATCCCACAAGTCAGCCTAACTCATAAAATGACGGTCCCTTGATGACGTATTGACAAGTTTTCAACAGTAAGGCTTTAATTAATCAATTAAATAACGCTATCAATTCAATGGCGATGTTGTACTGATACATATTACAAGCTGCACGCACTTATGTTAATTATGGAGGCATGCAGCCAACATGTTATTTTTTCTACATGTATATATTTTGAGCCCAGTGAGGCCCAGGGTTTACACACTCTTATTTGTTTGACCTTTTGTGACCCGTTTAAAGTTATGATTTATGGATGTAATTTGTCAGTCAACTTAATTAATACAATAATCAAGATATGGGTGTAATGAAGGAGTTCAGTGCTTGTCATCTCAATGCTTGGAGCATCATGAGCGACCGCTCGGGGGATTTGGCGCCATGCGGTGAGCAACTAACCAAACTTGATGAAATTTACCAGGTTTGCATAATGAAGCACGAGTTTGATGTGGTTGGTATTTCAGAAACTTGGCTAAATAGCAGTATAGATGATATTACCATTGATATACCAAACTACCAAGTATTTAGATGTGATAGAGTGACGCGAGGTGGAGGGGTCGCGGTTTATGTGAGAGATAATTTACTTTCTGTGAGACGTCGTGACCTCGAAGCAAATAGTACTGAGTGTGTTTGGTTAGAAATTGAGATAAACAGCAAACGTGTATTAATCGGGAATTACAATAGACCCCCAGGTGCTGAATATGAATTGACTACAGGATTCCTGGAATCACTGCAGGATAGCCTAAATAGTGTTTTTATGCAAAATCTATATGCTACAGTCATTCTAGGTGATTTTAATGACAGATGTTACCCTTGGGACTCCGATCACACATTGACCAATAGTGACCTCAAGAATGACTTATTAAATCTTGTTAAAGGCAACGTTATGACACAACTTATATCTGAACCAACAAGGTTTACCGGTCACCGTGGTTATATCTTAGATCTGGTAATAACTGACGCCCCTGCCTATGTAACGGATAGCGGTACATTGCCACCGGTATGTAGCCTAGACCACAGCGCGGTGTTTTGTAAATTAAAACTATCATATCCTAAAGAAAGGTCATACCAGCGAAAAATTTACCATTATTCTGCGGCTGATATGGAAGGTCTAAACACAAGTTTACAGCAAGCTCCACTAAGTATGGGTACATAATTATTTGACGATGTTAACGACGCTGAGCATTATTTTACAACTTTGTTTAACAATACTACTGATGCCTATGTTCCAAACCATACAATAACAGTAAGACCTAGAGATAAAGAATGGATGACTGGAAATATTAAACGTCTGATTAGAAAACGAAATAGATTGTGGCGACGTTTCTCGCGAACTCGAAGGGATGACCACTTTGATATATTTAAGCAGGTTCGTACTGAAGTAAAGTTTGCTATTAAGCAGCGTAAAGACGAATTTTATGCATCTTTAACGCAACGATTACAACATCCAGACACTACTTCCAAGGAAATGTTTAAGTTAACAAAGAGGTTATATGGCCGCAAAACGAGCCTCGGTATCCCAGCGATAATAGATGGCGACACTACTCACTCCACTCCTTTGGCAAAGGCTGAGTCATTGAACGAATTCTTCGCTGGTAATTCATCGCTGTCTGAGCCATGTGCTGGCTTTGCCTTACCACCCTTACTATTTAAAACCACGGCGAGACTTTCTTCCATAGCTTTTACCCAGGATGAGGTGTTTAAAGTTTTATCGTCACTCGACATAAGTAAAGCCAATGGGCCTGACGGTGTTAGTAATCGAATGCTACGTTCGACAGCACAATCCTCAAGCAAACCTTTGGCTAACCTCTTCCAAATGTCCCTAGATACCAATAAGGTACCCGATGCATGGAAGAAAGCCAACATAACGCCCATTTTCAAATCTGGTGACCGCCATCTACGCAATAACTATAGGCCAGTATCCTTGTTATCATGCACTTGTAAAGTAATGGAAAGATTGATATTTAAAGCTGTTTACAACCATTGTGCTCAAAATGATCTACTTACGTGGCGCAACTCAGGCTTTAAGCCACTTGACTCAACTGTGAATCAATTAATTCACATGTTACATCTAATTTATTCTTGCCTCGACTCGGGTGTTGATACCAATACTGGCGCCGATGTATGTGTTGTATTTTTAGATATATCTAAAGCGTTCGACAAGGTATACCACCTGGGCTTACTCCATAAAGTGGAATCTTTTGGTATCGAAGGAGATCTGCTTGCCTGGTTAGTTGATTATCTCAGTAATCGTCAACAGCGCGTTGTTGTCAAAGGTCAGTGCTCCAGCTGGTTGCAAGTTTCTGCTGGCGTACCTCAGGGTTCTATATTGGGGCCAGTGTTATTTCTTATATTTATTAACGACATTGTTGATGACCTAGAAACAAACGCGTTCTTATTTGCCGACGACGCGTCACTACTTCAGGTTTTAAAAGATATACTTCATGATATACAGAAAATAAACAGGGACTTGGAAAAGCTGGCTAGCTGGTCAAGGCAGTGGCGAATTACTTTTAACCCGAAAAAGACCGAGTATATTATTTTTAGCAACAAGCGACCCTCAGATATTACCCCATTATTATTTGACGGTGTTCCCCTTAAACGTGTATCAAGTCACTGTCACTTGGGTCTAACTCTGTGTCAAGACTTAAGCTGGGAGCCACATGTGTCTAATATTACAGCTAAGGCTCTGCAGTCAGTAAATATGTTGAGGCGTATGGGTCCGATGGTGGGTCGCAAAGCCAAACACCAAGTTTATTGTACTTTTATTCGTCCTCGCTTGGAGTATGCGTCTGTGGTATACGACTGTGGTCTCACTGGTGGGCAGGTTCAAGCTTTGGAGCGCATACAGCGACAGAGCTTACTGGCAGTGACAAGGGCTTATAACAAGACCAAGCACACGGCATTGCTTGCCGAGGTCGGAGAAGTTACTCTGCAGACGAGAAGAGGTTATTTTCGCCTTTGTTATTTTCACAGAATTGTAAATGGTGTTGCGCCTGCCTACTTAATGAAATTATGTCCCCCACCAGTGCACAACCTAGTTAATTATGCTTTACGAAATGCAGGTGCTATCAGAAATGTTAAATGCAGAACTGTTAAATTTAAAAAATCGTTCTTCCCATCCACTATCAATGGCTGGAATCGACTGCCCCGTTCTTATGATTCGCTATCACTTGCCTCTTTTAAAACCCACCTTAAGATGTCGTTCACGCCCAAGTTACTTTATAATTCTAGTGGTTCGGGCTATGGAGCTGTTAACCATGCGCGGCTACGTATGGGGTTAAGCGCCCTCAACTCTCATCGAAAGAAATATAACTTTATTAACAGCGCCGCATGCCCAAGATGTGGAGCGAAGAGAGAAAGTACTGCACACTATTTACTTCATTGTCCTGCTTATGAAGCCACTAGGTCGACCCTGTTTGATCATATTTCTGATATAATCGCGATTCCCCCAAACCTGCATAGCCTGGAAACTATACTACTCTACGGGTCTAGTGATTTTCCACTGGAAATAAACTTATTATTGTGTTACCAGGTTCAATGTTTTATCCATGATTCTGGTCGGTTTAATATCCATCAACTACCATAGTATTATTATTATTAATGTATGATCTTGTTGTACGATCATCATATTACTGACTATAGCAAATTATCATCTTTACTTTTGTTTATTTAAATTTATTGTCACAATAGAGGTAAATCATGTTTTTTATGTTATTTCATGTTGATTTATGTATTATGTTTGTTGAGGTGACCCTGCCAGATGGCTATCCCTTTCAGGGGAACCTCGTTAAATAAATGATGTTTAAATAAAAAAAAAAATAAAAAAAAACTCCATATGCTGGGACCGCGGTCTGTAGAGTCACTTTATATGCTGGGACCGCGGTCTGTAGAGTCACTCCATATACTGGGACCGCGGTCTGTAGAGTCACTCCATATGCTGGGACCGCGGTCTGTAGAGTCACTCCATATGCTGGGACCGCGGTCTGTAGAGTTACTCCATATGCTGGGATCGCGGTCTTTTGAGTCACTCTATAGGCTGGGACCGCGGTCTGTAGAGTTACTCCATATGCTGGGATCGCGGTCTTTTGAGTCACTCTATAGGCTGGGACCGCGGTCTGTAGAGACTTCATTTGCTGGGACCGCGGTCTGTAGAGTCACTTCATATGCTGGGACCGCGGTCTCTAAAGTCACTCCATATGCTGGGACCGCGGTCTGTAGAGTCACTTCATATGCTGGAACTGCGGTCTGTAGAGTCACTCCATATGCTGGGACTGCGGTCTGTAGAATCACTTCATATGCTGGGACCGCGGTCTGTAGAGTCAATTCATATGCTGGGATCGCGGTCTGTAGAGTCACTCCACATTCCAGATGGTTCAGTCAGTAAATTGAAAAAGCGCATTTGTCAGTTCCCTAGCCGCCTCGTTTCATAGCGACTTAACATTTAACTTGGTCTCGTGACTGAGATGACCAGATCCCTGGAGAGACAAACAATGACATTTAAAGCCGATTCGCATGTCAGTGACAGACGTCCCACCGGGCCCCGGGGGGTGGGGGAGGGGGTGGGGGCTGTAGCAGTTGTCACACTGACACACCGGTCGGGTGGTGGCCCACTAAGTGGTGCACCCTGATGCCGTGACAAACCCGATACCCAGTCTCACACGGATCCTGACTTATGCAACAGAACAAAACAAATGCACAGTGACGCCATGGCGAAATTTCTACGTCACATTTCAGAAACTGAATATTTGGCGCTGTGTGCCTACGTCACTGAACACTGAAATATAGATGTATTTGCGTTTTACGTAATACAAAGTTGAATTCTCCGGCACGGAGATTTGATCAGGGTTTCCGCCGGTTTTGAGGTATCAAATTCCGCCTCACCGCTTCACATGCAAAAAAGAAATGTCCCTACCCTATTGTTAACTTGTGAAGTCCCGTGTAATGGGTTATCCCATCATCTCAGTTATCGTCAAGTGCAAGGGAAATGCTGTTCCATACATTCGCCTCGTCATCAAAGCCATAATAATCTCGTTCAGGCGTTGTTGGCCGTTTACCCCTAGTTTTTCCATTTGGCTAATCTCGCCTTGTCTAAAGGTACATATTATTCTTCATTAGTTTTCTTTACAGAATGAAGTAGAAAGACGATGTGGTTTTGTACATTTATCGTTGACGGCAAGCATGAGCCGTGAGACCTCACACCAGACGGGGGGTAGGACTGCCTTCTTCTACCGACACTTCTTGTCCCCGCCTGCTTCATAGCATCGCGTCTGTTTTATAACATCGCAGCTGTTTTATAACATCGCGTTAGTTTTATAACATACTTCCTGCTCCGTCGCTACACTCCACCTCTTTATCCCCCTGCCCCTTTACCCGCCCCCCCCCTTTCCTGTCCCTGCTTTCAATTAACTTGGTGAAGTTTCTTCTCTTCTCGCTTTTTGGCTAATCCATCCTTTGGTGTCAACAAGATGCTTTAATATCTCATGTTCGCCCCTTAAAAAGACAGCTAATGACTTGACACATTGCCCTTCTCATTCAACCCAATTATCAAAAAATACCTCATCCGTTTCACATGGACAGCTAATGTTCTATGGTTTCTGGTTCGCCCCAAGAGAAATTACATCCGTCAGTTTGCAATTAACAATTGCAAAGTTTTTTGTTATATGTGTTTTATGCACGGTTAAACATTGGAACATTTCTAGGGATTTGAAGATGAAAGATCAAATACTGGAAGATACTTGTAGTTTCATCAACGCTAAAGTTCAGTGGTAAATTTTTGTCATTTTAATTTACGTGAAGATCAGCGTTAAGTCTCCAGTAGGGGGAGGTGCTAGGAAGGCGGCCATCTACTGTACTTATTGTACTTACTGTACTCTATATATCCAACTCATAGTTGTGTGTGTGTGTGTGGGGGGGGGGGGGGGGGCTCGCTAGAGAGGTGTGATGGATGGCTTCCATACTAATCCAGAATAATAAACCGGCCATCGCACGCCCACGATTATAATAACAAGGTGGAAAGTGCGCGAGGAAACATCCATAGTCCTGTGGCTGGCTAACGAGATAAAGAAAAAAGAAAGACCTTCTGTATTCTTTTGTCATGTAACTTTTTGACACATGAGTCAAGGTGGGGGGGGGGGGGGGTGCGGGCAGAATCCTGTATTGCCATAGCGAACCTTCCGAGTCCTGCCCGCGGAGGTGGGTGTGACGGTGGGTCCGTAGTGTTCCGTAATATTCGAGCTGGCGCACGGCACATCCCAGATTACAATACTTAGGCGTATGTAGCGAGGGGCGCCTCCCTAGCTCAGCTGGTAAGCGACTTGAGAACACTGGACCAGGGTTTCATGCTCAAGCACTACCACCATGACGGACCTTGCAGCAAGTGGTTCGGCCATGTGACCCTCCTCCCGCCTCCAACACTCACACTTACATTAATTTTGTGGATGAAATGGGTTGTGGCTGAATACTGGGGAAAAAGAGAGCAAAGTTTTGTATAGTTATGTGCATACATTTGGTAAGAACAGTCATCGAAGGAAGAAATTGCGACGTTTTGCATGTCCTGACCGATTACTATAAGGCTAAAGTGTCGTGGCTGACTCTCAAAGGGGAACGACAACCTCGCTCAGCGTCGCTGATGTGCGGCAGAGAGAACTTTCTTATGCCGCATGGGTGTTTAGTCCAACAGAGCGGGTCTGCACTACGCACTACGCACCTCCACTATTCCCTTTACGCAGCCCCCTGTTTATGAAACAAGGAAAGACACTCCCTTTGCCATTAGTGCTAACGCCCACTGGACGCGGAACACGACGCTAAGACGGAACTGACGTAGGACCGAAATAAGAGGACAGTTCAGTTTCACTTTGTTAACGCCCACTGCACTCGGCGGCGGAAGGGCGCAGGCGCTGACGCTGACTCGGTGCGGACGCGGCGCTGACGCGGTGCTGACGCTGACGTGGTGCGGACGCTGACGCGGGGCTGACGCTGACGCGGTGCGGACGCTGACGCGGGGCTGACGCTGACGCGGTGCGGACGCTGACGCGGGGCTGACGCTGACGCGGCGCTGACGCGGTGCTGACGCTCACTCGGTGCGGACGCTGACACGGTGCGGACGCTGACTCGGTGCGGACGCTGACACGGTGCTGATGCAGCGCTGACGCGGTGCTGACGCTGACACGGTGCTGACGCTGACTCGGTGCGGATGCAGCGCTGACACGGTGCTGACGCTGACGCGGTGCTGACGCTGACGCGGTGCGGACGCTGACACGGTGCTGGACGCTGACACAGTGCTGACGCTGACACGGTGCTGATGCTGACACGGTGCTGATGCTGACACGGTGCTGACGCTGACACGGTGCTGACGCTGACACGGTGCTGACGCTGACTAGGTGCGGACGCTGACGTGGTGCCGGCGTTAACGCGGGGTCCTCACGGTCCTATATCTGACACCTGCCCGTAACTACCCCTCTATCAATACGTTGCGTAACAAAAGAACAGGTACCGTGTTAGATATCGTCACATTCTCATCCATCCTGTTCATCATAATATTCATACATAATAAAAAATTGCATCACCATGAAACTAAAGCAATCTGAGCTACAGCGGCTAATGTAGACGAATATATATGACACACAAGTTCTACTCGGTGGCTGTACCGTCAGCACCGCACCACTAGAGCCACGTCGGTCATACACGACGACGCAAGTCAATCCCAGGGAAGTCTATTGCTGCAGTTAAAAGGAGAACAGAGCAAGAATTGTTGCCAAACAACATCATAAACGAAAGAGACCGATTTATGACACCTGTATTCGAATGTCTGGTGTCTATGAATGGATCCAGACGCCGGAAATGAGGCTGCCGAAGGGGTTGCTTTGTTGAAGGCATGTAAAAAATCAATTCAATTCATATTAATGCATCGTGGCTGGCCTACTGTATGGCTTCAAACCAGGATGACAAAGCGACGGAAAAAAACTCGATTCGTTACGAAGCTGATTCTATCTGTCGTTCACTGTAGAACTGCCCTTTGTAGCTGCCTGTAACATAAACGCATTATGTCATGGAGATTATGGATGCAAACATAGAGTTTCGACACATGAGGGCGGCGACACACCACCCCACAGACAGCGTCTCAAGTGTCACGTGACTTGTGACGGGGCCCGCGGTAGCGCATGGCGGGAGGCGCGTGTCCTTAACAGTCAGTCGTTAAAGTCGCTGGGCGCGCACATGGTGGTCGTGACATGAACTAAAGCAGCTAGAAGATAAAACTTTATAAGGGTCTATAAATATTTCAAAACACCCGTAGATTTTGTTTTATTGTCAATCAGAAAAATGTGTAACATAGCTTCATTGAAGCTGCTGATTAAACCTCAAGTTTCAACTTTTTCCAAACTGGTGACTGGTAAATGGCTACAAAAGATGTTTGCGCATGTAAACCCAATTTGTGCGACATAACAGAGGAACTGAACACATGCGAAACGGCAAGACCATTCTGAAAAATCTAAATGCGGCGCGCCTGGCTTCTGACCATCGTTACCTCTCTGTCCGTAATCGGAAATTGTCGTAAAATTATCGTGGACATTGACACATTTTTATTTATTACTGGCATCTTCTTGGCAACTCATTTTGAGCGGCTTTTTTTATTGCAGTGGAGACGCCTAGCTATGGTTCGACTTGTTCGCGGACCACGACGACACAGAGCCCGCTTTATAGCCACCCAGGGAAGAAGAAAGCTCGTTTGTAGCGCATCGTTTGACCTCCCCTGACAATTATCCGTACCTGCAAAATTTGTTACTTTGCTGCAAAATAATTGAGACGAAGTAAGTGGTGCTTGCCTGGTAGTTTAATACGGTATCGGTGTCTCCACCTGCCGGTAGTGCCTGACTCAGTGGTCGAGAGTGATCGGTTACCGTAGTAGCGAGATGACCATCAGCGCGTGCGCAACACGCATTATATGCTGCAGACGGATTAGCCGACATGTGCCACGAGAATCTCATTCACATGCGCCACACACATTGTTAGGCAGTAACGTTCTCGCGAGAGGCTATTTCCTGCTTAGGTCTTTGGGGGATCAAAACAAAAACACGGCTGTGATGTTTTCATTAATTTAGGGTATTAACTTCCACGCGGAGAGGCCGGTGACATTACCGGCTTTACTTGCCCGAATGTTTTTTATGCATTACGACAGATCCGGCCATTACGTCAAACCTGTGACAGTAAGTATATCCCCAGCCCAAGGTATTTACCGCAGGGAGAGAACTACCACTTTGGGGCGTCTATTTCACCCAAGCCAAACAGGCTAGGGTGAAGCTAGGGGTACTTTCCCGGGATTTATTTTTAAATTACCTGTAAAACTCACGATGTTGCAAATACCTAGCGGTGGGCTAAACCGCGTCTCGCACTCGAGAACCGCCTGCTCAGCCGGGGCCTGCTGACTTGCAATATGACGTAAGCCGGCAGGATCCGTTCCGATCTGCCAGCGCGCACACACACACACACAGTGTCACACACACACACACAAACGAAGCGAATAAAAAATTTGGAGCATAAATAATCATATGCATAATACGGCCAATCAGAGTCGAAAAATGCAATATGTTTCAAGAAAGCGCTGATTCCTGTATGGACATGATCAAGCTTTGGTAATTTACGGGATCCCGAAATAGGTGTGAGACGAGATTCCAGGAGGTACAACTGATTCATATGTTGGCTATGTGAGAACGCTTGTCATCATAATTTGCGACATAAAATTCACATACGGAGATATCTATTTGCATAAAAGTCTCTTCGGCGGCGTGTGCAGGAATTCTGAAATAGTTCAAACTTGTTGTGATATTACTAGTTATAATCCGCTGGGAGGGCTCTGGCGCTAGGGAGATTCCGGAATCCAATGACGTCAGACGTCCAGGGATATGTGCAATGAAGGGACACACTGCGAAATCGCCATCGCCTTAAACACATATGATATGTTCAATAGTTATTAAGCATCTGTACCTAAGCCATCATTTTGTCGTACGCTAAAATATCTGTATTTATCTGCATTGGGCCTCAGGGGGGGGGGGGGGGGCGCACTACGTATAACTAGGTATATACAACTGTACCGCCCAAATGCCTTTTTTCTCTCAATCACAGAAGCAGAAATCTACAATTTCTCTCAATATGCCCGTCTGATTATGAGACTGACCTTTTTTTCAAAATTGCAGCTCTTGACTAATTAGTCCCGTTGATATCGAAAGTGTTCAAATAGTTAACTTCCATGAGTGTTAGTGTCTATTTGAGATGCCTTATTTAACCACAAAGTCAGTATCTAATTTAGATGCCATTTTAAACCAAAAAAATATCTCTCCATGACCACAAAATTGTGCACTTTTCTCTCGCTCTCCAACGGCTCTCTATGGCATGGGCGGCACACACCCACCACTGTAGCAATGTAGTGCCCCCCCCCCCCCGCCCCCTGGGCTCAAGCCCCTTTGGGGAACTCGTTTTGATGATATGTGAGACATGGGGGGCAGTTAACTTCTCTCTGTGTCATGCTTATAAATAGGCATGAATTTACCCTGCCACTGTTTGTGATGCAGCACAACCCTATCGAGTATAAAGCGGAAGTAGGGAATGGGAGGAGGGGGCGTGGGGAAGGGATCTACGGGTGTTTTGAAATATTTATAGACCGTTATGAGGTTTTATCTTACCACCTAGCTGCTTTAGTTTATGTCACGACCATCGGGTGCGCGCCAAGCGACTTTAACGACTGACTGTTAAGGACACGCGCCGCCCGCCATACGATACCGCGGGCCTCGTCACAAGTCACGTGACTCTTGAGACGCTGTCTGTGGGGTCGTGTGTCGCCGCCCTCATGTCTCGAGGGCTTCCCCCGCCACCCGGGGCCATGGCGTGCTGGTCACCGCACCCACCTGATGAAGGCGCCGAGGGGACGGGGGTACTGGCCCCAAGCGGTCACATGCCGCTCGCAACTCAACTCGTGATATATAATCATGTCTTTATATACAGCACCCGGTCATATAAAAGACCGGAATAGGTTTAATGTGTCAGCGTTCTAGTTACAGAAAATTCTGCGACGTCACGCCTGTGTCTTAAAAGTGTTCATTATCAAGACGACTGCACTGAGAAACATACCTAACTGTGTTTTATTAACGCAAGTGTGCGTTATTTAAATGGCTGTATCGATTGCATATATTTCTCGTGCCGCCTATGAAAGGGGCACTGTAAGACATTGGTGATGCCTTTTTCTACTGACACGTGCGACATGTGCTCACTGGTGCAGGATAAATGCTAGTACAAAAGGCAACGGGATGATCCATATAAAGTAAAAGCGTTGAATTCATAATATTGCTCTTCTGGGGGAGTTGCTCTCAGGGAAATTAAACTGCACGACTTGACCCTTTTGTGGTGATTTAGAAAACGAGATTTTTTTTTTCATATGTCTACTTCCCCCATTCCCTCCAATCGCCGCCTGGAGCTTCACATTAGATAAGGTCGTCGATATCCTGTATTCAAACATAGAAAAGGAACCACGCAAATCATGAGCTGAACTAACAACTTTATAAACACGTTAAAGAACTCGTTGTCGTGCATTCCCCAACTTAAACACGACATTATCGCGTCTAGTGCTTTATTATAGCTAATGCATTTCAACTCGTTCTTTAACCATAATATTAATAATAATAATAATAATAGTTTTAACCAGTACATAATAAGAGATAGGATAAGAGGGGGGATCAGCCGTCAGTGTTACTTCCTTCCATGAAACATTACTATTAATCCTTCCATAATGGGTTTTTATTTGTCAATGCAACACCGAACTCAAGCATGTGTAGTGTACGATGAAGTGCTCTTTCATCATTATTTCAGTTGTAATGACCACATATGCTATAAACGTATGCGATAGCCACTCAAATCGGGTTAATTGTCGGTGGCATCTGAGGGCGCGAGTTCTGAGGTAATGTTAGAAAGAAACAGACTTTATTGTTTAGGCTAGGATTCGGATATTGTTGGATTGTGCAAGATGTAGGAAACACAGAAGCATTTTTCAGCGAAGCAAAGCAAAGACTCAGGGACATCGACCAGCAAGAGTGATACTCGGAAATGTATTCAAATAGTAAGTTTCGTAGCACTGTAGAATTTAAATCTGTTATTGAAATTGAATGTTATATAGAGTGTGAGTATTGTAAAGCACAGAATCGCGTTGTCGATATTTAGATGTAGCATACATCAAATAGCGAGTGAAGAAAGAAGGCGTATAAATGTACCACCAGAGTTAAGGATTTGTAAATATTGTGAAACACCGCCCTTCTTGGAGAACCATTCGGGGAACGTGCTGTTCAAACATGGCTATAGTCACTTACACAACTGTAAAAAAACGCAACAAAACAAGGGCAATAACCCTGCTGTTCTTGGTTGATGTGTCACGCCGCAATACGTCCATTTGACGTCATTGCGGACATACAAGACATATTCGGGTCCCAATCTCTTGAAGGGGCCGGAAAGAGCTTTGGTTCGTCGTTCGTTGGCTTTGGTAAATAAGGCTAATTAGAGTCACATCTGAGGTCGACGACATGTAACCATGACGACAATACTTAGTCTGATTCAGACCACTTAGGGCATATTACCCTGGCGGTAAATGTACCGCCCAGACCGTGTGAGAACGTCGTTAACACGTTACAATGTGATTTCTGGATCGTTGAACAGGTCAGAAAGACGGTTAACACGAAACATTGTAAGAATAGCCTGATGTTTTTATAGGTGAAGCGAAATGAGGTTCAGATTCACAAACCTATAACAGCGGAGTGAACCAGTCGGGAAATCGGATAGTTAAATCTGCCGCCCAGGGGGGGGGGGGGGGTCTATTGGGAATTATTCCTCATTAATTGTATATAAAATCCCCATGTTCTGACTTTGAAACACCAAGAAAATGTTCGTTAGAAACCTCAGCAATATCTCATATACAAAATAAGCCAATTCTCGCCATTATTTGTTGGTTCGTTGATGCCGGCCACGCAATAATAGACCAAATAGGCTTCATCATCGCTAGTGTCCAGCCGCTGTCAGCCCTTAGCATATATATATGCTATATATATATATATATATATATATATGGCTATAGGCGTTGTTCATTATTTGCAAAAAGATTGAAATAACGAAAGAATCTCATTATTCTACTCTGTTCTCTCCAATTGGCTTTCTATTTGTGTTTTATCCATTTGATAGAACATTGATACCCTTCCACAGTAAACCCGGGATATATAATATCATATGTCATTTTTCTTTTTACTTCTGAAAGTTATAAAAGCTGATTTTTTTTTGGGCTTCGCAAAAGGTAATTCTGCTTCGCTTTGCCGTTTTGAAAAATGAAAAGGCTAAAAAAAAGGTAATAGTCATCAGAAACCTTTTGCCCTTTTGTAAAGTACATCAAACGAAAATAGGTACTCGTGCGATACCCTTTTAACCATTTCGGGAACTTCGAAACGAAAATGGATAACACTCGAGCGAACTTTTTTTTTCATTTTTACATTTCATAAAGCCAAAAAACAAATATTACCCCGATCTCTCGGCAGAGTGCGCTCGCTTAACTAAACTCACACTAGTAAGAGCTCGGTGAGCGCCATCTGTCGTGAGAGTGAGATCCCTATATCTCTTTTTCGCCCCCGATAATGAGCAAAGCGAGAATGCGCGAGGCGAGAAGGCGAGATCGTCATGCATAAGGCGCGAAACGGGAATGACACACCTTGCATCGGAGAAGGCGCGATTGATTGATTTATGTTGCCTGTTTTGCCTTTTCATGCTTCAAAGCGGCAAAGGGAAAAGGAATTGCCGATATTCCTCTCCACTCTCAAAATCTGTGCAAGGGGTCCGCGGTAAATCACACCCCCCCCCCCCTTTTTGCACCGTCAAAATCCGCTCGGTAGGGGTATCTTTTCCATCACAAATGTCCGCTCCCTGAGACATCAAGGGGAACCCGCGGAACACCCCCACCATATTTGTGTAACAGTGCGCAACAGTGACATAGCATAATGTTCAGAAGCGAAATGAAAAACGAATAAACGGTATATCCCGGGATTCACATTCTACGACATAACAGGAAAATACATCTCTATAGTCTATACGTCTATATAAGTACAGAAATAGCCCAGCGTTTCTCAAATCTTGTCTTCCAATAATTGGCGCTTCAGGACAACGTCTTTCCTCTCCTCGACTGAACCACAGCGCCGTCTAACGAGCGAGATTGCGGATGTAGCCTAGGAAACGGTGTCCTGACGAGAAAAACGGCAAACGGCGGAGACCCATCCAGCGGCATATCGAGGCGTGAGACATAGGGCGCCCTGGTAACAACAATACAACACGTCTGTACAGCGAGGCATCAGACCTAGGGCGCCTTGGTAACAATAAAACACGTCTGTACAGCGAGGTGGGAGACATAGGGCGCCCTGGTAACAACAATACAACACGTCTGTACAGCGAGGCGCGAGACATAGGGCGCCCTGGTAACAACAAGACAACACGTCTGATAACGCAGCAGGGTTGTGGCAGAGAGAAATGCAGCACAGCTGTGGGTAATACGGACAAAAGAGTGGTGAGGGGGCGTGGGGGGGGGGGGGATGCACCGCGCATTATTTATTTACCCCCTTATTTCCACTTACTTCAGCGACATTAATGCCACCGAGCAAGGATTGACAGCAGTAAGTTGTCAAACTGCTGCCTGACAAGCACCGCTCATCGGAGCTATGTAATCTTAAATGAGTTTGGGTTAATAAATAAATCTTTGAAACTTAACCGCTGCGTTCGCCTCCATTGCCTCGCCAAAACCCAATGTGCGGTTCATGTAAGCTTCAGACTAAGTCATTAAATAACCAAGAGAGAACGAGAAATCTCTTAGCATTATGAACAGGATTGATCGACCACTTCAGCTGAAGGCTGTGACTGACGGGCTGATCCGGGCTAAGCTGAAAAGTCTTGTTTATAAGTGCCTCGATGTGGCCCCAAGAAGAGATGTCGTGGACGGAGAGGGGGGCATTGCGGGAGGGGGGGAGGGGCGGTCGGTGATGGAATGGTACTCCGAGCGGAGGCACAGAGCTCTACCTAGTGAGAGGGAAATTGACCGCCGATAAAGTGGACCAAGTAACCGGATGCCGCAAACGCGGCCATCTACAATGATAGCAGAGACGCCTTTTCAAATGGATGTTTTGTGACACCATGTAGACAAATACCTCCGTATAGCTCATGAATGTGTCCTTCGACGGAATGAGTGCGTGGGTGTTGGTGTTTCCACTTGCTTCTCCTCGAAGTGTCACCACCCACTCTCTCCCCTTCCCTGGCCCTCCGATCACGTGGTGAGACTCGCCGTCATCATGACGGTCATAACGCGGAGGTAAAAGTACGGGCGTATTTATCACGTTCTCGGGTCCCCCCGGTCCCTGGAGTCCCCCACTCTTTCAAAATCTAAGGTATACATTACTCCCCCCCCCCCGACCTTCTCTTCCCCTTTCAAATTCTGTGCATTACGGCCACCTACGTCTCAGGTTTTTACACGCGCGGCGGAAACTCAGTGCTACTGGGGGTCATCTGGGGGGGGAGAAGCCCTACCATAATTTTTTTCCGGTTGCATTAGGACTTCCGATCAGTAGTGAAAGAAGCACCACTCCTACCAAAACAAAAAAATCGGTTGGGGGACACATGCATGTGACGATGTGGCATCACATATTGTTTTATGTCACACTGGAAGTGGCAAAGCATTTAATGACTGCCGCCATGACACCCGTGTGTTTATGTGTGCCATACCACCTGGGACCAACATTCAGCGCCCTTAAGGACAATGCGACCCGCCTTAACACATGTTCTCTCTCTTGGTGCTTCTCTACGCGCCACAGATTAACACGTGCATCCTTCGTCGCCGGATGCTGCCGCTCCGAGGTGGAATAGCGGTGCGGCTGGTTGTGTGTGGGGTTGGGTGGGGGTGGGGGGTGCTGGGGCGGGGGGTTGGGGGCTGTAGTATCCCATGGCTTCACCGACAGGAGACCAGGAACGAGGCCAATAAATTGAAAAGCGGCCTGCGGACCATTGTGTGGCCTTGTCGCCGCAACTGTTAGGCGCCAGCTGCTGATGCCAAAACCTTTAGTTATCCCCTCACACCGCCTAGACATCGAGGAACTACTTATCGTCATAATCGCCTGTACTGACCTTATGGTGACGCAATAATTGATATGGTTTAATGATAACGAGGTACATACCCAGGAAGCGTTTTTTGTAATGGCTAATAATGGCACGGATGAAAAGTGGTCATAAAATACAGGAATATGAAGTGAATAAATGATGCAGCGGGGGAGTTCTGGCTCGTTTGCTTGACATACACGAAGTATTATTGATGAGACTATTAGTCATGAAATGGAATAAAATGAAACAGGAGCTTGAACGATAACGCGTTTATCGCGATCTCAGAAGTTGTTCGGTTAACCGATAATAATTGCTTGACTAACATATCCAGCACGCCCTACCCCCGCCCCTCCCCCCCCCCACCTAGTCCCCCCTAACCCTCCCCCCTCCCTAACTCCTCTCCGAGTTTTATTGTCGCGCGCCTAGCCGTGTGGAAGCACTAGGGTATACTGGGTTGACTCATTCACAAGGCATTCAGGGATATTACCGATAGTCTCCTGCATATCTTATAGTTACTTGCCCGTCTAAATGCAAAAGAACACTGTCACACCACAAGCAGTGTTCGCAGTGTCAAGACGAGTGAGGGGCAGCAGTTAAGCAGTGGGCTGCTGCTTCCTAGTTCGACTTGCATTGGAGAACACCTCTTAAAATTGAAGCATAATACACCTAAATCTTGCACTAATAGCTTGTTTCCCCCTGAGAAAATAACAACTCCGCAAAACGAGATAACGTTGATTAGTAGTGTCACGAGCCGCCCGCCTCTGGAGACGGTAGCGACAGACTTATAGTGTCACTTGCCGTCCGCCTATGGAGACGGTACCAACAGACTTCTAGTGTCACTTGCCGTCCCCCCTGGAGACGGCAGCGACAGATTTATAGTGTCACTTGCCGTCCGCCTCTGGAGACGGTACCGACAGACTTATAGTGTCACTTACCGTCCCCCCTGGAGACGGCAGCGACAGACTTATAGTGTCACTTGCCGTCCGCCTCAGGAGACGGTAGGGACAGACTGATAGTGTCAGAAGCCGTCCGCCTTTGGAGACGGTAGCGACAGATTTATAGTGTCACTTGCCGTCCGCTTCTGGAGACGGCACCGACAGACTTCTAGTGTCACTTACCGTCCCCCCTGGAGACGGCAGCGACAGATTTATAGTGTCACTTGCCGTCCGCCTCTGGAGACGGCACCGACAGACGTCTAGTGTCACTTGCCGTCCGCTTCTGGAGACGGTAGCGACAGACTTATAGTGTCACTTGACGTCCGCCTCTGAATACGGTACCAACAGACTTCTAGTGTCACTTGCCGTCGTCCTCTGGAGACGGTAGCTACAGACTTATAGTGTCAGAAGCCGTCCGTCTCTGGAGACGGTACCGACAGACTTCTAGTGTCACTTACCGTCCGCCTTTGGAGACGGTAGCGACAAACATATAGTGTCACTTGCCGTCCGCCTCTGGAGACGGCACCGACAGACGTCTAGTGTCACTTGCCGTCCGCCTCTAGAGACGGCACCGACAGACGTCTAGTGTCACTTGCCGTCCGCCTCTGGAGACGGCACCGACAGACGTCTAGTGTCACTTGGCGTCCGTCTCTGGAGACCGTACCGATAGACTTATAGTGTCACCTTCCGCCCCCCCTAGAGGCGGTAGCGACAGACTTATAGTGTCGCTTGCCGTCCGCCTCTGGAGACGGTACCGACAGACTTATAGTGTCACTTGCCGTCCGCCTCTGGAGACGGTACCGACAGACTTATAGTGTCACTTGCCGTCCGCCTCTGGAGACAGACTTCTAGTGTCAAGCGCAGGAACAATATATGCTTTAAAGTGTCATAATTTGATATATGATGTTTTAGGACTTGAGAGTAAATCAACCTATAGATGGTCACTTATACCGCCAACGTCTCGTATATCAATGGAACATTTATCATTTCAAAGGCAGCTAGATCTAATCTAATAGTGTATATTTCGCTCGGTCTGTCATATATCCGTTACTTTTTTCATGCTGGACACATTAGACCTTCTATTACGTCTACATTAATTTACATTATAGCAAATGCGGAAATAATGTAATATTGCCATCATGTTCATCTGGCGTCATGTTTCCTGTATCTAGGATGCTTTACATGTAGCAGCAGGCCTCGGAAATACCCTCGCCCTCGCCCTCCCCCCTTCCCCCTCTCCACCGACACTGTATGATGGCTTTCATCGCACATGTTGTCCATGTGTGGCGCGGCGTCGCCAAGTGAGACGATTGCCGTCTCCTACATATCCTCTCAAAAAGTACTTCTGTCGATATCAACTGTTTCTGTACGGAATGTGACGTCACATTACTTGGGGGGAATGCTCTTTTCTTTCTAAAATAATCCTCGTCAAATGATCGCCCGTCTATCGTTGTCTACTGTGGGGCGATAAAGAAAACTGTCCAATTTCCTGGAGCTATCCACAGACATGTTCATCTGGCTTCAATTCAGTTGTTTATTTAAGGCAAAAGGAACACTTTTAGGCAGGCCCATCGGAAGGCAAGTTAAAGGTGGGTTGGGGTTAGGTATAGGACACAACGCCAAACAAGCAGAGAAGGCCAACTACAGGGCTAACGAGCCCTGGACTGAAATAAAAGCAAGCGAAAACAACATAAAATCTATCTACAATCTGGTGCTTTGGAATATGTATTACGCGCACACTAACATCTATAATGGCAGGCGTAGGTATGTGGTCCAACTGGTCAGATCCACACATGATTATATAGACACGGTCGTAGACACACCGGCACCAATCGGACTATGTGGTCGGTGTGGATTTACAGGGGCAAACGGTCCAAGGTCGAGGGGAAGGACAACATATAGAATGGCCAACATGCGAATGACCTTTCACGGATGGAGTGTCGATAGTTTATAGAATGGCCAACTTAAGAATGGCCACCACAGCGGGAGTGTGGAGGGTTTATAGAACGGCCAACATGAGAATGACCTCCACTGCAGGAATGTCGACATTTTATAGAATGGCCAACATGAGAATGACCTTAACCGTGGGAGTGTGGAGAGTTTATATAATGGCCAACATGAGATAAACCACCACGGCGAGAGTGTAGACAGTTCATAGAATGGCCAACATGAGAATGACCTTAACCGTGGGAGTGTGGAGAGTTTATATAATGGCCAACATTAGATAAACCACCACGGCGAGAGTGTGGACAGTTCATAGAATGGCCAACATGAGAATGGCCTCCACGGCGGGAGTGTGTAAAGTTTATAGTATGGCCTATACGGCGGGACTGTGGACGGTTTATAGAATGGCCAACATGAGAATGGCCTCCAAGGCGGGAGGCTCGACGATTACCGTAATGGCAGCCTCAGCCGCCGCATTAGTGCGCCGGTAACTCGGTCAAACCGAGAGGGTGGTGGCACTCCGAACCCCGTGGCTGGTCATTCAATATTTAAGTTCCTCATAGTAAACAAGCGAAAACACCCGCCTTCAGTAAATGAAACTTCTCTCATAGCAAGTTCCCACAAAATACTGACTTACATATACGTATCCTGGATGTGATACTTGGTCAGGCTGACGTTAATTATTTAACAAATGTGTATACCTGTTTTAACATTAACTAAATGTATATACTGGTGTTTCATATATATATATAATGTATGCTATATAAGAACATTTCATATATATCTCATCTATAGTTATGTCATGACATTTCATATCTATCACGTCTATATTTATGTAATAATGTATCATAAATGTAACAACTATAGTTACATTTGATATATTTCACATATATATTTATGTGATGCCGTATCATTTATGTCACATCTAAATTGATGTAATGCTGTCTCCTATATCACATATATCTGTTGATCTAATTAGGACGCTTTAACTTGTGTACACGATATGGCGACAATGCGAAGGGTCGAGGAAAATAGCAGCGATATGTAACCACTCTTTTCGATGAAAGGTGTGGGATGTTTTTCCTTAACAAACTTTGACATTTGCACAGGTGGGATATGAACCAAGCACTGGCCGCTTGGGTTGGCGTAACAGAACACGCTGAGCAATAGCCAACCGCGCTACCCACAACGCCGGCCACGCGATAACCCCGAAGGACTATATGATATATGCAGCAAAATGGATGACAAAAGTCATTTGAAAAAGGAACCCGGATGTGCTGGAATAACCACGGGAAAGAGGAGCCTAGTATATGGGATAAGTGTTCATTCTAACACTGCAAAACGACCGTTCTGATAATATCAGGCCAGATTATCTCGCTGACACGGGCGAGTCGATATAGTGAGAGTAAGAACCATACATACCGCATGTTCGTTATCACGATAATGCACGCTTGTGTCTGTCATCATGCAAAATTCTGTTCTGTTTACGTGTGCATTCGTATTAAAGTTGCATGTCGAGCTCTTTCCCGCCCAAACTAAAAAAGTCAAAATACAAATAAGAATCAGTCCTTGAATCATTCAAGACTTCTTTTGTCTATACTCCACCCATGCCAGACTGCCAAATAGTGTCTCTTAGCCTTGTCCGTGATATCAATTTACCACAAGTTTACATTTTAGTGGTAAACGTCATCAGTTTGTGTGCTTCGCGATGCTTTGGTATAAGTAGCAGTGCCGCGACCGAGTTCTGTGGTGTCCAGGGATAGACACGTTTGCCACACCGCAGCCGAAACGGCGATGTTTATCAGGTTTCTGAATTTATAGAATGAAACAATTGAGTTTTCTGCAAATTTTGATATAAATTTCGCCTAGGCTTAGTTTTGGCGGGAAAGAACTCGACATGCAACTTTAATAAAGAATAACTAAAGACCTCATGAGAACGAAAGTAAAAGCAAAAAATAATCTGATGTGGCCTTCCACTACCAAGGCGTGAGGTCACACAATTTTGTAAATCATACAAAGGGTCGAGGCGTTATTGGTAGGAGTAATTGCTGTGGGTCACCTTGCTACCCAGCTCCTCAGTTCAGCCCCCCCCACACCGTCCGCCCAGCCCCCTCCGTCCCCCGCCACCGTCCCTCCGCCCCCCACCGTCGTCCACCCCCTATTTGCGCCCCTACCCGCACCTTCCCTTATGACCACAATTATTACCCTGTCGAAATGTGGTCTGTTGTCATTCTCCCCAAGGACAAAGGGACACGGGGCAGCCGCTGCGGATTTGAGCGGTACCGAAGAGGGTTGTTATTTACGCCGGTACGTCGGCGCATAAGTCAGGGAGGGGGATTCCCGTGAATGTCGTTCAGACGTCAGCGCTGACATTGGCCGACCTTGATGAAGACGACAGGCGCTGGGCCGGGTGGTGGTTTCCCCATTGTATTCCGGGCGTGCCATGGCGCCCAGTGTGTAACACGAGGACTCGTCTAGCGGTTGAGAACCACCCGGCATCAACGATGAACCACGGGTGGGCGGAGGAGAGGGTGGCGGGGAAGGGGGGGGGGTTGGGGTGGGTGGGGGTGGCTGGTATGGGGGCAGGGTGGGTCGCCGGGGACAAAACACGTGACATTGGCCTTGAGATTAGCTGATGTCGGGTCACGATGGGGGTGAGACAATCTCCTCAGATTGGGAGACGGAGCGCGGCGTGAAGTATATACCATACCACCGTCAGGACTAGCGTAGGGGGCGCCCCTGTACGTTGACCTTGATCTTGACTTAAACCCCCTTCTCGAGGAGATACCCTTTTTGAGACCGCCATTTAAACCGAGGAAAGAATCGAGGTAGGGCTGGTTCCCGGTCTTAAATTGCCCGCAGAGGTCAAGGACATTGCCATGGGGATCGCCATGGCTTTAGTACTTATGTCATGGCAACCGAAAAGCAGATCGCCCGCGGCGTGTAACGATGTCGGATTTAACGGCATTCCGTAAGGTGCTCGACCCCTGCCGGGTGGTAGGGTTACCGGGATATTTGTCCCTGAGAAACCTTTGTCACCCGTCCTCGGCTAAGTCTGGACTGTATCACTGACGCACCGAGGCGTAGTCACGTCTTCCACAAGTGACCTTGGAATACCCTCTACCGAGAAGCGGGTTTTTCCTGCCACGTGACTATCTGAGGAAGACTTTATTCCCGACATTAGCATTAATGTTGCAGATCCTGGACCCGACAAATGGCTGCCCGGAGCCAAGCCGTTCAACACGCTTAGCGCCGGTTGTTCAGGGCATTCCATGCACCACATGTATCCGTAAACAATACACTCGGTGGCCACTGACAGTAGCGCCATAAAGCGAGCACCCTGGCGTACGGTGTGGTATGCTGCTGGTAAAAAGGATGCGAAGCCGGTCAAACTGCGTCTGTTCACATGTAACAGTGTAAACAAACAAACGCATTATTGTCCCTGCATAAAATAATTGAAAATTTACTTTTTGTTTTTAAATTTAAGCCTTATTTCTTCCAGTTCCCTATGTAAACAGTCACGAATAAACTATTTAAATAAATAATGCAATCTGATATTGTTGATAATTTTAAATGTATATGTAGAGCGCATAGTCCTATCTCTCAAGTGAGATTACGGGATCATATTCTGTAACATTTGTCGGATCCACCGGTGTTTGCCTGTTGCCGTGTGCCACAGCATACACTGCAGCCATTTGCGGGTCCCAGGGCATACAATGCAGCCACTTGCCGGGTCCCAGGGCATACGCTGCAGCCACTTGCTGGGTCCCAGGGCATACAATGCAGCCACTTGCCGGGTCCCAGGGCATACACTGCAACCACTTGCATGGTCCCAGGGCATACAATGCAGCCACTTGCATGGTCCCAGGGCATACAATGCAGCCACTTGCCGGGTCCCAGGGCATACACTGCAGTCACTTGCATGGTCCCAGGGCATACAATGCAGCCACTTGCCGGGTCCCAGGGCATACGCTGCAGCCACTTGCTGGGTCCCAGGGCATACACTGCAGTCACTTGCATGGTCCCAGGGCATACAATGCAGCCACTTGCCGGGTCCCAGGGCATACGCTGCAGCCACTTGCTGGGTCCCAGGGCATACAATGCAGCCACTTGCCGGGTCCCAGGGCATACACTGCAGCCACTTGCATGGTCCCAGGGCATACACTGCAGCCACTTGCATGGTCCCAGGGCATACAATGCAGCCACTTGCCGGGTCCCAGGGCATACACTGCAGCCACTTGCATGGTCCCAGGGCATACAATGCAGCCACTTGCCGGATCCCAGGGCATACGCTGCAGCCACTTGCATGGTCCCAGGGCATACAATGCAGCCACTTGCCGGGTCCCAGGGCATACGCTGCAGCCACTTGCCGGGTCCCAGGGCATACACTGCAGCCACTTGTTGGGTCCCAGGGCATACGCTGCAGCCACTTGCCGGGTCCCAGGGCATACACTGCAGCCACTTGCATGGTCCCAGGGCATACAATGCAGCCACTTGCCGGGTCCCAGGGCATACGCTGCAGCCACTTGCATGGTCCCAGGGCATACGCTGCAGCCACTTGCCGGGTCCCAGGGCAAACACTGCAGCCACTTGCTGGGTCCCAGGGCATACACTGCAGCCATTTGCCGGGTCCCAGGGCATACACTGCAGCCACTTGTTGGGTCCCAGGGCATACACTGCAGCCAGTTGCTGGGTCCCAGGGCATACACTGCAGCCACTTGCTGGGTCCCAGGGCATACGCTGCAGCCACTTACTGGGTCCCAGGGCATACACTGCAGCCACTTGCATGGTCCCAGGGCATACACTGCAGCCACTTGCCGGGTCCCAGGGCATACACTGCAGCCACTTGCATGGTCCCAGGGCATACACTGCAGCCACTTGCTGGGTCCTAGGGCATACGCTGCAGTCACTTGCTGAGTCCCAGGGCATACACTGCAGCCACTTGCTGGGTCCCAGGGCATACACTGCAGCCACTTGCATGGTCCCAGGGCATACACTGCAGCCACTTGCTGGGTCCTAGGGCATACACTGCAGCCTCTCGCCGGGTCCCAGGGCTGTGTGTGGGTCACGTGTCGGCGACAACCTGCGTCGCGTCACATCCGGAAAGTCACAAGGAAATAAAAACAGTACCATCGTCCATCACTTAACGCGGACATTTGTTGCCGCACGCACCCCCTCCCCCCCCCCCTCCCCCCGCCCACAGTCTGTCCGTGGACTAAACTATCACCAGGGAGGCTCGCAAAAAGATACAGGCAGAGAATATATGCAGACCCATGGGATTACTGAAACCGACCTTTGTAAGCCACTTACAGTTACAGCTACATAGTGACTACAAGGGGTGCAGGAAGGCACAGTGGGGGAGAGGCAGGGGGCAGGATACGGATACCCACATGCACGGCTATACTACTTGTGCTGCCTCTAGTGAGCAACTTTGTAGTTAACTGATGAAATGTGCTTGCAGCTAGTGGGTCATTTGGTAAGAAAGTTACAACGATATATGACGACAAGATACAGTATGGGGCAGACAGCGCCTGGAAGGGTACTGCATGTCAAAAATAATACCACGAGGAGACAAACACTGGGTAAACACTGGGTAAACACTGGGCAAACAGTGGGCAAACACTGGACAAACACTGGACAAACACTGGACAAACACTGGGCAAGCAGTGGGCAAACACTGGGCAAACACTGGGCAAACACTGGACAAACACTTGAAAAACAGTGGGCGACTCACGGTCATGGGTAGAAACCATTAGACACCATAAATAGTTACCATTACAGGCCAGCGGTGGTGGGTGGATGGGTCACCTTGCGTGGAGCATCCGCTATTCACCGTCTTACCTTTCACATAAGGGGGGGGGGCTGTTTGTGAGGTGGGGGTTATTGCGATAATGCGGACCACCGGCGCGGCACTAGGCTGGCCCCGCAACTGAATGTAATAGAGGTTGACGCAGCTTCCGCCTCCAGCTATATCGCCCTCGGTAACTTCCGCCTCCAGCTATATCACCCTAGACAATTATAGACAAAGACCCGTTAAGGGCCACTTGGAGACATCCGGCCATCATCGCCCTGTGACAGACGAGGATACGAGCCGTCCTTCTACATAGTTAAACACGCTGTGTCCAACAGGAAGGTGATGCTATTTGCATCGATTTTGAAGAGATCTGGTGGTAAAGTTGGCTTTTGGCGTGAATACATTTAGAAGAACTCAACAACGGATGATAGAAAATGAGCCATAAGGCAAGTCTCTCGCCAGCGATTAGTTCCTCATCATATTCCTCCCCATGGGTATTTGTTCAGGTAATAGAGCCTGACGACTAATAACAAGCTGTTGAAGAACACGTGGTCGTCGTTAATGACTGTTACGCAGGATAAAATAGGACGGCACGAAGGCGTTGGATCCTGGGTCACGGCGGACTGGTGATGGAGCAGTCGGGATAACCATGCCAGGCGCCATGTTGTCTGCGGTGGGACGGGAGGGTCGATGGAATGACACGTGATTTTGGGCCATAAGAGGATGTTTCGGCGAAGGCTAAATCAGTTCGACGTAGGCTGAATTGTTGTTGTTGGCCATGGGGCAAGTCAGATTTTTTTAGCTCTCCTGTGCTGGCATGATTTTTTTTTGTATATGAAAAATGTATTCAGGTTAATAGTAAGGGGTCTTGATTTATTCTAAGAAGTGGAGGACAATAATTTTTAGATAATAGGCAAAGTAAGATTTCTTTTCCTAAAAAAACATCCTCCCCGCCCACAACTGGGTATCAAATGCTCCGTCCCTAAGATCCTTACTGGGAAGATGAGATAGGTTCTTGCCTTCTTCAGTGGTTCTGTTGCAAATAACATCACTGTCAAAAGTCCACAGAGGTTACACATGTCGACCCCTGTACCACTGAAGCCATCCAACGTATTCCATCCGTTGTCACGGTATTCAGACGTGTATTGCCTAAAATTTACAATTTCTGCAGGGGGGGAGGGGTGGGGGAGTGGGGGTGGGAGGTAGTTGCCTCTGTGGACGGCAACGCCGGGCAAGGCCTGTAGTCCACCTTGACTGTTACCAGACGTGCCTCAAAGCACCAGGACACGACAGGTGCGCAGACACGGCTTGCTCTAATTACCTTCAGCTATCAACCACGGTCTGATGGCTGGCTAACGACCACCACACTGCCCTGAGCCAAGCTTGGTCCATGATCGCGCAAGGCGTAAACCATGTTTATACCATGTTTTAGCCATAGGCTACGCTTGAACCATTCTTGAACGGAGCCCCGGATCTGTGGCTGTTGGACGGGCCAAAATCGGACCGTCAATAGCCACAGCTCGAACCAAGCCTGTTACCATTGAACGCATATGGTTGCCCTCAACGGGTAGCTCTGACATAACGAACTAAACAACACTTGCCACCTAATCCGTTAACCAATTCCGTGGATTTTATGTTCGACATACTTCAACGATGCTTCAGCCGCGTTTGACGAATGTTTGAGCTATGTTTGAATAAGGATTGAACCATGCTTGAAACCTTTTTAAGACATACTTGACCCAAGCTTGACCCATGTTTCAATAATGATTGAACCAAGCTTAAAACCTGTTTAAAGCATACTTGACCCTTGCGTGAGCCATGCGTGCACTATGTTGCACCATGCTTGAAGCCTAATTGAGCCATGCCTGCACCATGCTTGAACCATGCTTGAGCCATGGCGGTCAGGTACCCCGTGCAATGTTGGCGGCCCCATCAGCTGTCTGAGTGAGGTAGACGGAGGGCCAGAGCGGGTGAGGGGTAGCCTATCTACTACTTAGGGACCCCGACAGGGAATAATGCGAACCACTCTCCTTTAGGCTTTATTGTCTAAATTATTAAATGCGATAAATCTGGGACCCCTTTTTAGGCATTAACCCTGGAGCTCACTAATAGGTAGGAGGTCTGGGGTTCAGATGTTGACAACAATATCTGGTAAATCACTAGGCTCTAGGGAATTGTTCTCACACCTGCAGTGGGCACTAGCGCAGCAAACTCTCGCAGCGCAAGGTTTGAAAAAATTAAGAATTTTATCAAAGGGGTGCGGGCACAGTGTGGGGATATGGAACCAGAACTGCAATTTAACCTTTTTGAGAAAATGATGACTCCAATATTGACGTATGGTGCTGAAATTTAGGGTTTGAATGTAAAGAAATGAATCGGGAATGTACAAGTCAAGTATTGTAAGTGGGTATTAGGACTGCCATCAAGCTCGCCTAGAGCAGCGGCCATAGGCGAATGTGGTGTAATCCCATTGAATGTCACATGTGTACTTAAGGTGATAAAGTACTGGCTTAAACTTCTTAGATCCCCGCCCACGGCGATTGTTCATCTGACTTATGGGTTAGTGAGATAGGTGAAAACGGAAGATTGGACACTTATAGAAGCTTCAAATATACTCCTGTAACCGAGATATATCCATTTTCTATAAAACGTGTTGACCTGCGTAGTTCTTTGTCTAGATTAAGGTGCTCATCCCACAAATTAGCTATTGAATCCATTAATTTGAATGAATGCAGAAATAACTTCAGAATAAAACTTTGGTATCTCCCTTAATCTTTGGCAGTTACTCTCACTGACATCGTTAACATTTTAGGCTGAAAAGTTAGCACAAAAGTGGTTTAATTATGTTCTTCCAATATAGTTCCATCGTTCCTCACAATTCAGAAATTGTTTGGACCACGTGCATCGTATCGCCTTGAAATGTGCTTCTATATCTATCATTTCAAAACCACCTTATATGCCACCGATTGCCCAAGGGTATTTTCGACTTATTGGGTCTTTTTGGTTTTACAAGAAGTTATACATCATTGTATGCATCTTAGATGTCGTTCTATCAGGGATTAACGAGTGAGTTGTTAAAAAGACTCTCTGCATTCAGAACTATTGTAGGCAATGAGATAACGCACCTTCCTATTTCTTTACAGGCAGGCCACTGCAATGTAGAACACCGCGTGTCAGTGTCCCCGCAGGATTTCCTTCTTGGTTAACCACCTCGTCGTAACCGAATTGAGAGGTGCGCAGTGAATATTACATACCAGCCCTGAAGCACGACACTAACTGTTAGCTCCGTGTACGTTGTGCGTAGATTGCCTTCCTAATTGTAATTTAACGATCGAGACAATATGACAATATCGGGAGTTAGCGGGGCGTTAGGCAATTTTATTGTTACAGTAGCAACCCGCCAATTTTCATTATTCCGAGATCACGAGGCCGAGGGCGGTTAATGAATGTGAAGGGCTGCTACACCTTGATGAAGGGTCAATAAAATGCTTAAAGCCATGCAACACACGCGCTATTACTATTGTTACGAATCTACAATTGAAGGGAACCGTCGGCCTGGCCTTTAATTGCCATAATTTTGTTTTCCTTACTAGTCGGTCCAAACGAAGCGTTAACATTCGTCAATTTAATTTTAAGATGTAAACTTTCGGTGGAGATCGCGATTAAATTAGGTTGGACACCCGCTTTAAGGCGTTGACTTGTCTTATCTTCTTTGGTTTAATTTCCGCATGCAACTATCAAAGTAAAGCATTGTCCGCAGACTGTCTGCAAATCGCAAGCCTTTCCACATATGGTTGGCAAGTCGCCTTTATCATGCCATACATCATTGCCAAGAAACGTGGCACGTGCAACTAGGCAACTAGGCAGCAAAGCGGGCCATTTAAAGCTATAACCACAATTATCACGAGTTGGTGGGCATGTTAACTAGTACAATAGCATTACATCTGAAGGCCTCTAAAAGGCTGTATTCTGAACCAAACCGCCCTGCTGCCCATGCAATCGACAATCGTTGCCATAGCGACGCCGCATAGAACAATGAAACATGACGTCACGCACATGATTAGTTGCCTAGTTGCACGTGCCATGTTTCTTGGCAACGATATATATGGTATAAAAAAGCGACTGGCCAACTATATGTGGAAAGGCATGCGATTTGCAGAGTCAGTCCCAAAATGCTTTACTTTGGTCGTTGCATGCGGAAATTAAACCAAAGAAGCAGAGACAAGTCAACGCCTTAAATTTAAATTCAACTCGTAATAATAGTAATAGCGCGAGTGTTGCATGGCGTTAGGCATTTTATTGGCCCTTCATCAACCTGTAGCAGCCCCTCATTTTCATTATCCGCCCTCGGCCTTGCGGCCTCGGCCCGATAATAAACATTGGCGGGCTGCTACAGCTTGATGTCGGGCCAATAAAATTGCCTAACTCCCCGCAAACTCGCGCTATTGTCATATTCTTTTGTGCGTGACGTCATGTTTCATTGTTCTATGCAATGTCGCTATGGCAACGATTGTCGATTGCCTGGGCAGCAGGGTGGTTCGAGTCGTTTTAGCAGCCTTCTTTAGTTAACATGATCACCAACTCGTAATAATACACAGTCTGTTCACAGTCAATTACCCAGAGTGAATACTTGTCGACGTTGCGTTCTGGTTCTGGTGGTTGTGGCGTCCCCTGAGCCAGGGAAAGCTGAGCTACTTTTTGGCGTTAAACTGCATTCGTAATTGGTAAGTCTGATTAACAAAACACGGAAAGCACAACCTAAAACATTTCGTGAAACATAACCCGGTCGTCCGACATAGATAGCCGCTGAAAACCATTCCCCATTTCCTGAGAAATTGGCAGCATGACTGTCATTAGCCTCATTCAGACCGGGTCCTTTGTTCACAGCTTGGCCGTGACTCGCGTCAGTGGGAATGGCGAGAGGGGGGAGATTTCAAGGACAGGGGGCCTCTTGTGGAAGGGGGGTGGGGGGAGGGGGCAAGGAACTGGGTGATGAGGGTAAAATTTGATTTTGTGTCCTAGTTCCATTCTCGGCGTAGATAAAGCGCCGCCTGGTGAGTCATTTGGCGGTATTTGGCTCGGACATATTAGGCACAAAGCCCGTCGTTGTGGTACTGGAGACCGGCAAACATATCATCGTAAATGTTCCCAGTCAGTGAATGTTATTTTACCAAAACACGATCCGAGACCATTTAACAAAGCCTCAAATAGAAGCAGCCTACTTTGCAAATAATGTTGAAAGTTGTTGGAGATAAATAGTTTTTGTAACTTTCCTCTGAATCAGTTTTGGCGACTTGCAAATTCACATTCCATATTAGTGCTCCTTGTTTTCCGTTTTCCGAGTCGTTTTCCATGTGGGTTGGGGAGTAATAACCTAATGGACTAAAACAAGAAGCAGTCACCGACCGCCCGGGCAAGAACCCGGATGTCTAGTTTATTTACGTAGAGGAGGGAGGTAGCGGCCACCCGCCATCCCACCCGGGGATAGCGGCCACCCCACCCGGGGGGTAGAGGCAGTCCGTCACGGGGGTTAGCGGCTGTCCGTCCCGGCGGTAGCGGCCACCCCACCGGGGGGTAGCGGCCGTCCGTCACAGGGGTTAGCGGCTGTCCGTCACGGGGGTAGCGGCCACCCAACCCCCCGGAATAGTGGAATATTTGTCCAGTGATTATCGGGGTTCAAAATACATAAGTAGTCACCCAAGAAGTGGATTAATTAATTACTTTAATTACTTTATAGTATAAAGTAATATAATTAATTAGTGGATTAATTACTCTAATTAATTACTTTAATTAATGGCAATTAATTACAATTAAGAAGGTCCTAAAATTGTATTCAAGAAGACGTCTTAATCATGAGCACCGCCACAACGAGTTGGTGAGGCTAAGACGAAAATGCACTTCCGTGCGTAATTTACGAGGGGATTATGAATACGGCTCCAAAGCAGTCCGGAGACTCATTACGATGGATTAGATGACTGCGAGCCACTCAGTTTCCACTTTCTTATCATTTCGCTTCTTATTTAAATGAAAGCTGGGGGTGGGATAATGGTGCTCAGAAAAACCTAAGAGGAACAACCGTTATCCATGTCCTTAAATATTCAGTGATGCTTTAAATGAAATAATTATTCATGAGTTTACTACAGTCCACAAATGCAAATTGGACGGTGCATACCATACTATACCCATAACTATAATGCCTCAGTGCGTAGTGATTACAACTGAAATTCAATCCAAACGTATTATAACGGAAGTGGTGGGGAGGAGGAGGTAACCTCGTCGGCATATTTTGTCGGAATGCCTGACGTGGTAGTACGTCCTGCTGCCGGCCAACCTCTGATTGGTTGACTTCAATAAACAACAGGGTGTCAGGGGTGGCAGCGAGGGCGAATCATCATTATTTTTGATGCACTGGAGTGGTGGTATTGTCTCTTTACATGGTAAACAGTATCTGGCGGATACATACAATTAATTCTGAATTTCAGAGTTGTTTTTAGGCATTACTCCTCGTTTCTCTGTTGGCGCATAAGTAGGATTTGGACCTGTTTTTGTCATTCCTCCCAGGAATGGATGGATTCCCGCATCCGAAAGGGCTTTAGAAAGATCACAAAGTCACTGTTATTCCACACCCCTTGAAGTTCTGACAGGAATATGGCCAGGTCATTGGTTTCCATTGAGTTACAAAATATCGAGTAGCAAAGTTAATTACCGTGTCCTGTAGGTCAGTGTGAAGCTATACCAAACTCCATGACTTTACCATAATTCAAAGCCTACTACGTGACCATAACCCAAACCTGCCCCGTGATCATAACCCAAAACCTACCACCTGACCATAACCCAAAACCTACAACCTGACCATAACCCAAAACCTACCACCTGACCATAACCCAAAACCTACCACCTGAAAATAACCTAAAACCTACCACGTGACCATAACCCAAACCCTACCACGTGACCATAACCCAAACCCTACCATGTGATCATAACCCAAACATACCACGTGACCATAACCCAAACCCTATCACGTGACCATAACCCAAACCCTACCACGTGACCATAACCCAAACCCTACCACGTGATCATAACCCAAACCCTACCACATGATCATAACCCAAAACCTAGCACGTGACCATAACCCAAAGACCTACCACGTGACCATAACCCAAACCCTACCATGTGACCATAACCCAAACCCTAACAAGCGAAAACACCCGCCTCCAGTAAATGAAACTTCTCTTATAGCAAGTTCCCACAAAATACTGACTTACATATACGTATCCTGGATATGATACTTGGTCACACTGGCGTTAATTATTTAACAAATGTATACACCTGTTTTAACATTAAATAAATGTATATACTTATTTTAGCATTAAATAAATGGATATACATTTTTGCATTAAATAAATGTATACACTTATTTTAACATTAAATAAATGTATATACATTTTGAGCATTAAATAAATGTATTCTTTCTTTAACCTTAAATAAATGTATATACATATTTAGGTCAGTAAATGAGAATGATATGAACATAATCAGCTTGCTCATACAAGTATAAGCCATGGTGTTTCTTATATATTTATGCAATATTATATAAGGACATTTCATGCATATTTAATCTATATTATATAAGGACATATCATGTATATTTAAGCTATATTATATGAGCACATTTCATATCCATCACTTCTATATGTATGCAATAATGTGTCATAAATGTAACAACTATATTTACATTTCATACAATTCACATCTATCTATTTATATGATGCAGTTTTATTTGTTTCACATCTACATTGTTGTAATGATGTACATTAAACGTCACATGTATATTGATGTAATGCTGTCTCCTATATATCATATATTTGTTAATCTAATTAGGACGCCTTAACCTGTGTGTATGATATGGCTGTGTGTATGGATACGGAAGGGACGCGGCAAATAGCAGCCCTGTGTAACCACTCTTTTCGATGAAAGGTATGGGATGTATATCCTTAACAAACGCCAGACCTTTGTACAGGTGAGATATGAACCAAGCACTGGCCGTTCAGGTTGGCGTAGCAGAACACGCTGAGCAAATAGCCAACCGCGCTACTTACTACGCCGATCACGTGATAACCCCGAAGGACTATACTGATATATGCATCAAAATAGATAATGTCATTTGAAAAAGGAACCCGGGGAAGCTGAAAAAACCATGGGAACCAGGAGGAACCTAGCATATATGAAAGCAAGTGCAGATGCGTCAAGCGCCAGACAGCAAGAGATAAAACCATGCGGGAACAGCCAATAGTGGTAATGGTCTATTCTTCTCTTCTAGCCGTTTATAGAGAACAAGAGTCATACGTGAGCTATGTTGAAAATGGTTTAATGGTTCATTCTAACAAGGCGAAAGGACCATTCCGATGATATCAGTCCAGATTATATCGTTGACACGAGCAAGTCAATATAGTGAGAGTAAGAAACATACATACAGCATGTTCGTTATCACGATAACACACTCTTGTGTCTGTCATTATGCAAATACCATATACAATAATGGACAGTTAGCCCTACAATACAAATTCTGTTCTGTTTACGTGTGCATTCGTATTAACAATGAATAACTAAAGACCCCATGAGAACGAAGATAAAAAGAGAGATAAGGGCAACTATGACCTATTGTTGGTTTACGACATCCGTAACAACCACATGTAAAATTTAAATATTCGAGAACGGTTAACATTTTGAAAAAAAATGTGCTTGTGTCAAAATCAGAAAACCAGACGGTTTGGTTTCCACGTATGTTTGAAAGTACATATTTCCAGATCTATCTATCTGATGTGGCCTTCAATACTAAGGCGTGACGTCATACAATTTTGTAAATCAGACAAAAGGGTCGAGGCCTTATTGGTAGGAGTAATTGCTGTGGGTCACCTTGCTATCCAGCTCCTCAGTTCAGCCTCCCACACCGTCCGCCCAGCCCCCTCCGTCCCGTCCGCCACTGTCTCTCCCCCCTACCTTCACCCCCCCCCCGTCGCCCCCCCCCCGCCGGCCGTCCACCCGCTATTCGCCCCTCTACCCGCCCCATCCCTTATGACCACAATTATTACTCCGTCGAAATGTCCTCTCTATTGGTCTATTGTCATCCTCGTCATTGACAGAGGTAAAAGGCAGCAGCCGTTACGGATTTGAGCGGTACCGAGGAGGGTTGTTATTTACGCCGGTTCGTCGGCACATAAGTCAGGGAGGGGGATTCCCGTGAAGGTCGTTCAGACGTCAGCGCTGACATTGGCTGACCTTGATGAAGACGACAGGCGCTGGGCCCGGGGTGCTGGTTTCCCCATTGTATTCCGGGCGTGCCATGGCACCCAGTGTGTAACACGAGGACTCTAGAGGTGGGGAACCACGAGCATAAACGATGAACCACGGGTGGGCGCAGGATGGGGTGGCGTGGGGGGCGGTGGGGGGGGGGGGGGGGTCCGCCTGGCGCTCGCTGGTTTGTAAGGGGGCAGAGTGGATCGCCGGGGACAGAACACGTGATATTGGCCTTGAGATTAGCGGATGGCGGGTCACAATGGGGGTGAGACAATCTCCTCAGATTGGGAGACGGAGTGCGGCGTGAAGTATATACCATGCCACTGCCAAGATTAGCGTAGGGGGCGCCCGTGTACGTGAGACCCCACGTCAAACCGAGGAAAGAATCAAGGTAGTGCCGGTTCCGGGTCTTAAATTGCCCACATAGGTCCAGGACATTGCCATGGGGATCGAAATGGCTTCAGTATTTATCTCATGGCAACAAAGAAGCAAATCGCCAGCGGCTTGTAACGATGTCGGGTTTAACTGCATTCCGTAAGGTGCTCGACCCCTGCCGGGTGGTAAGGGTACCGGGATATTTGTCCCTGAGAAATCTGTGGTGGTACAGGGGCAGTTTGTGTGATACTATTATTGGTGTATTAGTGTGTGCGCTTTAAGGAAGCCATTGTACTGTTTTTTACAAGGGCTGATTAATACATGTCTCAAGGCTCATTTTGTCTGCAGTGATTAGGAAACCAATGCAAAACATTGTGCATGGTTGTTGGATGGTGCAGAAATTAAAACTGTTATCTATTTTAAATAGAAAAGGCTTTTTTTTCAAGACACATCAGCGAATGGGTATCTGACAACATACTTGCATAATATGTCGCATTATGCAAGGGAGTTTGACTTTTGACCCTAACAGGTCTGTCCAGTATCCCTACATGGAGAATACACGGAATCACCGTGTCCCCGGCTGCTCTGTCTGGACTGTATCACTGACGCACCGATGTGACCGGATTTCTTGGTGCTGTGACGCATGATGGTAATTTCTTCACTTGACCCGATAGACGGCTGGTGCGGAGAAATCAATAATGTGACATAAATAAAATCATATGTACCTATCCGCCCCTCTCACATAGCAGTATGATGAACATAGGCCAATTGTTATAAAGCCAATTTATGCGTTCTTTATAAATATCTTACGATTCGTGCATATGCTTCTTTCAAAGCTCGTTCTTTCAGTGAATTTAAATGCGCTGCATCAAATATTAAAAAGAATCAGCGCGAATGCAATTAAATGTCTGCCAAATGAGGCAGAGGCAGATGGAAGTCTCCCGGCAAACTACCGAACTTGTGTTTGACTGTGGAGTGCTAAACACGTTTAATTCTTTGTAAATAAGCCCTTCATTCTCGACATTAGCATTAATGTTGCAGATCCTGGACTCGACAAATGGCTGCTCGGAGCCAAGCCGTTAAACACGCTTAGCGCCGGTTGTTCAGGGCATTCCGTGCACCACATGTATCCGTAGACAATAAACGCCATGGCCACTGACAGTAGCGCCATAAAGCGAGCACCCGGCGTCCGGTGTGGTATGCTGCTGGTATAAAGAGTGCGAAGCCGGTCACACTGCGTCTGTTCACATGTAGAAGTGTATACAAACACATGCGTTATTGTCCTTGTTTTGGCGATATGGGCATTTCAACGGCCTAAAATAATTGAAAATTTACTTTTTTGTTTTTAAATTCAAACCTTATTTCCCTCCAGCCCCCTATATAAACAGTCACGAATAAATTATTTCAATAAATAATCCAATGTGATATTGTTGATAATTTTAAATGTGTATGTATAGCGCATAATCCTACCTGTCAAGCGAGATCACGGGACAATATTCTGTAACATTTGTCGGATCAACCGGTGTTTGCCTGTTGCGTGTGCCACAGCATACACTGCTGCCGTGTGCCACAACATACATTGTTGCCGTGAGCCACAACATACACTGCAGCCACTTGCCGGATCCCAGGGCATACACTGCAGCCACTTGTTGGGTCCCAGGGCATACACTGCAGCTACTTGCTGGGTCCCAGGACATACACTGCAGCCACTTGCTGGGTCCCAGGGCATACACTGCAGCCAGTTGCTGGGTCCCAGGGCATACACTGCAGCCACTTGCTGGGTCCCAGGGCATGCACTGCAGCCACTTGCTGGGTCCCAGGGCATACACTGCAGCCTCTCGCCGGGTCCCTGAGCTGTGTGTGGGACACGTGTCGGCGACAACCTGCGTCGCGTCACATCCGGAAAGTCACAAGGAAATGAAAAGAGTACCATCGTCTATCACTTAACGCGGACATTTGTTGCCGCACGCACCCCCCCCCCTCCCCCCGCCCCCAGTCTGTCCGGGGACTCAACTATCACCAGGGAGGCTCGCAAAAAGATACAGGCAGAGAATATGAGCAGACCCAGGGGATTACTGAAACCGACTTTTGCAAGCCACTTACAGTCATTAGCAGCTATACATAATGACTACAAGGGGTGCAGGAAGGCGCAGTGGGGGAGCGGCAGGGGGTAGGATGCACGGCTATACTACTTGTGCTGCCTCTAGTGAGCAACTCTGTAGTTAACTGATGAAATGTGCTTCCAGCTAGTGGGTCATTTGGTAAAAAAGTTACAACGATATATGCCGACAAGATACAGTCTGGGGCAGACAGCGCATGGAAGGGTACTGCATGTCAAAAATAATCACACGAGGAGACAAACGCTGGGCAAACACTGGGTAAACACTGAACAAACACTGGGCAAACACTGGGCAAACAGTGGGCGACTCACCGTCATGGGTAGAAACTATTAGACACCATAAATAGTTACCACTACAGGTCAGCGGTGGTGGGTCACCTTGCATGGAGCTTCCGCTATTCACCGTTTTACCTTTCACATAAGGGGGGGGGGGTTGCTGTTTGTGAGGTGGGGGTTATTGCGATAATGCGGACCACTGACGCGGCACTAGGCTGGCCCCGCAACTGAATGTAATAGAGGTTGACGCAGCTTCCGCCTCCAGCTATATCGCCCTAGGCAATTAGGGACAAAGACCCGTTTAGGGCCATTTGGAGACATCCGGCCATCATCGCCCTCTGACAGACGAGGGTACGAGCTGCCCTTCTACATTGTTAAACACGCTGTGTCCAACAGGAAGGTGATGCTATTTGCAAATAACATCACTGTCAAAAGTCCACAGGGGTTATACATGTCGACCCCTGTACCATTGAAGCCATCCAACGTATTCCATTTGTGTGATTCATGTTCAGAGGTAGATACACTCATTCACAGATTCAGCGACTGTATTGCAGTACGTAGATTCTGGAATGCCCTCACAGAGTGGTGGCACCTAGCCACATCTGATACTGTAGCCGCTTCTACTAAGACAATCATTTTAGGATCCTACGATCAACCGGTCTATTCCATAAATAGTGCGTTCCTTTTAGCCAAATATTATATTCACGTATGTAAGTGTAAATCTGAGCCTATCAGGCTAAATTCTTATATATCCAAGCTAAAATATCATATAACAAACGAGCAGTATATCCTGTGTAAAAGAAATCAGTTAAAAGTCTTCATGTCTCGATGGCAGAAACTTTTATTTCTTATATCCTAATTGCCATGTATGTGTTAATGTATTACCACAATCTCTTCTCATGTCTGTAACGCATCAAGGAAATAAGTATTCCATTTGGGCGCCTTTGTCACGGTATTCAGGCGTGTATTGCCTAAAATACAGAAGTTCTGGCTCCAGGACGGGGGGGGGGGTTGAGTGGGGGGGGGGGTTACCTCTGTGGACGGAAACGCCGGGCGAGGCCTACAGTCCCCCTTGACTGTTACCAGACGTGCCTCGCAGAACCAGGACACGACGGGTGCGCAGACACGGCTTGCTGTAATTACCTTCAGCTAATAACCACGGCCTGATGGCTGGCTAACGACCACCACGCTTGCCCTGAGCCAAGCTTGGTCCATGATCGAACAAGGCGTAAACCATGTTTTTACCATGTTTTAGCCATAGGCTACTTGTCACTTATGTCATGCAGCTAAGCTTGAACCATGATTGGATCATGCTTGAACCATGCTTGAAAGGAGCCCCGGATCTGGGGCTGTTGGACGAGCCAAAATCGGACCGTCAACAGCCACAGCTCGAACCAAGCCTGTTACCCTTGAACATCTATGGTTGCCCTCAACGGGTAGCTCTGAAATAACAAACTAAACAATACTTGCCACCTAATCCATAAACCAATTCCCGTAGATTTTATGTTCGACATGCTTCAACGATGCTCCAGCGGCGTTAGATGAATGCTTGACCAATGCTTAACCAATGCTTGAAACATGTTTAAAACATACTTGAAACGTGTTTAAGACATGCTGGACCCATGCTTGACCCATGTAATCATTAAACCAAGCTTGAAACCTCTTTAAAACCTACTTTACCCAAGCTTGACCCATGTTTGAATAATTATTGAACCAAGCTTGAAACATACTTGACCCTTGCGTGTCCCATGCGTTCACTCTGTTGCACCATGCTTAAAGCCTAATTGAGCCATGTGTTTTTTTAAATTCTTTATTTCCAAGAGGTCATACATAAGTACAAAATTCATGCAATACATTCAAGTAATCTATATATTCATTGAGTTAAAAGCAACACATGACAAATATATCAGCACGTTCTATATCAAGGCGTTTTTAACTTTTAATTGAGCCATGCTTGCATCATGCTTGAACCATGCTTGAGCCATGGCGGTCAGGTGCCCCGTGCAATGTTGGCGGCCCCATCAGCTGTCTGAGTGAGGTAGATGGAGGGCCAGAGCGGGTGAGGGGGAGCGTAACTACTACTTAGGGACCCCGACAGGGAATAATGCGAACCACTCTGCTTTCGGCTTTATTGTCTAAATTATTAAATACGATCAATCGGGGACCCCTTTTTAGGCATTAACCCTGGAGCTCACCAATAGGTAGGAGGTCTGGAGTTCAGATGTTGACAACAATATCTGATAAAACACTAGGCTCTAGGGAATTGTTCTCTCACCAAAATTGCAGTGGGCACTAGCGCAGCAAACTCTCGCAAGGCAAGGGTTGAAAACTATGAATTTTATCAAAGGGGTTCGGGGACAGTGTGGGGATATGGAACCAGAACTGCAATTTAAAATCTTTGAGAAAATGATGACTCCAATATTGACGTATGGTGCTGAAAATTGGGGTTTGAATGTAAAGAAATGTATCGAGAATGTACAAGTTAAGTATTGTAAGTGGGTATTAGGACTGCCATCAAGCTCGCCTAGAGCAGCGGCCATAGGCGAATGTGGTGTAATCCCATTGAATGTCACATGTTCACTTAAGGTGATAAAGTACTGGCTTAAACTTCTTAGATCCCCGCCCACGGCAATTGTTCGTTCCGCGTACAATATGTTTTTATTAGATCAAGCACGTAGAGACACATGGGCAAGTCAGGTTAGGAGGATGTTATCCCATTGTGGTTTCCAGCAGGCCTGGATTGAGCAGCAAGTAGGTCAGGAGTCGGAATTTGTTCAGGCGTTAGAATTAGCTCTCATTAGAAATGCATCTGACTTATGGGTTAGTGAGATAGCTGAGAACGGAAGATTGGACACTTATAGAAGCTTCAAATATACTCCTGTAACCGAGACATATCCATTTTCTATGAAACGTTTTGGCCTGTGTAGTTCTTTGTCTAGATTAGCTATTGAATCCGGGCGGCATCGTGGACTTAAAAGGAAGGAAAGGGTGTGTGTCTTTGTGGGAAGTAATTGAAGACGAGAAGCATTTTATATGTAGCTGCCCCTTATACCAATATTTAAGAGACAGACTCCTTCCCTATACAATTAGCCTGACCAGTTTTTGTTGCTAATGACATCAGAATGTGAGTTAGAAAAAGAAAACTTAGCAAAGTTTGTAAAAATAGCGTTTAAAGAAAGCCTTTTTCTTTGAAAACGAAGTTTGTATATAAATTTATGTATGGTAATTTACTAAGATCTTTATCTAAGATACGATTTACTTGCTTTTAATTGTTTACTTATTTGCTTACTGCACTGTTTCGTTTCTCTATCATTGATTTTGTGCATGTGTATGTACAAGAGGCTGTGTGCCTAAAGTGCGAAATAAACAATTACAAAAGTCACCAGGCTAATGCTCAAAGACAAAACGGATATTACAATGCCGCCTTGTGTTGCTTTTGCAAATAACAGTTGTAGGCCCACAATAATGTAAATGAGCCTACTATTGGGGTGGCTTAAATCATCTTGAACGGTTAGTATATATAAAATGTGTGACAATAAAGTGGTTGAGTCGGTATTATAAATGACGATGAAACCTAAATGAGTTAATCTGGACTATTCAGGCGCCGTATTCCAGGAGACTGGGTGGTATATGGTTTTACGATCATCCCCGCTCCATGTCAAGGACGGAGCTGGGTGGTGTATGGTTTTATCCTCATTCAGGCTCCATGCTCCAAGGATTGGTCGCCATGAAAGTTTTCCTCGAATTAATGTTTTTTTTATCTTTTTATTTTTTATTGACCACTAAACATTAGTGCACTTTAACAAATGAAAACATGGAAAATATATAATTTTACATAAACATATGGGTCTGTATCTTATATAAACAAATGGATTATTGGCTGCCATTTATCTGAAATATTTCTCATGTTGTTTTCCAGAAAACAATTATGCTTAATCTGCCCTAGGGCACCTTTTACGTTTGGAACCAAATTTCTCCACTTACATGAATATATGAAACGTTTCACAATAATAAATATATGGTTAATCAATTTCACATTTTCTACGGTTTTATTCACACCAAGCATTATAATTTGGCAGTCCAAGGTAATGTTACTATCTCTATTATCTGTACCCAAAGCCGAACGTAACCACTTATCCATATCTCGCCAAAAGGCTTGTATTACAGGGCATCTCCAAAACAGGTGCTCTAAAGACTCAACTTCACTTTTGCAAAAGCTGCATTGCTCGGTTTTAGACATCTTACACATGAATAGATACTTATTTGTTGGAATACAGCGATGTAATAACCTATACTGGAAGCTTCTTGTTCGTTCGTCCTTTGTCGATATATATGGCACCATATAATACCTTTCCCAATCTGCTTCCGAGATAGTTTCATTAAGATGTTGAGCCCACTTAACTTCATTGCATTTGCTAAACTTTAAACCACTTATCAATATATTATAACTCGTTTACAATTTACAACTCGTTCGTTTCGCGTAATAAATTGGATACCCTGGTTTGTAACTGTTTCTAATCTATCCGTTTCTTCCCCAAGTTCTCTGTTCCAATCACGGGGGATACAATGCATGAGGCTGTAGTAATCTGCGAAGTTAATTTGCAATCCATATCGTACTGTAAATTCCCCCCTATTATACATTGTACCTTTTTCATTTATTAAATCGTTTAAGTATATAATACCTTTATCAATGAACTCCTGCTTCCGCTTGGCTAAATTACTATTGCACAAAAAGCAGGTATTCCATATCGGCATGCATCTCACGTCTGCGTTGGGCTGTATATGTCGCAGTTTTACCCAAGCTCTGAATACATCTGACCAACAATTATTTGACACATTATAAAACTTCTGCAGTGACCTTAAATCTAATTCCCAGCATACAACCTTTTCCTTACAGATAAATGTACGAAATAAGTCTTGCCATGCACCTTCGCTAGAAATTAACCTGCAAATCCAGGATATCTTGATGGCATGGACAAAGGTTTCCACATGAGTAAGAGCGGCACCGCAATATTTACAGGTTTGAGCCAGGCGGTTGATCCCTATCCTGGCTTGTTTTTTCCATATAAAATTGCGAATCACCTGGTTGAGTTTACAAAGGTTTTTTTGTCTGGTGATGGTAACACAGACAGAACATGTACAAGTTTCGGTAATGCCAATGTCTTTATGACGGTAACCCTGCCTGTCATCGATAAATGCCTTTTTTTGTACAATGCTAGAAAGCTTTCTATCTCAACGATTATACTGTCGTAGTTTAAACTTGGCATTTTGGAGAGGTTTACGTCAAATTTTATACCAAGCAACGTGAACTTACTGGCCCATTTGATTGGAATGTTTGGGCAAATAACTTCCTTCGAATTACTTTTTCGTCCAAGCCACACCCCAATCGTTTTATCAACATTTATCTTTAATCCCGAACATTTGCCAAATTTATCGAGCAATTCCATTGTAGTTTTTAGCGATTCAGTACTCCCGTCTAATAATAAAAATGCGTCGTCTGCATATTAGCCCAGCTTGTGTTCTGTGTTCCCGAGATTAACCCCACGTATACCTTTATGTTTTTGTAATGCCATTGCAAGAGGTTCCACAACAAGGATAAATAAATAAGGGGAAAGCGGGTCCCCCTGCCTACACCCTCTAGCTAATTAATCTTAATTAACTGTAAATTGCAAGACTATCACCCCTATGCCAGCATGCACAGCGGGCAGTGGAGATGTGGTGCGGTGGTGGCATGAGCAGTGTTCGTGGCTTTGACCTTGAGAGTAGCTTCATGATGAGGAGGTCATCGAGTGTTTGCGCTGTCACCATAAATCTAGCTCAAGTCGTACCTTTTGGACAATGATTAAGACGGACGAGGCAGATTTTCAGACGGTTCCGCCCGTCCATCGTCCTCTTAATGGCTGCACTTGGTGTAATGCTCAGCCTATAATTAGCTGGCCCTAACCAGGAACACTCATTGCACCAAGCGGGTGTGTCTTTAGAAGAAACTGACGTTACGTACCTCCATATGTCTACCACAGAAAAACAAGTGTTACTAAAGGCATAAGTTTACTGATGATGGTATCCACCAAACGACATGCTGAGGTTTCCAAGTATTTTAATATGCAATCAAGGCTATGATAAAAGTATTATTATTTACTCTTCATACGGTAATGAGTATCCTCTAAAAGCAAGTCCCGTGTGAACGGAAGCGTGGAGAGTGGTCAACATGCCATTTTTCAAACACCGTGATCTACCATAATATACGCATTACAGACATTATTGCTTGATATTAGTAACATAATTTAGTAAAACGGTGTCCTTGCGGCTTTGAAACAAGGTGTTTCAGCATCTTGTGTCTAACATATACTTCCTTAAGAAACAAAGATCGTTTTTGGAGAATTTGCTCCAATTAGCAGAATCGGCTTTGTGAATTACTCGCTGGGACATGCGTTCCGACATTACGAAGGTCCTTTTGTACGCTTATTGTGACAACGAAGTTCACATCGAGAGGCCCGTTGTTAAACCAGAGAAGTTTCAGAAGACATATAATTAATACCCTCAATTATGAACTTGAAACTTGGACATCGTTCCTTTCTACTTTCTTTCTACTATAAATGTCAAATTTAATACATCGCCAATCGTTGCCATAGCGACGTTGCATAGAACAATGAAACATGACGTCACGCACAAAAGAATTGTAGTTATAGCTTTAAATGGCCCACTTGCCTTGTTGCACGTGTCACGTTTCTTGGCAACGATATATAGTATCAAAAAGGCGACTGGCCAACTATGTGTGGAAATGCTTGCGATTTGCGGGCAGTCAGCCCCAAAATGTTTTACTCTGATCGTTGCATGCGGAAATTAAACCAAAGAAACAGAGACAAGTCAACGAATTTATTCAACTCGTAATAATAGTAATAGCGCGAGTTTTACACAGCCTTAGGCATTTTATTGGCCCATACATCAAGCTGTAGCAGCCCGCCATTTTTTATTATCCGCCCGAGCCCGCGTAGAGGCCGAGGGCGGATGATGAAATTGAAGGGCTGCTGCAGCTTGATGTCGGGCAAATAAAATTGCCTAACGCCCCGCTAATTCGCGCTATTGTTATATTAGCGGCGGATATATAACGATCGAGACAATATAACAGTATCGCAAGTTAGCGGGGCGTTAGGGAATTTTATTGACCCGATATTAAGGTGTAGCAGCCCACCAATTTTCATTATCGGCCCGAGGCCGCAAGCCGAACAATGAACATGAAGGTTGATGAAGGGCAAATTAAATGCCTAAAGCCATGCAAAACTCGCGCTATTACTATTATTACGAGGTAAATCTAAATGTAAGGCGTTGACTTGTCTCTGCTTCTTTTAATTTAATTTCCCCATGCAACGATCAAAGTAAAGCATTTTCCGCAGACTGTCTGCAAATCGCAAGTCTTTCCACAAATAGTTGGCAAATCACCTTTATCATACCATATATCGTTGCCAAGAAACGTGGCACGTGCAACTATGCAACTTGGCAGCAAAGCGGGCCATTTAAAGCTATAACCACAATTCTTTTGTGCGTGATGTCATGTTTCATTGCTCTATGCAATGTCGCTATGGCAACGATTGTCGATTGCCTGGGCAGCAGGGCGGTTCGAGTCGTTTTAGCAGCTTTCTTATAGTTAACATGATGTTCTGGTAGCTGTGGCGTCCCCTGAGCCAGGGAAAGCTGAACTACTTTTTGGCCGTAAACTGCATTCGTAATTGGTAAGTATGATTAGCAAAACACGGAAAGCATAACCTGCAACATTTCGTGAAACATAACCCCGTCGTCCGTCGTAGATGGCCGCTGAAAATCAGTCTGGATTTCCTGAAAGATTGGCAGCATGACTGTCGTTAGCCCCATTCGGACCGGGTCCTTTGTCCACAGCTTGGCCATGACTTCCGCCAGTGGGGATGGCGAGAGGGGACAGATTGCCAGGACCGGGGGCCATTTGGGGGGTGGCAATGAACTGGGTGATGAGGGTGAAATTGGATATTGTGTCCTAGTTCCATTCTCTGCGTAGATAAACCGCCGCCTAGTGAGTCATTTGGCGGTATTTGGCTCGGACATATTAGGCACAGAGCACGTCGTTGTGGTACTGGAGACCGGCAAACATATCATCGTAAACGTTCCCAGTTAGTGAATGTTATTTTACGACAACACGATCCGAGACCATTTAACACAGCCTCAAATGAATGCAGCCTACTTTGCAAATAATGTTGAATGTTGTTGGATATACAACGATTTTGTAACTTTCCTCTGAATCAGTTTTGGCGACTTGCAAATTCACTTTCCATATTAGTGCTCTTTGTTGGGCTTGTTCAATATTAGATTCTCGATCTTGAGTCTCGGGGGATTGCATCACGCACGTGGTCTTGCGGACCCGTTTTCTATGTGGATTGGGGAGTAATAACCTATTGGACTAAAAGAAGAAGCAGTCACCGACCGCCCGGTCAAGAACCCGGATGTCTAGTTTATTTACGTAGAGGAGGGAAGTAGCGGCCACCCGCCATCCCACCCGGGGATAGCGGCCACCCCACCGGGGGGTAGCGGCAGTCCGTCACAGGGTTAGCGGCTGTCCGTCCCGGGGGTAGCGGCCACCCCACCGGGGGGTAGCGGCAGTCCGTCACAGGGTTAGCGGCTGTCCGTTCCGGGGGTAGCGGCCACCCCACCGGGGGGTAGCGGCAGTCCGTCACGGGGTTAGCGGCTGTCCGTCCCGGGGGTAGCGGCCACCCCACCGGGGGGTAGCGGCAGTCCGTCACGGGGGTTAGCGGTTGTCCGTCTCGGGGGTAGCGGCCACCCCACCGGGGGGTAGCGGCCGTCCGTCACAGGGGTTAGCGGCTGTCCGTCACTGGGGTAGCGGCCACCCCAACCGTGGGATAGCGGCTGTCCGTCACAGGGGTAGCGGCCACCCCACCCGGCGGGTAGCGGCCGTCCGCCACGGGGATTAGCGGCTGTCCGTCCCGGGGTAACGGCCACCCCACCCCGGGGGGTAGCGGCCGTCCGTCCCTGCACAGTCACGACGAGAGACCATCTCCGCGCTTTAATCCACCCGGAAAGCTATTATAACTATATTTCAACAACACGTAATAACAGGAGCATTCAGTACAAAAACACGTGGCACTGTTGTGTAATAGTAAGGCCGTATGGAGACCAGGGGCCGTATTCATAATCGCCACTAGGCTACGCCACTAGACGTAGCGCTAAATTGAATATTTGTCGAGTGATTATCGGGTTTAAAATACATAAGTAGTCAACCACGAAGTGGATTTACTCCATTAAGAAGGTCCTAAAATTGTATTGAAGAAGACGTCCTAATCATGAGCACCACTAAAAGGAGCTGGTGAGGCTAAGACGAAAATGCCCTTTCGTGCGTAAATTACGAGGGGATTATGAATACGGCTCAAGAGCAGTCCGGAGACTCATTAGGATGGATTAGCTTTCACGTGAGCCACTGAGTTTCCACTTTCTTATTATTTCGCTTCTTATTTAAATGAAAGCTGGGGGTGGGATAACATTTACAAATGGTGTTCACAAAAACGAAGAGGAATAGCCGTTATCCATGTCTTTAAATATGCAGTGATGTTCTAATGAAATAATTATTCATCAGTTTACTACGGTCCACAAATGAAAATTCGACGGTGCATACCATACTGTACTCATCAATATAACGGAAGTGGTGGGGAGGAGGAGGTAACCTTGTCGGCATATTTTGTCGGAATGCCTGACGTGGTAGTACGTCCTGCTGCCGGCCAGCCTCTGATTGGTTGACTTCAATAAACAACAGGGTGTCAGGGGTGGCAGCGAGGGCGACTCATCATCATTATTTTTGATGCACTGGAGTGGTGGTATTGTCTCTTTACATGGTAAACAGTATCTGGCGGATACATACAATTAATTCTGAATTTCAGAGTTGTTTTTAGGCATTACTCCTCGTTTCTCTGTTGGCGCATAAGTAGGATTTGGACCTGTTTTTGTCATTCCTCCCAGGAATGGATGGATTCCCGCATCCGAAAGGGCTTTAGAAAGATCACAAAGTCACTGTTATTCCACACCCCTTGAAGTTCTGACAGGAATATGGCCAGGTCATTGGTTTCCATTGAGTTACAAAATATCGAGTAGCAAAGTTAATTACCGTGTCCTGTAGGTCAGTGTGAAGCTATACCAAACTCCATGACTTTACCATAATTCAAAGCCTACTACGTGACCATAACCCAAAACCTACAACCTGACCATAACCCAAAACCTACCACCTGACCATAACCCAAAACCTACCACCTGACCATAACCCAAAACCTACCACCTGACCATAACCCAAAACCTACCACCTGAAAATAACCTAAAACCTACCACGTGACCATAACCCAAACCCTACCATGTGATCATAACACAAACCCTACCATGTGATCATAACCCAAACATACCACGTGACCATAACCCAAACCCTATCACGTGACCATAACCCAAACCCTACCACGTGACCATAACCCAAACCCTACCACGTGATCATAACCCAAACCCTACCACATGATCATAACCCAAAACCTAGCATGTGACCATAACCCAAAGACCTACCACGTGACCATAACCCAAACCCTACCATGTGACCATAACCCAAACCCTAACAAGCGAAAACACCCGCCTCCAGTAAATGAAACTTCTCTTATAGCAAGTTCACACAAAATACTGACTTACATATACGTATCCTGGATATGATACTTGGTCACACTGGCGTTAATTATTTAACAAGTGTATATACCTGTTTTAACATTAAATAAATGTATATACTTATTTTAGCATTAAATAAATGGATATACATTTTTTGCATTAAATAAATGTATATACTTATTTTAACATTAAATAAATGTATATACATTTTGAGCATTAAATAAATGTGTTCTTTCTTTTACCTTAAATAAATGTATATACAATTTTTAGCATTAAATAAATGTATTCTTTCTTTAACCTTAAATAAATGTATATACATATTTAGGTCAGTAAATGAGAATGATATGAACATAATCAGCTTGCTCATACAAGTATAAGCCATGGTGTTTCTTATATATTTATGCAATATTATATAAGGACATTTCATGCATATTTAATCTATATTATATAAGGACATATCATGTATATTTAAGCTATATTATATGAGCACATTTCATATCCATCACTTCTATATGTATGCAATAATGTGTCATAAATGTAACAACTATATTTACATTTCATACAATTCACATCTATCTATTTATATGATGCAGTTTTATTTGTTTCACATCTACATTGTTGTAATGATGTACATTAAACATCACATGTATATTGATGTAATGCTGTCTCCTATATATCATATATTTGTTAATCTAATTAGGACGCCTTAACCTGTGTGTATGATATGGCTGTGTGTATGGATACGGAAGGGACGCGGCAAATAGCAGCCCTGTGTAACCACTCTTTTCGATGAAAGGTATGGGATGTATATCCTTAACAAACGCCAGACCTTTGTACAGGTGAGATATGAACCAAGCACTGGCCGTTCAGGTTGGCGTAGCAGAACACGCTGAGCAAATAGCCAACCGCGCTATTTACTACGCCGATCACGTGATAACCCCGAAGGACTATACTGATATATGCATCAAAATAGATAATGTCATTTGAAAAAGGAACCCGGGGAAGCTGGAAAAAACATGGGAACCAGGAGGAACCTAGCATATATGAAAGCAAGTGCAGATGCGTCAAGCGCCAGACAGCAAGAGATAAAACCATGCGGGAACAGCCAATAGTGGTAATGGTCTCTTCTTCTCTTCTAGCCGTTTATAGAGGACAAGAGTCATACGTGAGCTATGTTGAAAATGGTTTAATGGTTCATTCTAACAAGGCGAAAGGACCATTCCGATGATATCAGTCCAGATTATATCGTTGACACGAGCAAGTCAATATAGTGAGAGTAAGAAACATACATACAGCATGTTCGTTATCACGATAACACATTCTTGTGTCTGTCATTATGCAAATACCATATACAATAATGGACAGTTAGCCCTACAATACAAATTCTGTTCTGTTTACGTGTGCATTCGTATTAACAATGAATAACTAAAGACCCCATGAGAACGAAGATAAAAAGAGAGATAAGGGCAACTATGACCTATTGTTGGTTTACGACATCCGTAACAACCACATGTAAAATTTAAATATGCGAGAACGGTTAACATTTTGAAAAAAAATGTGCTTGTGTCAAAATCAGAAAACCAGACGGTTTGATTTTCACGTATGTTTGAAAGTACATATTTCCAGATCCATCTATCTGATGTGGCCTTCAATACTAAGGCGTGACGTCATACAATTTTGTAAATCAGACAAAAGGGTCGAGGCCTTATTGGTAGGAGTAATTGCTGTGGGTCACCTTGCTATCCAGCTCCTCAGTTCAGCCTCCCACACCGTCCGCCCAGCCCCCTCCGTCCCGTCCGCCACTGTCTCTCCCCCCTACCTTCACCCCCCCCCCGCCCGTCGTCCACCCGCTATTCGCCCCTCAACCCGCCCCATCCCTTATGACCACAATTATTACTCCGTCGAAATGTCCTCTCTATTGGTCTATTGTCATCCTCGTCATTGACAGAGGTAAAAGGCAGCAGCCGTTACGGATTTGAGCGGTACCGAGGAGGGTTGTTATTTACGCCGGTTCGTCGGCACATAAGTCAGGGAGGGGGATTCCCGTGAAGGTCGTTCAGACGTCAGCGCTGACATTGGCTGACCTTGATGAAGACGACAGGCACTGGGCCCGGGGTGCTGGTTTCCCCATTGTATTCCGGGCGTGCCATGGCACCCAGTGTGTAACACGAGGACTCTAGAGGTGGGGAACCACGAGCATAAACGATGAACCACGGGTGGGCGCAGGAGGGTGTGGCGTGGGGGGCGGTGGGGGGGGGGGGTCCCCCTGGCGCTAGCTGGTTTGTAAGGGGGCAGAGTGGATCGCCGGGGACAGAACACGTGATAATGGCCTTGAGATTAGCGGATGGCGGGTCACAATGGGGGTGAGACAATCTCCTCAGATTGGGAGACGGAGTGCGGCGTGAAGTATATACCATGCCACTGCCAAGATTAGCGTAGGGGGCGCCCGTGTACGTGAGACCCCACGTCAAACCGAGGAAAGAATCAAGGTAGTGCCGGTTCCGGGTCTTAAATTGCCCACATAGGTCCAGGACATTGCCATGGGGATCGAAATGGCTTCAGTATTTATCTCATGGCAACAAAGAAGCAAATCGCCAGCGGCTTGTAACGATGTCGGGTTTAACTGCATTCCGTAAGGTGCTCGACCCCTGCCGGGTGGTAAGGGTACCGGGATATTTGTCCCTGAGAAATCTGTGGTGGTACAGGGGCAGTTTGTGTGATACTATTATTGGTGTATTAGTGTGTGCGCTTTAAGGAAGCCATTGTACTGTTTTTTACAAGGGCTGATTAATACATGTCTCAAGGCTCATTTTGTCTGCAGTGATTAGGAAACCAATGCAAAACATTGTGCATGGTTGTTGGATGGTGCAGAAATTAAAACTGTTATCTATTTTAAATAGAAAAAGCTTTTTTTTCAAGACACATCAGCGAATGGGTATCTGACAACATACTTGCATAATATGTCGCATTATGCAAGGGAGTTTGACCTTTGACCCTAACAGGTCTGTCCAGTATCCCTACATGGAGAATACACGGAATCACCGTGTCCCCGGCTGCTCTGTCTGGACTGTATCACTGACGCACCGATGTGACCTGATTTCTTGGTGCTGTGACGCATGATGGTTCTTTCTTCACTTGACCCGATAGACGGCTGGTGCGGAGAAATCAATAATGTGACATAAATAAAATCATATGTACCTATCCGCCCCTCTCACATAGCAGTATGATGAACATAGGCCAATTGTTATAAAGCCAATTTATGCGTTCTTTATAAATATCTTACGATTCGTGCATATGCTTCTTTCAAAGCTCGTTCTTTCAGTGAATTTAAATGCGCTGCATCAAATATTAAAAAGAATCAGCGCGAATGCAATTAAATGTCTGCCAAATGAGGCAGAGGCAGATGGAAGTCTCCCGGCAAACTACCGAACTTGTGTTTGACTGTGGAGTGCTAAACACGTTTAATTCTTTGTAAATAAGCCCTTCATTCCCGACATTAGCATTAATGTTGCAGATCCTGGACTCGACAAATGGCTGCTCGGAGCCAAGCCGTTAAACACGCTTAGCGCCGGTTGTTCAGGGCATTCCGTGCACCACATGTATCCGTAGACAATAAACGCCATGGCCACTGACAGTAGCGCCATAAAGCGAGCACCCGGCGTCCGGTGTGGTATGCTGCTGGTATAAAGAGTGCGAAGCCGGTCACACTGCGTCTGTTCACATGTAGCAGTGTATACAAACACATGCGTTATTGTCCTTGTTTTGGCGATATGGGCATTTCAACGGCCTAAAATAATTGAAAATTTACTTTTTTGTTTTTAAATTCAAACCTTATTTCTTCCAGCCCCCTATATAAACAGTCACGAATAAATTATTTCAATAAATAATCCAATGTGATATTGTTGATAATTTTAAATGTGTATGTATAGCGCATAATCCTACCTGTCAAGCGAGATCACGGGACAATATTCTGTAACATTTGTCGGATCAACCGGTGTTTGCCTGTTGCGTGTGCCACAGCATACACTGCTGCCGTGTGCCACAACATACATTGTTGCCGTGAGCCACAACATACACTGCAGTCACTTGCCGGGTCCCAGGGCATACACTGCAGCCACTTGTTGGGTCCCAGGACATACACTGCAGCTACTTGCTGGGTCCCAGGACATACACTGCAGCCACTTGCTGGGTCCCAGGGCATACACTGCAGCCAGTTGCTGGGTCCCAGGGCATACACTGCAGCCACTTGCTGGGTCCCAGGGCATGCACTGCAGCCACTTGCTGGGTCCAAGGGCATACACTGCAGCCTCTCGCCGGGTCCCTGAGCTGTGTGTGGGACACGTGTCGGCGACAACCTGCGTCGCGTCACATCCGGAAAGTCACAAGGAAATGAAAAGAGTACCATCGTCTATCACTTAACGCGGACATTTGTTGCCGCACGCACCCCCCCCCCCCCTCCCCCCGCCCCCAGTCTGTCCGGGGACTCAACTATCACCAGGGAGGCTCGCAAAAAGATACAGGCAGAGAATATAAGCAGACATAGGGGATTACTGAAACCGACTTTTGCAAGCCACTTACAGTCATTAGCAGCTATACATAATGACTACAAGGGGTGCAGGAAGGCGCAGTGGGGGAGAGGCAGGGGGTAGGATGCACGGCTATACTACTTGTGCTGCCTCTAGTGAGCAACTCTGTAGTTAACTGATGAAATGTGCTTCCAGCTAGTGGGTCATTTGGTAAAAAAATTACAACGATATATGCCGACAAGATACAGTCTGGGGCAGACAGCGCATGGAAGGGTACTGCATGTCAAAAATAATCACACGAGGAGACAAACGCTGGGCAAACACTGGGTAAACACTGGACAAACACAGGGCAAACACTGGGCAAACAGTGGGCGACTCACCGTCATGGGTAGAAACTATTAGACACCATAAATAGTTACCACTACAGGTCAGCGGTGGTGGGTCACCTTGCATGGAGCTTCCGCTATTCACCGTTTTACCTTTCACATAAGGGGGGGGGGGTTGCTGTTTGTGAGGTGGGGGTTATTACGATAATGCGGACCACCGACGCGGCACTAGGCTGGCCCCGCAACTGAATGTAATAGAGGTTGACGCAGCTTCCGCCTCCAGCTATATCGCCCTAGGCAATTAGGGACAAAGACCCGTTTAGGGCCATTTGGAGACATCCGGCCATCATCGCCCTCTGACAGACGAGGGTACGAGCTGCCCTTCTACATTGTTAAACACGCTGTGTCCAACAGGAAGGTGATGCTATTTGCAAATAACATCACTGTCAAAAGTCCACAGGGGTTATACATGTCGACCCCTGTACCATTGAAGCCATCCAACGTATTCCATTTGTGTGATTCATGTTCAGAGGTAGATACACTCATTCACAGATTCAGCGACTGTATTGCAGTACGTAGATTCTGGAATGCCCTCACAGAGTGGTGGCACCTAGCCACATCTGATACTGTAGCCGCTTCTACTAAGACAATCATTTTAGGATCCTACGATCAACCGGTCTATTCCATAAATAGTGCGTTCCTTTTAGCCAAATATTATATTCACGTATGTAAGTGTAAATCTGAGCCTATCAGGCTAAATTCTTATATATCCAAGCTAAAATATCATATAACAAACGAGCAGTATATCCTGTGTAAAAAAAATCAGTTAAAAGTCTTCATGTCTCGATGGCAGAAACTTTTATTTCTTATATCCTAATTGCCATGTATGTGCTAATGTATTACCACAATCTCTTCTCATGTCTGTAACGCATCAAGGAAATAAAAAAAAAAAAAAAAAGAAAAAAAAAAGTATTCCATTTGGGCGCCGTTGTCACGGTATTCAGGCGTGTATTGCCTAAAATACAGAAGTTCTGGCTCCAGGAGGGGGGGGGGGGGTGGAGTGGGGGGGGGGGGGGTTACCTCTGTGGACGGAAACACCGGGCGAGGCCTACAGTCCCCCTTGACTGTTACCAGACGTGCCTCGCAGAACCAGGACACGACGGGTGCGCAGACACGGCTTGCTGTAATTACCTTCAGCTAATCACCACGGCCTGATGGCTGGCTAACGACCACCACGCTTGCCCTGAGCCAAGCTTGGTCCATGATCGAACAAGGCGTAAACCATGTTTTTACCATGTTTTAGCCATAGGCTACTTGTCACTTATGTCATGCAGCTAAGCTTGAACCATGATTGGATCATGCTTGAACCATGCTTGAAAGGAGCCCCGGATCTGGGGCTGTTGGACGAGCCAAAATCGGACCGTCAACAGCCACAGCTCGAACCAAGCCTGTTACCCTTGAACATCTATGGTTGCCCTCAACGGGTAGCTCTGAAATAACAAACTAAACAATACTTGCCACCTAATCCATAAACCAATTCCCGTAGATTTTATGTTCGACATGCTTCAACGATGCTCCAGCGGCGTTTGATGAATGCTTGACCAATGCTTAACCAATGCTTGAAACATGTTTAAAACATACTTGAAACGTGTTTAAGACATGCTGGACCCATGCTTGACCCATGTAATCATTAAACCAAGCTTGAAACCTCTTTAAAACCTACTTTACCCAAGCTTGACCCATGTTTGAATAATGATTGAACCAAGCTTGAAACATACTTGACCCTTGCGTGTCCCATGCGTTCACTCTGTTGCACCATGCTTAAAGCCTAATTGAGCCATGTGTTTTTTTAAATTCTTTATTTCCAAGAGGTCATACATAAGTACAAAATTCATGCAATACATTCAAGTAATCTATATATTCATTGAGTTAAAAGCAACACATGACAAATATATCAGCACGTTCTATATCAAGGCGTTTTTAACTTTTAATTGAGCCATGCTTGCATCATGCTTGAACCATGCTTGAGCCATGGCGGTCAGGTGCCCCGTGCAATGTTGGCGGCCCCATCAGCTGTCTGAGTGAGGTAGATGGAGGGCCAGAGCGGGTGAGGGGGAGCGTAACTACTACTTAGGGACCCCGACAGGGAATAATGCGAACCACTCTGCTTTCGGCTTTATTGTCTAAATTATTAAATACGATCAATCGGGGACCCCTTTTTAGGCATTAACCCTGGAGCTCACCAATAGGTAGGAGGTCTGGGGTTCAGATGTTGACAACAATATCTGATAAAACACTAGGCTCTAGGGAATTGTTCTCTCACCAAAATTGCAGTGGGCACTAGCGCAGCAAACTCTCGCAAGGCAAGGGATGAAAACTATGAATTTTATCAAAGGGGTTCGGGGACAGTGTGGGGATATGGAACCAGAACTGCAATTTAAAATCTTTGAGAAAATGATGACTCCAATATTGACGTATGGTGCTGAAAATTGGGGTTTGAATGTAAAGAAATGTATCGAGAATGTACAAGTTAAGTATTGTAAGTGGGTATTAGGACTGCCGTCAAGCTCGCCTAGAGCAGCGGCCATAGGCGAATGTGGTGTAATCCCATTGAATGTCACATGTGCACTTAAGGTGATAAAGTACTGGCTTAAACTTCTTAGATCCCCGCCCACGGCAATTGTTCGTTCCGCGTACAATATGATGTTTTTATTAGATCAAGCACGTAGAGACACATGGGCAAGTCAGGTTAGGAGGATGTTATCCCATTGTGGTTTCCAGCAGGCCTGGATTGAGCAGCAAGTAGGTCAGGAGTCGGAATTTGTTCAGGCGTTAGAATTAGCTCTCATTAGAAATGCATCTGACTTATGGGTTAGTGAGATAGCTGAGAACGGAAGATTGGACACTTATAGAAGCTTCAAATATACTCCTGTAACCGAGACATATCCATTTTCTATGAAACGTTTTGACCTGTGTAGTTCTTTGTCTAGATTAGCTATTTAATCGGGCGGCATCGTGGACTTGAAAGGAAGGAAAGGGTGTGTGTCTTTGTGGGAAGTAATTGAAGACGAGAAGCATTTTATATGTAGCTGCCCCTTATACCAACATTTAAGAGACAGACTCCTTCCCTATACAATTAGCCTGACCAGTTTTTGTTGCTAATGACATCAGAATGTGAGTTAGAAAAAGCAAACTTAGCAAAGTTTGTAAAAATAGCGTTTAAAGAAAGCCTTTTTCTTTGAAAACGAAGTTTGTATATAAATTTATGTATGGTAATTTACTAAGATCTTTATCTAAGATACGATTTACTTGCTTTTAATTGTTTACTTATTTGCTTACTGCACTGTTTCGTTTCTCTATCATTGATTTTGTGCATGTGTATGTACCAGAGGCTGTGTGCCTAAAGTGCGAAATAAACAATTACAAAAGTCACCAGGCTAATGCTCAAAGACAAAACGGATATTACAATACCGCCTTGTGTTGCTTTTGCAAATAACAGTTGTAGGCCAACAATAATGTAAATGAGCCTACTATTGGGGTGGCTTAAATCATCTTGAACAGTTAGTATATATAAAATGTGTGACAATAAAGTGGTTGAGTCGGTATTATAAATGACGATGAAACCTAAATGAGTTAATCTGGACTATTCAGGCGCCGTATTCCAGGAGACTGGGTGGTATATGGTTTTACGATCATCCCCCCTCCAATTCAAGGACGGAGCTGGGTGGTGTATGGTTTTATCCTCATTCAGGCTCCATGCTCCAAGGATTGGTCGCCATGAAAGTTTTCCTCGAATTAATGTTTTTTTTTATTTTTTTATTTTTTATTGACCACTAAACATTAGTGCACATTAACAAATGAAAACATGGAAAATATATAATTTTACATAAACATATGGGTCTGTATCTTATATAAACAAATGGATTATTGGCTGCCATTTATCTGAAATATTTCTCATGTTGTTTTCCAGAAAACAATTATGCTTAATCTGCCCTAGGGCACCTTTTACGTTTGGAACCAAATTTCTCCACTTACATGAATATATGAAACGTTTCACAATAATAAATATATGGTTAATCAATTTCACATTTTCTACGGTTTTATTCACACCAAGCATTATAATTTGGCAGTCCAAGGTAATGTTACTATCTCTATTATCTGTACCCAAAGCCGAACGTAACCACTTATCCATATCTCGCCAAAAGGCTTGTATTACAGGGCATCTCCAAAACAGGTGCTCTAAAGACTCAACTTCACTTTTGCAAAAGCTGCATTGCTCGGTTTTAGACATCTTACACATGAATAGATACTTATTTGTTGGAATACAGCGATGTAATAACCTATACTGGAAGCTTCTTGTTCGTTCGTCCTTTGTCGATATATATGGCACCATATAATACCTTTCCCAATCTGCTTCCGAGATAGTTTCATTAAGATGTTGAGCCCACTTAACTTCATTGCATTTGCTAAACTTTAAACCACTTATCAATATATTATAACTCGTTTACAATTTACAACTCGTTCGTTTCGCGTAATAAATTGGATACTCTGGTTTGTAACTGTTTCTAATCTATCCGTTTCTTCCCCAAGTTCTCTGTTCCAATCACGGGGGATACAATGCATGAGGCTGTAGTAATCTGCAAAGTTAATTTGCAATCCATATCGTACTGTAAATTACCCCCTATTATACATTGTACCTTTTTCATTTATTAAATCGTTTAAGTATATAATACCTTTATCAATGAACTCCTGCTTCCGCTTGGCTAAATTACTATTGCACAAAAAGCAGGTATTCCATATCGGCATGCATCTCACGTCTGCGTTGGGCTGTATATGTCGCAGTCTTACCCAAGCTCTGAATACATCTGACCAAAAGTTATTTGACACATTATAAAACTTCTGCAGTGACCTTAAATCTAATTCCCAGCATACAACCTTTTCCTTACAGATAAATGTACGAAATAAGTCTTGCCATGCACCTTCGCTAGAAATTAACCTGCAAATCCAGGATATCTTGATGGCATGGGCAAAGGTTTCCACATGAGTAAGAGCGGCACCGCCATATTTACAGGTTTGAGCCAGGCGGTTGATCCCTATCCTGGCTTGTTTTTTCCATATAAAATTGCGAATCACCTGGTTGAGTTTACAAAGGTTTTTTTGTCTGGTGATGGTACCACAGACAGAACATGTACAAGTTTCGGTAATGCCAATGTCTTTATGACGGTAACCCTGCCTGTCATCGATAAATGCCTTTTTTTGTACAATGCTAAAAAGCTTTCTATCTCAACGATTATACTGTCGTAGTTTAAACTTGGCATTTTGGAGAGGTTTACGTCAAATTTTATACCAAGCAACGTGAACTTACTGGCCCATTTGATTGGAATGTTTGGGCAAATAACCTTCGAATTACTTTTTCGTCCAAGCCACACCCCAATCGTTTTATCAACATTTATCTTTAATCCCGAACATTTGCCAAATTTATCGAGCCATTCCATTGTAGTTTTTAGCGATTCAGTACTCCCGTCTAATAATAAAAATGCGTCGTCTGCATATTAGCCCAGCTTGTGTTCTGTGTTCCCGAGATTAACCCCACGTATACCTTTATGTTTTTGTAATGCCATTGCAAGAGGTTCCACAACAAGGATAAATAAATAAGGGGAAAGCGGGTCCCCCTGCCTACACCCTCTAGCTAATTAATCTTAATTGACTGTAAATTGCAACACTATCACCCCTATGCCAGCATGCACAGCGGGCAGTGGAGATGTGGTGCGGTGGTGGCATGAGTAGTGTTCGTGGCTTTGACCTTGAGAGTAGCTTCATGATGAGGAGGTCATCGAGTGTTTGCGCTGTCACCATAAATCTAGCTCAAGTCGTACCTTTTGGACAATGATTAAGACGGACGAGGCAGATTTTCAGACGGTTCCGCCCGTCCATCGTCCTCTTAATGGCTGCACTTGGTGTAATGCTCAGCCTATAATTAGCTGGCCCTAACCAGGAACACTCATTGCACCAAGCGGGTGTGTCTTTAGAAGAAACTGACGTTACGTACCTTCATATGTCTACCACAGAAAAACAAGTGTTACTAAAGGCATAAGTTTACTGATGATGGTATCCACCAAACGACATGCTGATGTTTCCAAGTATTTTAATATGCAATCAAGGCTATGATAGAAGTATTATTATTTATTCTTCATACGGTAATGAGTATCCTCTAAAAGCAAGTCCCGTGTGAACGGAAGCGTGGAGAGTGGTCAACATGCCATTTTTCAAACACCGTGATCTACCATAATATACGCATTACAGACATTATTGCTTGATATTAGTAACATAATTTAGTAAAACGGTGTCCTTGCGGCTTTGAAACAAGGTGTTTCAGCATCTTGTGTCTAACATATACTTCCTTAAGAAACAAAGATCGTTTTTGGAGAATTTGCTCCAATTAGCAGACTCGGCTTTGTGAATTACTCGCTGGGACATGCGTTCCGACATTACGAAGGTCCTTTTGTACGCTTATTGTGACAACGAAGTTCACATCGAGAAGCCCGTTGTTAAACCAGAGAAGTTTCAGAAGACATATAATTAATACCCTCAATTATGAACTTGAAACTTGGACATCGTTCCTTTCTACTTTCTTTCTACTATAAATGTCAAATTTAATACATCGCCAATCGTTGCCATAGCGACGTTGCATAGAACAATGAAACATGACGTCACGCACAAAAGAATTGTAGTTATAGCTTTAAATGGCCCACTTGCCTTGTTGCACGTGCCACGTTTCTTGGCAACGATATATAGTATCAAAAAGGCGACTGCCCAACTATGTGTGGAAATGCTTGCGATTTGCGGGCAGTCAGTCCCAAAATGTTTTACTCTGATCGTTGCATGCGGAAATTAAACCAAAGAAACAGAGACAAGTCAACGAATTTATTCAACTCGTAATAATAGTAATAGCGCGAGTTTTGCACAGCCTTAGGCATTTTATTGGCCCATACATCAAGCTGTAGCAGCCCGCCAATTTTTATTATCGGATGATGAAATTGAAGGGCTGCTACAGCTTGATGTCGGGCAAATAAAATTGCCTAACGCCCCGCTAACTCGCGCTATTGTTATATTAGCGGCGGATATATAACGATCGAGACAATATAACAGTATCGCAAGTTAGCGGGGCGTAAGGGAATTTTATTGACCCGATATTAAGGTGTAGCAGCCCACCAATTTTCATTATCGGCCCGAGGCCGCAAGCCGAACAATGAAAATGAAGGTTGATGAAGGGCAAATTAAATGCCTAAAGCCATGCAAAACTCGCGCTATTACTATTATTACGAGTTAAATCTAAATGTAAGGCGTTGACTTGTCTCTGCTTCTTTTAATTTAATTTCCCCATGCAACGATCAAAGTAAAGCGTTTTCCGCAGACTGTCTGCAAATCGCAAGTCTTTCCACAAATAGTTGGCAAGTCACCTTTATCATATCATATATCGTTGCCAAGAAACGTGGCACGTGCAACTATGCAACTTGGCAGCAAAGCGGGCCACTTAAAGCTATAACCACAATTCTTTTGTGCGTGATGTCATGTTTCATTGCTCTATGCAACGTCGCTATGGCAACGATTGTCGATTGCCTGGGCAGCAGGGCGGTTCGAGTCGTTTTAGCAGCTTTCTTATAGTTAACATGATGTTCTGGTAGCTGTGGCGTCCCCTGAGCCAGGGAAAGCTGAACTACTTTTTGGCCGTAAACTGCATTCGTAATTGGTAAGTATGATTAGCAAAACACGGGAAGCATAACCTGCAACATTTCGTGAAACATAACCCCGTCGTCCGTCGTAGATGGCCGCTGAAAATCAGTCTGGATTTCCTGAAAGATTGGCAGCATGACTGTCGTTAGCCCCATTCGGACCGGGTCCTTTGTCCACAGCTTGGTCATGACTTCCGCCAGTGGGGATGGCGAGAGGGGACAGATTGCCAGGACCGGGGGCCATTTGGGGGGTGGCAATGAACTGGGTGATGAGGGTGAAATTGGATATTGTGTCCTAGTTCCATTCTCTGCGTAGATAAACCGCCGCCTAATGAGTCATTTGGCGGTATTTGGCTCGGACATATTAGGCACAGAGCACGTCGTTGTGGTACTGGAGACCGGCAAACATATCATCGTAAACGTTCCCAGTTTGTGAATGTTATTTTACGACAACACGATCCGAGACCATTTAACACAGCCTCAAATGAATGCAGCCTACTTTGCAAATAATGTTGAATGTTGTTGGAGATACAACGATTTTGTAACTTTCCTCTGAATCAGTTTTGGCGACTTGCAAATTCCCTTTCCATATTAGTGCTCTTTGTTGGGCTTGTTCAATATTAGATTCTCGATCTTGAGTCTCGGGGGATTGCATCACGCACGTGGTCTTGCGGACCCGTTTTCCATGTGGATTGGGGAGTAATAACCTATTGGACTAAAAGAAGAAGCAGTCACCGACCGCCCGGTCAAGAACCCGGATGTCTAGTTTATTTACGTAGAGGAGGGAAGTAGCGGCCACCCGCCATCCCACCCGGGGATAGCGGCCACCCCACCCGAGGGGTAGCGGCAGTCCGTCACAGGGTTAGCGGCTGTCCGTCCCGGGGGTAGCGGCCACCCCACCGGGGGGTAGCGGCAGTCCGTCACAGGGTTAGCGGCTGTCCGTCCCGGGGGTAGCGGCCACCCCACCGGGGGGTAGCGGCAGTCCGTCACGGGGTTAGCGGCTGTCCGTCCCGGGGGTAGCGGCCACCCCACCGGGGGGTAGCGGCAGTCCGTCACGGGGGTTAGCGGTTGTCCGTCTCGGGGGTAGCGGCCACCCCACCGGGGGGTAGCGGCCGTCCGTCACAAGGGTTAGCGGCTGTCCGTCACTGGGGTAGCGGCCACCCCAACCGTGGGATAGCGGCTGTCCGTCACAGGGGTAGCGGCCACCCCACCCGGCGGGTAGCGGCCGTCCGCCACGGGGATTAGCGGCTGTCCGTCCCGGGGTAACGGCCACCCCACCCCGGGGGGTAGCGGCCGTCCGTCCCTGCACAGTCACGACGAGAGACCATCTCCGCGCTTTAATCCACCCGGAAAGCTATTATAACTATATTTCAACAACACGTAATAACAGGAGCATTCAGTACAAAAACACGTGGCACTGTTGTGTAATAGTCAGGCCGTATGGAGACCAGGGGCCGTATTCATAATCGCCACTAGGCTACGCCACTAGACGTAGCGCTAAGTGGAATATTTGTCGAGTAATTATCGGGTTCAAAATACATAACTAGTCAACCAAGAAGTGGATTTACTCCAGTAAGAAGGTCCTAAAATTGTATTGAAGAAGACGTCTTAATCATGAACACCACTAAAAGGAGCTGGTGAGGCTAAGACGAAAATGCACTTTCGTGCGTAAATTACGAGGGGATTATGAATGCGGCTCAAGAGCAGTCCGGAGACTCATTAGGATGGATTAGCTTTCACGTGAGCCACTGAGTTTCCACTTTCTTATTATTTCGCTTCTTATTTAAATGAAAGCTGGGGGTGGGATAACATTTACAAATGGTGTTCACAAAAACGAAGAGGAAGAGCCGTTATCCATGTCCTTAAATATGCAGTGATGTTGTAATGAAATAATTATTCATCAGTTTACTACGATCCACAAATGAAAATTGGACGGTGCATACCATACTTTACTCATCAATATAACGGAAGTGGTGGGGAGGAGGAGGTAACCTTGTCGGCATATTTTGTCGGAATGCCTGACTTGGTAGTACGTCCTGCTGCCGGCCAACCTCTGATTGGTTGACTTCAATAAACAACAGGGTGGCACGGGTGTCAGGGAGGGCGACTCATTCTTATTTTTGATGCACTGGAGTTGTGGTATTGTCTCTTTACGTGGTAAACAGTATCTGGCGGATACATACAATTAATTCTGAATTTCAGAGTTGTTTTTATGGATTACTCCTCGTTTCTCTGTTGGCGCCTAAGTAGGATTTTGGACCTGTTTTGGTCATTCCGCCCAGGAATGGATGGATTCCCGCATCCGAAAGAGCTTTAGAAAGATCACAAGGTCACTTTTATTCCACACACCGTGAAATTATAGTTCTGACAGGAATATGGCCAGGTCATTGGTTCCCATTGAGTTACAAAGTATTGAACAAGAAAGTTAATTACCGTGTCCTGTAGGTCAGTGTGAAGCTATACCAAACTCCATGACTTGAACATAGCCCAAACCTGCCACGTGATCATAACCAAAAACCTACCACGTGACCATAAACAAAACAATGCCACGCGACCATAACCCAAACCCTACCACGTGACCATAACCCAAAACGCAAACCCTACCACGTGACCATAACCCAAACCCTACCACGTGACCATAACCCAAACCCTGCCACGTGATCATAGCTCAAAACCTACCACGTGACCATAAACCAAACAATACCACGTGACCATAACCCAAACCCTACCACGTAACCATAACCCAAAACCTACCACGTGATCATAACGTAAACCCTACCATGTGACCATAACCCAAACCCTAACAAGCGAAAGCCCCCGCCTTCAGCAAATGAAACTTCTCTTATAGCAAGTTCTCACAAAATACTGACTTACATATTCGTATCCTGGATATGATACTTGGTCAGGCTGACGTTAATTATTTAACGAATGTGTATACTTTTTTAACATTAAATAAGTGTATATACTTTTCTTAGCATTAAATAAATGTATATGCTTTTTTTAGCATTTAGTAAATGTATTCTTTCTTTAACTTTAAATGAGAATGATGCAGACATAATCAGCTTGCTCATACAAGTATATGCCATGGTGTTTCTTACATGTTTATTCTATATTATATAAGGACAGTTCATATATATTTAATCTATATTATATAAGGAAATTTCATATATATTTAATCTATATTATATAAGGACATTTCATATCCACCACATCTATATTTATGCAATAATAAATCATAAATGTAACAACTATATGTACATTTCATATAATTCACATCTATCTATTTATATGATGCAGTTTTATTGTTTCACATCTATATTGCTGTAATGATGTATCTTAAACGTCACATGTATATTGATGTAATGCTGTCTCCTATATATCATATATTTGTTAATCTAATTAGGACGCCCTAACCTGTGTGTCTGATACGGCGACCATGCGAAAGGTCGAGGCAAAAAGCAGCCCTGTGTAACCACTCTTTTTGATGAAAGGTATGGGATGTTTATAACAAACATTGACATTTGCACAGGTGATATATGAACCAAGCACTGGCCGTTTGGGTTGGTGTAACAGAACACGCTTAGCAATAGCCAATCGCTCTACCCACTACGCCGACCATGTGATAACCCCGAAGGACTACACTGATATATGCATCAAAATAGTCACAACACATCAAAAGTCATTTGTTAAAGGAAGCCGGGATGCTGGAAAAAACATGGGAACCATGAGGAACCTAGCATATAGGATAACACATGCAGATGCGTCAAGCGCCAGACATCAAGAGATAAAACCATGCGGGAACAGCCAATGGTGGTAAAGGTATCTTTTTCTCTTCTAGCCGTTTATAGAGGACAGGAGTCATACGTGAGCTATGTTGAAAATGATTTAATGGTTCATTCTAACAAGGCAAAAGGACCATTCCGATAATATCAGTCCAGATTATATCGCTGACACGAGCGAGTCGATATAGTGAGAGTAAGAAACATACATACAACATGTTCGTTATCACGATAACGCACTCTTGTGGCTGTCATCATGCAAATACCACATACTTCTGTAAATAATGGACAGTTGGCTCTACGATACAACATTCTGAAAATAAATAAGGGCAACTATGACCTATTGTTTGTCTAAGATGTCGGTAACAACCACTTGTAAAATTTTAATATGCGAGAACGCTTAACATTTTGAAGAAAAAAACGTGTTTGTGTCAAAATTAGAAAAACAAACGGTTTGGTTTTCACGTATGTTTGAAAGTAGATATTTCCAGATATATCTTTCTGATGTGGCCTTCCAATACCAAGGCGTGACGTCACACAATTGTGTAAATCAAACAAAGGCGTTATTGGTAGAAGTACTTGCTATGGGTCACCTTGCTACCCAGCTCCTCAGTTCAGCCCCCACACCGTGCGCCCAGCCCCCTCCGTCCCCCGCCACCGTCCCTCCGCCCCCTACCTTCGCCCCCACCCGTCATCCACCCCTTATTTGCCCCCTTACCCGCCCCATCCCTTATGACCACAATTATTACCTCGAAATGTCCTCCCTATTGGTCAATTGTCATCCTCCCCAAGGACAAAGGGACACGGGGCAGCCGCTACGGATTTGAGCGGTACCGAAGAGGATTGTTATTCACGCCGGTACGTCGGCGCATAAGTCAGGGAGGGGGATTCCCGTGAAGGTCGTTCAGACGTCAGCGCTGACATTGGCTGACCTTGATGAAGACGACACGCGCTGGGCCGGGTGGTGGTTTCCCCATTGTATTCCGGGCGTGCCATGGCGCCCAGTGTGTAACACGAGGACTCGTCTAGCGGTTGAGAACCACCCGGCATCAACGTTGAACCACAGGTGGGCGTTACACATACTGGAGGCCTATGCTGGTAGCCTATACTGGCGGCCTATACTGGCGCCCTAGACTGGCAGCTTTTACTGGCGGCCTATACTGGCGGCCTATACTGGCGGCCCATACTGGCGGCCCATACTGGCGGCCTATACTGGCTGTTCCTATATGGCGCTGGTCAGTTTGCTCTCCGCCATTTTATTATAAAACAGGAAGGTAATTGCCTCCATTTGCTATTTGAATTCCCAGCAGCTTCAAAAAAGCATGTAAATTACGTAGGGACCAAACATTTCTATGATGAATGAGTTTTTGATTTATTGGTGCTGTGATGTATGATAGCGTGACCCGATAGACGGCTGGTGCGGAGAAATCATTAATGTGACATAAATATACCGTATGTACCCAGCCGCCCCTTTCACATAGCAGTAAAATGAACAGTGTTATCAAGCTAATTTTTATGCGCTCTTTATAAATATCTTACGATTCGTGCATATGCTTTTTTCAAAGCTCGTTCTTCCAGTGATTTTAAATGCGCTGCATCAAATATTAAAAAGAATCAGCGCGAATGCAATTAACTGTCTGCCAAATGAGGCAGAGCCAGATGAAAGTCTCCCGGCAAACTACCGAACTTGTGTTGGACTGTGAAGTGCTGAACCCGTTTAATTCTTTGTAAATAGGTCCTTCATTCCCGACATTAGCATTAATCTTGCAGATACTGGATCCGACAAATGGCTGGAGCCAAGCCGATCAACACGCTCAGCGCCGGTGGTTCAGGGCATTCCGTGCACCACATGTATCCGTAGACAATAAACGCCATGGCCACTGACAGTAGCGCCATAAAGCGAGCACCCGACGTCCGGTTTGGTATGCTGCTGGTATAAAGAGTGCGAAGCCGGTCACACTGCGTCTGTTCACATGTAGCAGTGTGTACAAACAAGCGCATTATTGTCCTTGTTTTGGCGATATGGGCATTTGAACTGCCTAAAATAGTGTAAAATTTAGTTTTGGGTTTTAAATTCAAGCCTTGTGTTAAACGTTTGTTTCTTTATATTCCTTCCAGTCTCCAGTATAAACAGCCAGGTACAAACTATTTTAATGAATAATACAATCTGATATTGTTGATCATTTAAAATGTGAATGTATAGCGCTGTAACATTTGTCGGATCAACCGGTGTTTCCCTGTTGCCGTGCGCCATAACATGCAATGCAGCCACTTGCCACGTCCCAGGGCGTATACTGCAGCCACTTACTGGATCCCAGGGCATACACTGCAGCCACTTGCCGGATCCTAGGGCATACACTGCAGCCACTTGCCGGGTCCCAGGGCTGTCCGTGGGTCACGTGTCGGCGACAACATGCGTCACGTCACATCCGAAAAGTCACAAGGAAATAAAAACAGTACAACCGTCTATCACTTAACGCGGACATTTGTTGCCACACGCACCCCCTCCTCCCCCCTCCTTCCCCGCCCCCAGTCTGTCCGGGGATTAAAGTATCAGCAGGGAGGGTCGCAAAAAGGTACAGACGGAGAATATATGCAGATCCAAGGTCTTACTGAAACTAATCTTTGCAGAGCCACTTATAGTCATGCCCCCAGCGATATCGCCCTCGGTAGCTTCCGCCTCCAGCTATATCGCCCTAGGCAATTAAGGACAAAGACCCGCTAAGGGCCATTTGGAGACATCCGGCCATCATCGCCCTGTGACAGACGAGGGTACGAGCCGTCCTTCTACATTGTTAAACACGCTGTGTCCAACAGGAAGGTGATGCTATTTGCATCTATTTTGAAGAGGTAAAGTTGGCTTTTGGCGTGAATACATTTAGCAGAACGCAACAACGGTTGATAGCAAATGGGCCAGAAGGCAAGTTTCTCGCCAGCGATTGAAGAACACTGTTGAAGAACACGTGGTCATCGTTAATAACTGCTACGCAGGATAAAATAGGACGGCACGAAGGCGTTGGATCCTGGGTCACGGCGCACTGGTGATGGAGCAGTCGGGATAACCATGTCAGGCGCCATGTTGTCTGCGGTGGGACGGGAGGGTCGAAGGAATCACTCAGCGATGGTCGCTATGACACTCAGCGATGGTCGCTATGACACGTGATTTTGGGCCCTAAGAGATGGACCATTTGATGTCATAGGAAGGATGTTTCGGTGAAGGCCAAAAATTGTTTGAGTTCGACGAGGGCTGAAGTGTTGTTGTTGGCCATTGGGGAGGTCCGATTTTTTTAGGTTTCCTGTAATGGCTTGATTTGTTTTTGTTTTTTGTATATGAAAAATGTATTCAGGTTAATACTACGAGGGCTTGGTTCATTTTAAGAAATGGAGGACAATAGCTTTTTAGATAATAGGCAAAGTAAGATTTAAAAAATAAAATTCAAAATCAGGTGTTTTTTAAAAAAAAAGAACATCCCCGCCTCACCCGCCTGGATATCATATAGACCGTCCATAAGATCCTTACTGAGAAGATGCGATAGGTACTTGCCTTCTTCCGTGGTTCTGTTCCAAATAACATCTCGACCCCTGTACCACAGAAGCCATCTAACGTATTCCACTCTGGTGCCGTTGTCACGGTATTGAGACGTGTATTGCCTAAAATACACCAGTTCTGGCTGCAGGGGGTGGGGTGGGGGGGGCGGGGGGTGCCTTTGTGGACGGAGACGCCGGGCGAGGCCTGCAGTCCCCCTTGACTTTTACCAGGCGTGCCTCGCAGAACCAGGACACGATGGGTGCGCAGACACGGCTTGCTCTAATTACCTTCAGCTATTAACCACGGCCTGGTGGCTGGCTAACGACCACCACGCTTGTCCTGAGTCATTAGTCCATTATCGAACAAGGCGTAAACCATGTTTTAACCATGTTTTAACCATATTGTGTCATGCAGCTAAGCTTGAAACATGATTGGATCATGTTTGAACCATGCTTGAACCGAGCCCCAGATCTGTGGCTGTTGCACGGGCCAAAATCGGACCGTCAACAGCCACAGCTCGAACCATTTAAGCCTGTTATACTTGAACGCCTATGGTTGCCGTCAACGGGTAGCTCTGAAATAACAAACTAAACAGCACTAGCCATTTAATTCATAATCCAATTCCGTGGATTTTATGTTTGACATGCTTCAACGATGCTTCAGCCGCGTTTGACGAACCATGTTTAAAACGTACTTGACCCATGCTTGACCCATGTTTGAATAATGATTGAACCATGTTTGAAACGTGTTTAAAACATACTTGACTCATGCTTGACCCATGTTTGAATAATGATTGAACCATGCTTGAAACAGGTTTGAAACATACTTGCTATGGCCGTCAGGTACCCCGTGCGATGTTGGCGGCCCCCATCAGCTGTCTGAGTGAGGTAGTCGGAGGGCCAGAGCGGGTGAGGGGTAGCGTATCTACTACTTAGGGACCCCGACAGGGAATAATGCGAACCACTCTCCTTTCGGCTTTATTGTCTAAATTATTAAATGCGATAAATCTGGGACCCCTTTTTACGCGTAAACCCTGGAGCTCACCAATAATGGAGGTCTGGGGTTCAACTGTTGACAACAATATCTGATAAATTACTAGGCTAATGCTCAAAGAAAAAAACGGATATATACAATGCCATATTGTGTTGCTTTTGCAAATAACAGTTGTAGGCCCAGATTAATGTAAATGGGCCTATTATTGGGGCGGCTTAAATCATCTTGAACAGTGTGGGGTTATGATAATATAAAATATGTGACAATGTGAGTTGGCAGTATAAGTGACGATGAAACCTAAATGAGTTGATCTGGACTATTCAGGCGCCGTATTCCAGAAGGCTGGGTGGTAAATGATTTTACCCTCATTTCCTCTCCAATTCAAGGACGGAGCTGGATGGTGTATGGTTTTACCCTCATTCAGGCTCCAAGTCAAGGATTGGTGGCCATGAAAGTTTTCCTCGAATTAATTGTTAATTAACTGTGAATTGCAAGACTATCACCCCTATGCCAGCATGCACAGCGGCAGTGGAGATGTGGTGCGGTGGTGGCATGAGCAGGGTTCGTGGCTATGACCTTGTGAGTAGCTTCATGATGAGGAGGTCATCGAGTGTTTGCGCAGTCACCCTAAATCTAGCTCAAGTCGTACCTTTTGGACAATGATTGAGACAGACGAGGCAGACTTTCAAACGGTTCCGCCCGTCCATCGTCCTCTTAATTGCTGCACTTGGTGTAATGCTCAGCCTATAATTAGCTGGCCCTAACCAGGAACACTCATTGCACCAAGCGGGTGTGTGTTCAGAAGAAACTGCCCCGTGGTGCTTGGTCTTGGATCTAGGCCACTAGAAATGTCTTTCCGAGTCGTTACGTACCTTCATATGTCTACCACAGAAAAACAAGTTTTACTAAAGGCATAAGTTTACTGATGATGGTATCCACCAAACGACATGCTGAGGTTTCCAAGTATTTTAATATGCAATCAAGGCCATGATAGAAGTATTATTATCTACTCTTCATACGGTAATGGGTATCCTCTAAAAGCAAGTCCCATGTGGACGAAAGCGTGGAGAGTGGTCAACATGCCCTTTTTTAAACACCGTGATCTACCATAATATACGCATTACAGACATTATTGCTTGATATTAGTAACATAATTTAGTAAAACTGTGTCCTTGCGGCTTGGAAACAAGGTGTTGCAGCATCTTGTGTCTAACATATACTTCCTTAAGAAACAAAGATCGTTTTTGGAGAAGTTGCTCCTATTAGCAGAATCGGCTTTGTGAGTTACTCGCTGGAACATGCGTTCCGACATTACGAAGCCCGCCCCCCCCCCCGCCGCCCGCCTCCCCCACTAATCCTCCCCTACTGATTTACTGTGCCTGTGTGGTCAACGCTATGTAATTTGCCGGCTTGTTTCTATTGCCAGTTCAAAGATATATTTATACATCCTTAAGGCGTTGACTTGTCTTTTCCTCTTTGGTTTAATTTTTGCATACAACGATCAAAGTAAAGCATGCCAAGAAACGTGGCACGTGGAACTAGGCAACTAGGCAGCTAAGTGGGCCATTTAAAGCTATAACCACAATTCTTTTGTGCGTGACGTCATGTTTCATTGTTCTATGCAATGTCGCTATGGCAACGATTGTCGATTGCCTGGGCAGCAGGGCTGTTCGAGTCGTTTTAGTGGCCTTCTTATAGTCAACATGATCACCAACTCGTAATAATACGCAGTTGGTTCAGTCAATGACCCAGAGTGAATATTTGTCGGCGTCGCGTTCTGCTTCTAGTGGCTGTGGCGTCCCCTGAGCCAGGAAAAGCTGGACTACGTTTTGGTCGTAAACCGTATTCGTAATTGGTAAGTCTGATTAGCAAAACACGGAAAGCACAACCTGCAACATTTCGTGAAACTTAACCACGTCGTCCGTCGTAGATGGTCGCTGAAAATCATTCCCCATTTCCTGAGAGATTGGTAGCATGACTGTCGTTAGCCCCATTCAGACCGGGTCCTTTGTCCACAGCTTGGCCATGACTTCCGCCAGTGGGGATGGCGAGAGGGGGCAGACTGCCAGGATCGGGGGCCATTTGGGGGAAGGCAATGAACTGGGTGATGAGGGTGAAATTGGATATTGTGTCCTAGTTCCATTCTCTGCGTAGATAAACCGCCGCCTGGTCATTTGGCGGTATTTGGCTCGGACATATTAGGCACAGAGCACGTCGTTGTGGTACTGGAGACCGGCAAACATATCATCGTAAATGTTCCCAGTTAGTGAATGTTATTTTACGAAAACACGATCCGAGACCATTTAACAGAGCCTCAAATGAATGCAGCCTACTTGGCAAATTATGTTGAAGGTTGTTGGAGATAGATAGTTTTTGTAACTTTCCTCTAAATCACTTTTGGCGACTTGCAAATTCACTTTCCATATTAGTGCTCCTTGTTGGTTTTTTTCAATATTAGATTCTTGATCTTGAGTCTCGGGGGAATGCATCACGCACGTGGTCTTGCGGACTCGTTTTCCATGTGGATTGGGGAGTAATAACCTATTGGACTAAAACAAGCAGCAGTCACCGACCGCCCGGTGAAGAACCCGGATGTCTAGTATATTTACCTAGGTCTCGCAGTAACCGTCAGCAGCCCACACCTTATGGCAGCGTGATAACATATCGGCCATCGCTTATAATCTATACTGTTAGTGTGACACTGTGAATTACAGGGGCTGCGGCAGCCCCACCCAGAGGGTAGCGGCCACCCCACTCCGGTGGGTAGCGGCCGTCCGTCCTGGGGGTAGCGGCCGTCCACTTCGGGGTGGCCGCTACCCGCTAAACACCACAAAATCAAAGTACATGATCTTTCATATGCCACAGAAAAAAATTCTGATACCTCAGATCATGATGGATAATGTGGAAATAGTAGGTGTAGAGAACTTTTTTTTACTCGGGGTAATTATTGATAATCGTCTAGGGTGGCATTGCCATACTGATCAACTCTCTCCTAAATTGTCTAAACGAGGCGGAATGCTCAACCGGCTCAAATATACCCTTCCCCAGAGAATTCTGTTAATGCTATATAACTCACTGATTGTCTCCTGTTTGAATTATGGTATTTTGCTATGGGGTTACAGAGCAAACAAGATCTTAAACATGCAAAAGAAAGCAATTCGAATAATTACCCTTAGCCCATACAATGCCCACACTAAACCACTATTCAAACAGTTGAAGTTTTTAAGAATAGACGATATCCATCGACTGCACCAAATGAAATTCTTCTACAACCTATCCCATGATACATTACCATCATATTTTTCCAATATGTCCCTTAGACAAAGTTCAGATATTCATTGGCATAATACAAGAAACAAACATAAGTATATTGTAAGCTCTACAAGGCATGAGTATACTAAGCGATGCCTAAGAATTAGCCTCCCTATTACCATGAATACACTTCCATCTATAGTTAAGGACAAAGTCTTCACACATAGCTTGATTGGGTTCACCCTATATCTAAACAATTATTTGTTAGGACTATACAGTAATGTATGTTCTATTGCTCATTGTTATATTTGCCATCGTGTACAGTAATCCTCTACATTTTGTCAATATCACTGTATATTTCATTTTGATTGCTTATAGTTTGCAGTAAAGAAAGTAATATCTCATGATATTATTCAGAACATTTGCAAAGAATTTTTTTAACCATTATTATGAAGAATCTAATTATTATTTAGCTCCGCTACTTAATGTATCGAATATAGCTCCCCATTTCTTTCGCCTATAAAACGCTTGTTTGCAGCAGTCCCAACCTACCTTGTCAACTGTTTATATTTACCGGTATATATATATATATATATATTAAGGTGGCTCTCATGATAGCGACCTACCTGCGTCTTAATGGGAGTCTCCTGGCCAATCCGTATATCTATGTTTTGTATGATATGTACTACATTTCTTGGTCAAATAAACGAATTCTGACTCTGACACTGACTCTATTGTCTCTTTCCATGGTAAACAGTATCTGGTGGATACATGCAATTAATTCTGAATTTCAGAGTAGTTTTTTATGCATTACACCCCGTTTCTCTGTTGGCGCCTAAGTATGATTTGGACCTGTTTTTACCATTCCTTCCGGGAATAGATGGATTCCGGCATCCGAAAGAGCTTTAGAAAGATCACCAGGTCACTTTTATTCCACACCTCGTGAAGTTATAGTTTTAAAAGGAATATGGCCAGGTCATTGGCTTCCATTGAGTTACAAACTATCGAACAAGAAAGTTAATTGCCGTGTCCTGTAGGTCAGTGTGAAGCTATACCACACTCCATGACTTGCTCATAATTCAAAGCCTATCACGTGACCATAACCCAAACCTACCACGTGATCACAACCCAAAACCTACCACGTGACCATAACCCAAACCCTACCGCGTGACCATAGGCCAAACCCCACCACGTGACCATAACTCAAAACCTACCACGTGACTATAATCCAAAAACCTACCACGTGACCATAACCCAAACCCGACCACGTGACCATAACTCAAAAACACCACGTGATCATAACCCAGACCCTACCACGTGATCATAACCCAAACCCTACCACGTGATCATAACCCAAACCCTACCACGTGACCATAACCCAAACCCTACGACGTGACCATAACCCAAACACTACGACGTGACCATAACCCAAACCCGACCACGTGACCATAACCCAAACCCAACCACGTGATCATAACCCAAACCCTACCACGTGACCATAACCCAAACCCTACCACGTGACCATAACCCAAACCCTACCACGTGACCATAACCCAAACCCTACCACGTGACCATAACCCAAACCCAACCACGTGATCATAACCCAAACCCTACCACGTGACCATAACCCAAACCCTACCACGTGACCATAACCCAAACCCTACCACGTGACCATAACCCAAAACCTACCACGTGACCATAACTCAAAAACACCACGTGATCGTTACCCATACCCTACCACGTGACCATAACCCAAACCCTACCACGTGACCACAACCCAAAACCTACCACGTGACCGTAAACCAAATTGGTACGGTAATAAATGATTGGTTTAAACACTGGACTGAAATGAAGCACTTTTAGTTATCGCACCGGCTTCATACCATTTTGCTATTGGGCAGTCTCCCATTAAAACTGTTGGCCTAATGGTTTATTTTACTGTCAGCAGGAAGCTAATTCAATTAGAACGTATCTCCCAGTGAGCATTATTCGTCATCCTACAGACATAATGGGCAAGACTTTATGAGCACGGCGAGCCCAAAGCATGGGCCGAAAGACATAAAAATGCCTGTCCTGTTGGTACGCCGCCAGCGTAAAACCTCGTTCCCTTCCCGGTACCGTAAACTATCTGATTTAACTAAAGTCACTTTTATATTAAGACCACGGAACGCGTCGCGGCGACAGAACTGACGGCTACAATGTAGCTTCACTTAGCTGACGCCCACGGCAAGCGGCAGTTCTGTTTGATGTAATTTGTCAGCTCGTTGGCGCTTCCCAATCGCCCGACAGTGGGCGATCAGCAAACTATGTAGTTGCTATTAGGTTTATATATAGTCCGATTTGTCCAGTTTATATTTAGACCACGGAACGCGGGTACGAAAATTAGAACAGTTAAGGCTTGGCTGAGGCCCACTGCACGCGGCAGCTCCGTTTGATGTGATTTGTCCCAATCGCTTTCAGAGGACGCTCCGCTAACGCCGTAGTGGTTATTAGGTGTATCGCTAAAGTTTGATCTTGTATTTAGGTCCGTTATCTACTTGAAAACTATTCTGGATTGGATCGAGCTCAATGCCTTATCGCCATGCCATCTTGCACTACATCAGGCCCCAGACCAGAAGTCGTCAATCTCTAGTCATGTAAGAACAAGCTTTTCTGTACCCGCAGAACTGGTTTCCTCTTACACGTGTTACGAGAATACTAGGCAGGACGGGTTCAGCGATACGAGCGCTTTCTTGTTTTTTCGAGAAACTGAGCAGGGTTAAAATGTCTTATCCATATATTAAACTATTTTCGTCTGAATCTGAGTGATTGCGTGAACTTAAGTTTTAAGCGTGCCTGGCATCTCATGGACCCCTCCGGCTAAGATCGCCACCGGTTCCAGTTATTTATTGCGGTACCCAGAGTTATCGATTTTGGATAAAAGAATCACAGAATCCATGTTACAATTTCCCGCCACACAAATGTCCGACACGGCTGTCTGTGTTCTGGGCAGTCGGCGGTCGGTATTTTTCATATTATACGAAGGTAAAAACCAGATTGGAAACGTTCGGCAGATACCACTATTCACTAGTGACCCCTTTGGCCGCGACCACCCCCCCCCCTCCCCAAACATTCCATTCTGTAAAGGTAAGCTAGTGTCCCTATTGATTGTACGGAATGCTACTTCAAACTAATTGTATGTCGATTAAAATCATGAAGAGCATTAGCCGCTAGTCGAAGCCCAGTCACCATCTCCATGGTGCTCACCCCTTAATTTCCCCCGGGGTCGTCGCTCCGCTCTACCGAGCCCCTCATCCACTGTATTTGGTCAGTGAATACCTTTGTATTCGAAGTGTATGTTATCATTATAGCACGGCGGCCGGTCGTACAATGGTGTGGTCCGCAGATGGAGGGCCCATGGAGCAACACATGTCAGTCTGTATGATGGATCTTCAGACTAACAGCTGGATGTGACGTATGTACGACAGGTGTTCGCCCTCACGTGCCACGTAGACAGCTTTTGTTCTCGCTTTCGCCCGGTAATTTCCTTATTGTTTTTTTTTTTGTATAAACTTTATTTATTTAACGAGGTTACCGATAGCAAATACACATATCAACGGCCACCTATTGTTGTAATTTGATCACATTTTTTGTTTTCTGCAACATGTCGCGCTCAAAGGTGTGCGTTGTCATGACAGCAGCAGCGCAAGCGGCGTTGTTATGATGTGAAAGCAGTCAGAGCTGACAGTTTAGAGCAAGCGTGAGCTCCGCATAGTGATTTTGCTCGTTCTGGGAAATAATCCTCCACGACCTCACCACATGTATCCTGGCCTAATGTTGATGTTAGATATGGCACGTTCGCACGCCATCGTTAGACGTTGGTTACAGCTATTTACCACAATTTACAACCAGGATGTATGTCACGTGTCCACAAGCGGCGTCCGCCGATCTATTCATCAGCCGCCAGTTGCATTGTGGGTAGTGTTTGCACAACATATAATGCGCCGGCCATCGGGGTTTAGTCTCGGGGGCCAACACGGTGTCCGTCTGGTGAAGGTCATGTGATTTACAGATAACGATCACTAACGTGTTCCGGGCGATGCAATAACCTTGCTGCAACGATTGCGATGATTTAACCAAGTGAATTTCAAGAGGCCGGAACACTGTTTTTTTTGCATGATTTACATGATGTAAGGGGATGAAGCTCACGAATTCTCACGACCCACGTCAGCCCAGACGGTGGTCCGATATCTTCTTAACGATCAGATGAAGTCTCTTAATTCTTCCAGTGGCCACTCGCCACGCACTCTCATTCTTTATAATGGTTGTGTTTTATTTGATCTAATCCGGGACCATGGAAGGCGACGTTACACATGTCTAGTGCAGTCATTTGTGTTTTAATGGCTTCCGACGTTTTCCCGAAGGCCAATTAATGGAGTAGCAAACGTCAGTCTCTAGGATGGAGGGCCCATGGAGTAACACACGTCAGTCTCTAGGATGGAGGGCCCTTGGAGTAACACACGTCAGTCTCTATGATGGATGGCCCATGGAGTAACACACGTCAGTCTCTATGATGGATGGTCCATGGAGTAACACACGTCAGTCTCTATGATGGATGGTCCATGGAGTAACACACGTCAGTCTCTATGATGGAGGGCCCATGGAGTAACACACGTCAGTCTCTATGATGGAGGGCCCATGGAGTAACACACGTCAGTCTCTATGATGGAGGGCCCATGGAGTAACACACGTCAGTCTCTATGATGGAGGGCCCATGGAGTAACACACGTCAGTCTCTAGGATGGAGCGCCCATGGAGTAACACACGTCAGTCTCTATGATGGAGGGCCCATGGAGTAACACACGTCAGTCTCTATGATGGAGCGCCCATGGAGTAACACACGTCAGTCTCTATGATGGAGGGCCCATGGAGTAACACACGTCAGTCTCTATGATGGAGCGCCCATGGATTAACACACGTCAGTCTCTATGATGGATGGCCCATGGAGTAACACGCGTCAGTCTCTATGATGGATGGCCCATGGAGTAACACACGTCAGTCTCTATGATGGAGGGCCCATGGAGTAACACACGTAACACACATCAGTCTCTATGATGGAGCGCCCATGGATTAACACACTTCAGTCTCTAGGATGGAGGGCCGATGGAGTAACACACGTCAGTCTGTAGGATGGAGGGCCCATGGAGTAACACACGTCAGTCTCTAGGATGGAGGGCCCTTGGAGTAACACACGTCAGTCTGTAGGATGGAGGACCCATGGAGTAACACGCGTCAGTCTCTAGGATGGAGGGCCCATGGAGTAACACACGTCAGTCTCTAGGATGGAGGGCCCATGGAGTAACACACGTCAATCTCTATGATGGAGGACCCATGGAGTAACACACGTCAGTCTCCATGATGGAGGACCCATAGAGTAACACGCGTCAGTCTCTATGATGGATGGCCCATGGAGTAACACGCGTCAGTCTCTATGATGGAGGACCCTTGGAGTAACACACGTCAGTCTGTAGGATGGAGGACCCATGGAGTAACACGCGTCAGTTTCTATGATGGAGCGCCCATGGAGTAACACGTCAGTTTCTATGATGGAGGGCCCATGGAGTGAGTTTGCGTATTTTTAAGATTAATCCTCTGAAACCTCGCCACCCGATCTTCTAAAGCTTCGCCACACGATTTTCTGAAACCTCGCCACACGATCTTCCTTAACCTCGCTACACCTATCCAGTCATAATGTTGATGCCTGTGCAGTCTGTGAGTTATACGACTCACGCAGCACGTGCTCACGGTCATGTGCGGCCAGGTGCTACATGTTATATCCATATAAGTCACCTGTCAGCAAGCGCTGGTCCGCCGATCTAAATCGGCCTGAAAGGGGTGTTCCAGTGTCCAGTGTAGTTCAGTGTCGTTTTTTATTTAAAGGCCTATTTATGCCGGTGTCCCTGTTTAGATCTTCAGTGTCGGAATTTGGAGGTCAATATCGAATGTCGATTTGTCAAATATGCTTGTGTCGCAAGTCGCCAGTTACCCTCTCCAGACCCCTATGTAACTATCTGCCGCCAGTTGCTTTGTGAGCAATCATCAGGGTTTAGTCTTAGGGGGCTTGCTGTGGCGCCAGTGGCTGATTGACGGCAATATACACATGTATTCTGTCAAGTTACCTTGAGACATGGCCTCATCCATCACTTAAACAACACCCCTCCGCATATCATTAGCAAAGCAACCCCACATTCGCTGGCAAGTTATGCGTCTCATATTAAGGATCATTTACTAAACGGTTATAATGACTCTTGTGAAGCCCAATATTGCTATCTTTGTCACGTACGTATGGGATATGTATTTTTTTTATTAGTATTTTGCTCTAGATCGTCTGTGTTGTAGTAATTCGATATAACACATTTGCTGTTACTGTGTTAATTTACTATAAATTGCCTATGGACTCAGGGACAATATATTAGATCGTTTTTCTTGAGGTGGCTCACATGCAAGCGACTACCCAACAGTCTTAATGTGAGTCTCCTCGGTCAAGCAACCTTGATTATTTTCTCTGTGTCTATTCATTACAACAGTGTACCTCTTATATGTTTCTGTTTGTTTTGTCATGAATGCTTGACCAAATAAAACGATTCTGATTCTGATTCGAGCATATCACTGGAAGAACGACCAGAAAGTGTATTTGTCACCGTTCTTAATTCCACATGTTTAATTTGGTGTAAACGCCGAAAATCGTTTTTTTGTCATTTAAGACCGACATGGGACGGAAGGAATGCACAAAGGTGGCTAGAAATGAGGTCACGTTATACAACCATTGGATAGTGTGGGATAGGGAGACGCCGACTGAACGAAAAATGTTGGGCTCAAGACCTGCAGCATTTGTAGCTTAAATGGGACTGCGTTCTGACATAACAAGAAAACAAAAGAATTAAATCTGCCAAGTGGAAGAATATCGGCTCAAGCAGAGGTCAACGGGGCCTTCCAGTCATGATAGATTCTCAAGTGTTACCATTATATAAGCAATCACATTTTTTAGTTTTTTGTTATATAGCTAACTAAATAAATGGTTATTTTGAATAATCTTATATGACATATGTTCATGTTTATTCATAGGGTAAATGGGGCTCCAATACCACGGTAATAACCCCCTCTGTCGCCCCCCCCCCTCTTCCCCACCCCACCACTCTTGCCCCGTATCACTCATTTCTGTAGTCTTCTGGCACACGCATCATTCTGGCACAACCCATGCATTCCATTGGCTATAGCCGGGTAAGCTAGGCCACCGATTGTGATGGAATCAATGTCAAGACGCAAAGTCGCAGCAGGCTTTCTCCAATCTCACTCAATATGAGTTAGTTCAAGAGATTGCGATCGCAGAGTGGATTGGCCATTGAACTCTGGGTCCCGGGAATAGGACTGTGTCACCAAATGTACGGCCTTAACGCATTTCCTGAGACTTACTGCTGATGATATGGGTTTGGCCTTCATGGCCCCAATCGTCGTAGAGAGTTACGGCTGACAAATCACTGATAATAGGGTTGCTTAAATAACCCAGCAAATCGATTCCAATCCACACAACTTCATAATAGGCACATAGATTATTGCCTGGAATTGGTGCCAGCATCAGTCACGGGCGGGGGGAAGGAGACATGGAGAGAGGTGCGAGGACTACTTATCGGAGAGCTGATATGGATTGACTAAAGGAGAAGCAGGGTCGACCAATTGTTAAGTGTTAAGCGTTGGGAATTGGTTTACAGTTGGCGTATGGAAGGCAGTGAGTACTGTCAGAGGGCGTCGGCCAGGGTTATCACCTCATCACCACCCATTGTGGCATTGTGGGTGGTGTTTGCCCCACACATCCGGTGCCGGTCGACGCGGTGCAATCTGGGAGCAATATCGGTCGCCGCAGCGTCCGTTAGGTGGATTTCATGTCATCCAACGCTGCTACCATGACTACGGATCTCACGCCCCACGCGTTTGATATGGGAACAAAGCCTTCATTCGGGGATTGATTTATACGTGACTTCCGGTTCCGGTTTCCCGTTTAGTGGTTAATTGTCCGCTTTGCTCGTCGGGAGAACATTTCCATAGCCCTCAGCGTGTCTCGCATGGGCAGCCACTTAAGCTTATCTTGCAATGCAATCCGTGCCATTGAAGCAGGAGGGTATCTTAGAATATGTGTGTACGTGCCTCACAACTTGACAGCTTGACGTACAACTCAATTATCAATACATATCTAAATCAGCATTATAGGTTCGTAATGAGAATGAAAAGGGCCACCCCTTGGTAATTAGTAGCGTCAACTCGTCCGCGCTCTTACCTGTATCAGTGCGACAGAAAACACACATTTCTGTTTTAATTTCTTGTACATGATAACATTGCCTGCAGACAATAAGAACCTCCATATATAATTTACATCTGCGAGATCTAAAATGTTTCCAATTTTTGCTTATACTGCATGCGCAACTTTGAAGCTCACTGATCAGTAGGAAATGTAAAAACAATTGGCATTACAAGACGCTCGGACAGTGCTCATAAATAACGGCGTCTTATACCACTCCGCGGTGAAGAGTGAATGACCGCGCAACTCGCTGTGCGAGATATTATATGCAGAGAGTTAACTAAACCCCTAGCGGTGTATTTGAAGACGGGGAGTGCTTCCATGTGTGAATTCCCCACGCTTGTCCATTATTTCATGAACAACCGATAGCTCGAGCACCAATTTTCGTTCGCCTGCGGCAAGTCGACAAGTAATGTTACTCTGGTGAATATTCAGGAACCGCAGAACGGTCACACTGCTCATCAATTCTTAGAAAATCTGTAAGATTTAACCAGTGGGGAGATAGATGCGTCCCAGTCTGCCTTCAGGATGCTTGATGTTGTGGTGACTAACATTGCGCTCGTCTCCTGGGCTACTGGGAAGCCACGTGATACATCGTTATTACAGCCTTCAATTCCGACACATCTTTTCCCAGGATACATGATTGATAATTCCCAGACAACTCAGAAAATTTGATGCACCACCAAAACTCCAAACCATATCATATAATTTATATTATCGCCCACTTGCTAGCTATTTATGGCAATAGACAACGGGTCATTCTTCCATGTAAGTGCGAACCATTGTTTCAGCGTAGCTCACACCTAACGTTTACTACAATAATGCATTTCGTGGATTCTAACATTCGACTGTACTATCGTTAGTAGGCCCCTTAAAAAAACGGTAGGTGAAGCTAAACGGACAGAGCCTGCCTAACCCTACCGCTTCCATCATGCCAAAATGAAAAGATGTATACCAATACTTGCTATAATATTTCCTAATATATGGCTTATTGAGTGGGTGCAAAAAAGCGTACCAAATAGCAATAACAAATGACCCTCACCACCCCCCAAAAAGAGAGACATCAAAGAAGCCATGTTTGCTCTAAATCTTCGTTTTCTACGTAAGAAGCCAAAGTGTTCGCCAATTCTGCCGTATTCATTGCCAAGGTGCTGGTTGTGGTCGCTACTGGAGAGTGCACATTCCAGTTTGCATCACCAACTTCTTGTAGTTTTTGAGCTGACTGCTATGACTGGCGACGAATGAGCGACACACAATAGACCGTTCCAGATACCCCAGGCGGCATCTATCGTCCAAAATAGACACTGCGTGTTTCCGGCTAGAAAACAGATTCTCGCATGCGTTTACCATGCATACCTATGGAGTTCGGGCTCAGGTGCCAGTCTTCAACCTTTTTTTTGTCAGGGGTAGATTGTTTTTATGGCATTGTTCACAGACCACAGAGCGAAGAAACAAGATGTCTCTATGAACGTTCCTGTAAGCATTACATTATGCAATGGAAGCACAGCATATATTTCACTAGATTAAGAACAGTCTAACAGTTCTATCTGTTAGGCATCCCGTTCGAAATTTCTGGTTGCTACGCAGCAAGGCTCAAGCCGATCGAGTACATTCCGATTTGCAAGTACAATAATTCTGAAATAACGCCGCCAGGGTTTACTAAAATCTGAACCATGCGTTATAATCAAAATGTCACAGGGCGGCTTTTACCGCGGTTATTCACATGACACACACAAAAACTGACACACCACCGCGGAGGAATATTAGACGCTGCGTCGGTCGGAACGATACCAGGGGCACATCCCGGTCATATCCATTGCTCATAAGCATGCGCTGGGTTGAATTTTTGAATTTATTTCAATTCAACCCAACAACGATCAATCATTTTGTGTTTCGTAGATTTAGCCAATGCTCCAATAAGATGTATTGTTCCATTTCGCAGCTGTTTCTATTATGACAGATGGCGGTCCCAGAATTACAGTATTACATGTTTCTTTCAGTCGGAGTCTCCTAGCTACCCCAATACGATCCAATGGTGGCATAACGTGACGTCACCGGCAGCCAGTTTGTCATGTATTTGTTATTTAAGGTGTGTCAGTGGCTGTATCATGGATTCATATTAGACAACCATGCGATAGAAGGTTGCGCAACGACGGTATCTCACGAATAAGGAAACTTACTTCCCTCTTTGCCTCCCGCGTCTGACAACAAACGGATCCTGAGCGTTAGCACCGGGTAAAACACGCCGGGAATAATGACAAACACACGTGTTAGTGCTGGTCGTTATCAAAGAGATAGCTCGTCATGCATAGCACTTTGAGTCCGGTTAGTTATTTTTATTCACTTCATTTCATCGATTCACTAATAAAATAATTGATGAGCTGAAACTTAAAGCTAGTTTCGAGCATGATGACATATCAATGAAAATGTTGAAACTATTAGAGGTCGACTTATGTAAGGCAATTACTCCAGATAAATTGAAACATTACCAGTTTTTAAAAATTGAGAATCTAACATTGACAACGCCAGACCAAAAGTCATATGTAAGGTTTTTGCAAAAGCAATTTATAATCAAATGCATTGGACACTTTGACAAAGAAACTCTGCTTAGCAGTGGTCGAATTGACACCCTTAACCACGATATACTATTAGTTAAATTGAAGCCAAAAACGTCTTCGCAATCACAAACAGTATATAGATAATAAATATAGATATAAGTCATGAGAAGTTCTGATCCATCGAGGAGTACCACAGCGATCAATACGTGGTCCCTTTCTGTTTATAATATATATAAATGATATATCTAGAGCGACTTCAATATTTAGTGCAATTATACGCTGACGATACAATTGGCTTAAACTTAGCCAACTATGTCTAAACATCAACAAGACCAAATTGACGTTATTTTATATGCCGCAAAAGCTGGTAACGATAGCGAAGCTTTATATTGAAAATCCCAAGCTGGAATGCGACCATATATAAACGTTTGAAATAGTCCAGTCACGGCGTTACGCTACTGCATATTAACCTGGGGATACCAAAAAGATCGATTGAAAACGATCTAGAAAAAAAACTGTACATACCATTACATTGCGCACACTTAATCCTTATTTAAGCGATTATATCTGATTAAATTAGACGATATTCGTGAGTTACAGACATTGAACTTTTAATATGGGCGGCTGCATTATGATGTCCATGCATACTTAGATATTACAATAGACGATATCCGTCAGTTACAGACATTGAACTTTAGTATGAGCTGCTGCATTATGATGTCCATGCATACTTTATTACGTTTTATTTATTTCCCACAATTGCTATTCTTATATCATATGTGTACTATCAAATTGTAATGGTGTCTCTCTGCAATTGTTTAGTCAATTTGTTTTTTTTCTGCTTTTTGTTTCCAGGGATTTTAATTTGCTCTGTTTCTTTTTGTTGTATGTTGTATTGTATTGTTGTTGTCTTGGTGATGATGATAATGATGATGATTGTTATCAGGCCTCGTGACCACGGGACATTATATTATGGACTGTATTGCTCACTTTCCCAGGGTCAGTAATAATGTCGCCAACAACACATCAGCCACTTTGTAAGCCATAAAGGTTTAAGCTTCCAGTGTTTTGCTAGTCAACAGTAACACTTAACGAGGTTGTATTCGCCCAAAAGACATTCCACCTTTCACGGGCTCCTTTGACGCCAAAGCCACCAAAAGCAGAGCACGATATCGCCCGATATATCCAGTGAACGATCTTTTAAATTATTATTAACACTTCAAGCTGGACATGTGGTGCAGTTCTGTGTAGCACCATTCTTTGTGTATTGCATCGTAACCTATCTGACACATGCCACAACTGCCTCCCACAAAAAGAAACAAATTTCTCACATTATGACAGTGTTTTTATAACACATTCGCTAATGGAAAACACGTAGGATTAATATGTCTGCACGAGTACAACTGGGACTTGCTCTGTGTCAAAAGTGTCCACTTTAAATATCAGGTGGCGTTATCTGCACAGAGAATCCGACACTGACATTATGTCCAATTTTACCCCCATCACCTTGGTGATTGAGAGCCCCAAGCGGCCCTCGATCAGGGGCGGAAGTTACGTGCAGGCTATGGACTAAGGATGGAAACCGAATGGTCATGCTGTCAAACCTTTCCTCCCGCGCCGGCCTCTTGTATTTGATGCTGTGCTAAATCACTCTTAGTGTTTTCGCAAGTGAGTTAAATTAGGACATTTTAGTAGGGCCTCCAGTACCACTACGACGTACTCTTTGCCTAACGTGTCCGCCCCAAATAGCGCCAAATGACTCATCTGGCGGCGCTTTATCTACACAGAGAATGCGACTCGGACACAATGTCCCCCCTCCCCCTCTCCTTCCCCATATGGCCCCCTGTCCTGCCAATCTGCCCCTTCCCGCCATCCCCACTGGCGAATGTCCTAGCCAAGTTGCGAACAACCCGGACCCGGACCGAATGGGGTTAACGACAGTCATGCTGCCAATCTCTCCGAAAATGGCGAACGCTTTTCATTGACAACAGGTACTTTGAGAATCATCAAGGGTTACGCTTTCCGTGTTTTCCTAATCAGATTTATCAATTACGACAGCACTTAATTTAGCCCCAAAAGATAGTCCAGCTTTCCTCTCAGGGGACGCCAGAGCCACCAGAACCAGGACACGATGTCGACAACATTCAGTCTGGGTTAATGACTGTGAACAGAGTAATTACATGTTCGATTATAATGAAAACTGATGTCGTTCAGTTCTGATGACGGGTTTACACCGTTAGCTGTGCATTGCCTCGCTAGCTATCCCTCATCGGCCACAACTATTCCCCCAGTGTGTAATGATCCCGACACTTGCCTTTTCCTGTTTTCCTTCTCGTCGGGTACGATCCATCCTCGGTACGATCATAGAGGCGGCTCGTCATTACATTGCATTACATAACTCGTACCCATGTCACGGGAAGTAAAGCTAATAAAGAAAGACAAAACCTTGGAGATTACTATTTTGCCATAAACCTGCTACTCCAATCTAACAGTTGATATCCGGGCTTGCATACGATATGCACTGCACGACTATCAATTTGGTTACGATGAGACGGGTAGGCGGGAAGGCATGCACGTTTTCTGCCGAGTTTTCTGCTAGGAACTGCCTGGGCACTGGGCGAGGGGTGTGGTTGTAAGGACCCACGGGAGACCACGACGCCTTGGTTAGCAATGCCATCCTGGAGCACTCAGATCTCTCAGCTTTGATATCTGTCCGGCGCATGATGGCAAACGACGCGCCCATAATTTTACTGGACGGATTATAGGGTGTATTGTGACATGAAGCCTAAAACGACGCGAGATCCTCGGAGGCGTTGTTGGCGCTGGTTGACGGCATGGTGATCACGCCCCACGCTGTAGCCCATGTAACACTTGATATGGTGCTCATTCCCAGATGAACAGAAAATAAATTGAAACCGAGATAATTTCGTCTTCGGCATGATTTGATGTAAAATAATTGGAAAACTTGTGTCACTTGATCGAGCCTTTCATGCCATCATCAGCAAAATCACACTGCTAGTAAAGCGCATTACTTCTGTGGTAGCTTCTTATCAAGGAGGCGCATATGAAACAGTTTCTGACGAGACACCCCCCTGATGCAACGTAGCTTCCACGTTACGTTCAGAATTAAACAAAGTGCAGCAATTAGGAAGAAGATGAACGGACGAAAGCCATCTGAAAGTGTGCCTCGTCCATCTCAATCATTGTCCAAAGGTACGACTTAAACTGGATTGATGGCGACAGCACAAACACTCCATGACGTTCAGCGAAGTTGCTCACAAGGTGAATGACAAGTACAGTGCCCGTGCCACCAACACAAATGTCCTTCTCGTTCGAGATGCATGGGATGAGAGATGAGGGCCAGTCACAGTTCAGCTGTCGGTGTTCAGCATTCGGCGATTATATATTGTTTCCATCAAGTAATTATTCCTATGATATATGGTTACACGCCAATAGGAACCAGGCAATGGAAAAAAGCTAAGTTTCAATCCCATACTAGGGGAAAATCGGTAACCTTGTTTGACTATTTTTGTCTACCTGCCTAGGAAACTATAGGGCACGTATCGAACTTTACTTTAAAAACAAGAAAAACATTGACGCGACTCGCTAGGACGTCCGCGCACGATAAAATAGTCCGCGCACTTTTATGTTGAAATTGTTATTTTACAGACTTAAAGAGATATATAACATATGCATCATACTTTTGAGATACTTTTAACATTGATTCTAAAATGTAAACAATCTTAGATGGCGCATGTAAGTATGCGGCATTAAGTGAACAGGCCGTAATCTGGTCAAACATTAGTAAAACAAACAATACATACAACGAAATCAAAGCTTAATAAGGATTATAAGTCGGATATACCACCATATTTTAGGCACTACTTGACACAATATATCGTTAGTTGATCTCAGGGTATGGATTAGTTCCCGGGGGGCGTTGTATGCTGATTGTATGTCTACAAGACCAACACAAGGTGGCATCTTTAACAACTGTCCTGTCTTGGGGCGCTAGCCTAGTGGTATACCAAATATATACTCTGACCCCGGATTTCCATTATTGGTGAGCTCCAGGATTAATGCGTAAAAAGGGGTCCCAGATTTATTGTATTTAATAATTTAGACACTGCAGCCGAAAGGAGAGTGGTTCGAATTATGCCTTTCCATGACCCCAACGTAGTAGATGCTCTCCCTCTCACCCGCCGTGGCTCAGACAGCTCAGGCCGCCAACATTGCCGTCATGGTTCAAGCATGGTGCAAGCATGGTGCAAGCATGGTGAAAGCATGGTGCCAGCGTGGCTCAACTAGGCTTAAAGCACGGGGCAAGCATGGTAAGCCATGAATTAAGCATGATTCAAGCATGGTTCAAAGATGGTGCATGCAAGGCTAAACCATGAATCAAGCATATTTCAAGAATGGTTCAAAAACCCTTAGTTCAAGCATTCTTCAAGCGTGGTCTAAGTATGGTTAAAGCATTGTTCAAGAACCATTATGTTAAGAACCGTTGGTTCAAACATGGGTGAAGAACGGATCAGGACAAGTATGATGTTCGTTTTTAACAATTAACCCATGGTTTGTAGCTGAAGGGAGTTACAGTAAGCCGTGTCTTCGTTGCATCCCTCGTGGCTGCTGCCTTCTTCCAGACAGATCCCAGGGTATTTATGGTCAAGACATGTCTCAGTACCGTGACAACGGCACCAGAATGGAATACGGTGGATGGCTTCCACAGTCGCCACCCCGGGGAAGTTTTGACAAACGTGTTTGGTACGTCCAGTACCCAACAAAACCTTTTTCTGTAATGCCATTGGGGTCCTATATCACGCATCATAGTGATCGTCACTATGTGATTCTATCGACCCTCCCGTCCCACCGCAGACACCATGGCGCCTGGTATGGTTACCCCGAGCGGTCCATCACCAGTCCGCCGTGACCCAGGATCCAACGCCTTCGTGCCGTCCTAGTTTTTCCTACGTAACAGTTATTAACGAGCAACCACGTGTTCATCCATAGCCAGTTGTTTGTCGTCACGCTTCTGACATAACGCTCTCGAGAGCATTATCGCCCATGTTTCTTATCGTCCGCTGTTGCAGCTGGAGACGCAACCGTCTGAACAGTCTTGCTATACCTTTACATGCGTAGTCACCGCTTCACTGTAGTGGAATACCCTCTTTTTTTTGCTATGCTATTAATCTTCTTTCTAAGGTACTTGCGGCATCGTCCGACAGACAATCATGGCCGACAAGGCACTCAAGCCTGCCATGACAAATACAATACTATGTCAAATCCAAAGACCTGCTTGGCAGGCCCTTGGTACTTCTTTTACCACACAAAATGAATCTGAACTAACAATGAAATGCGTGACAAGAAAACTTAATTTCAACCTCACCGAATAAGAAATGGGTCTCTCCCGTTTAGTTCATCACTTTCTTTTTGTGGCTTTATGTGATCAGTTATGAAGAGCTATAGTCCTCTTGATATTGTAGTGGCGTCCAACCGTCTCTGAAACGGTCTGTCGAGGCCGTTCATCTTGCAACCTAATTACGACAATGTGTGACACACTAAAAAAAAATATTTGCCTTCCTTTCAGTAGAAACTGATTGGAAAGGTAAATAACTCAAACAGCTCTATGTATCCCGAATATCTAGTGAGAAAGATCTCCAGACGCTTGGCTTACGTAGGACGCTTTTACATCAACAGGTCACATGGAGATCGAGAGGAGCCATGTCCCCTGGGTAACCCCGTAACCTTTGCGAAGAAAGACCTGGGATCTTGCCCATCACCAAACATAGGGCTTGGACTGGCCTAACAAAACGTTATGAATGATCGCCGAAGTACTGGGTTACGGGGTGATCTGTGTCGACAGTGCGCATGCGCCATCTTTGCCTCACATCCGGTCCACGACGAAGACTCTCATCTATCCAGAAGGTGTCGGGGCAGTTGGGTGGGTGGGGGGGGTGTTGGTACTGTGGAGCCCTCGCTGCCCGGCTAAGTGGTCCGGCGGGAGTTCTGGATATCCTTGGGCCACAGAGTAAGTGTCATCTCGGGGACGACAAGATCTCCACGGCGGGGGGGGGGGGGGGGGGGGCGGGGGGCGTTTCAGGCAATGTTGTCTTCTGACCACACGCTTTTCACCCACCGCCAGCCACGGAGGGGGCGCCACGATGTGTTTCTGGTACACGGTGGGTCATCTCAGAGAATGTGGAGAGACCGCACCACCGAAAGGTCCCGAAAAGATACTGTCCCCACCATATCTGTATGTACATACAGTTTGTCTTCTTTGGTGCAATGATATCTTGCAGTAATTTAAAACGCCCCCCCCCACCCCCCTCCATCGGCCTCCCCAGCCCTCGCCGGGATATCCCTGTCCTGTGGAAGCCTAACACATGTCTGGGGGCGGTGTCCGTGTTTCCTTTGACATAACCCAGAGGTTGTGTCTTAGGACATTATGACGACCTGTCGTGTTCAGTTCGTGGCCCCCGTGAGACGAGAGCGGCGGGCGAGACGCCGGATGTAGTGCCGAACTCCGCAAGACAAAGTGGCCATCTTGTACTGTGTCCCGGAAACGTCTAGACCGGAAGTCAGACATTCAGAAAGGTAGTGTCACATTCGAAATCAAAATACATCTCGCTTGGGTATTTGGCGCACTCTCATCCTTTATGGTTGGCATCCGTCCGTCTGCGAAAGACGATGGATTTGCAGCTTTGTTTTGGTTTAAATAATACGATTTGCGTCGCGACTTTTGCGCTTTGACTGAATAAGCCTATATATATTTGACAGACAGAGCTTACCACAGTCGTCGCATCGGTGACCTGTTGCTAGGTCTTGGTTTGTACTCGCTGGTGGACACCTAAATCGGCGTTTGAAGTCCAGTTTCTCAAGCCAGAGCCCGTCGTGGTGGGCCATTCCCTCGCGCACGACACGTGACCATTCCCTCTTTTCGGATGCTAGATCCTCCCAAGAATTTGAATCGATGCCGAAAGCCTACATGTCACGCTTGCAAACATCCTTAAACCTGAGCTTTGGCCATCCAGTTGGCCTTTTGCCGTCGGCGATCTTCTTTTCATTTTGCATACGATGAACGTTCCCAAGCCAGCGAAGACGTCGTTGCTTCACAAGCAGCATTTATTTCCTCGTCCAGGGATAGATTATCCTTGACGGTACTTTCCAGGTAGCAAAACTTACTAACCACCTCTAAAGGCATGTTATTTAGGGTAATCACTGGCGGTGTGATAGCCCCTTGGCTCAGCACGACTGTTTTTCAACATTTATAGTCAAAGCGAATAATGCACACGCATTTGAGAGTCGATCCATGAGTCTCTGTAGCTGGCTTTCTGAATGCGCAACCAGCGCTGCGTGGTCAGCGAATAACAGTTTTCTTATTAGGGAGCGCCTCTGCTTGGACTTTGGCGCGAAAGGTTGTACAACTATCCTTTCGATATGGTGTGCAGGTAAACACCCTCCGCTTCCTTATCAAATGCGTGCAAAAGGAGCGTAGAAAAGGAGATGCCAAATAAATTTGGCGCAAGACGCAACCCTGCTTCACGCCATTTCTAACTTGGAAATTCTCTGATGTAGACCCGTCGAATTGTATTGTGCTGAACGAGTGCTCATGAAAGGAGCAGATAATGTTAAGTAGTCTGCTGGGGCAGCCGATAGACCCTAAGATATTGTACAACCCATATCTGCTGACAGTATCAAAAGCTTGGTGAGATCAACAAAAGCAAGGTAGAGGGGCTTGTGCCGCTCTCTACATTTCTCCTGGAGTTTTTCCCGCTGCCCAATCAATCGATTGCACTACCCAGCTCGCTGAGGGAACTCAGTTCAGATCGTTCATGACCGGCAGCCGGGGTAATGCGTCAAGCGCCGTTGTCGCTACATGAGACTCATGCGCGTACAATGAGACATAGTGTTACACCCAGCGAGACATCTGTATGCTACGATTTGTAATTAGGTCGCCATCAAGTGACTTTAAGGGGGCTGTTTTAGCGACCTTGGGGCTTTCTTAATTCCAGTGTACATTGTCCGCATATTAGGCCTACCTCCATCAGAAACCTCCTGGATCTCCTCGCAAAGGTTTATCCAGTATTGGTTGGCGCAATAACACGCTGTTTTTTGTACTCCGTTTCTCGCCTGCCTCGGTTGTAACAAAGACAAGTTTGTCGGATGTAGATTGTGTTGTGTGTGTTTTTCAATTTCGGCTTCCATGACTGTTTCCATCTCTGCTGAGTGAGTGGCGAACCAATCCTTGTATTTAGATTTTATTCTTCTACATCAAATGATTGCTGATTAGCTGGCAGCGTCTGCTCCAACGTCTGCAGAAAATGACGACGCTTGTCGCTCTCCTGCGTGTCGAGTGAGTCAATCCGTGATTGAGATTTATGTTTAGCGGTATAGAGTTTTCTAGGAGTAATCGTTGTCTTGCTCCCGACAAGCGAGTGATCGGTATCGCAAACTGCACTGTGATACGCTCGCGTGTTTAGGACACGTGACAGATCTCGCCGTTTTGCCAAGATCAGATCTAGCTGATGCCAATGACTTGACCTTGGGTGGCGCCATGGCACCTTATGCCTGAATCTACCTTGAACAAATGTGTTTGTGATACAGAGTTTGTTTTGCGAGCAGAACTTCAATAGACGTTGTCCATTCTCGTTGATCTTTCCAACGCCAAAATGTCCTATGCAACTCGGCCAAGACCCATGGTCACCTCCAACGCGCGGGTCCGTGTTCGCGACTGTTGCAAACACCGTGTGGGTTTCATCCTTTGTAATGGCTGTGTTTTAAAATAATGGAGTTCCGTGGAAGGCGCCGTAGCACATGTCTGCTGCAGTCATTCGTTTTGCTTACTTCATCCCCATCCGTAACCCAGTCAGACATCATTTAAGCATATGTGTTTTCACCATCATCTAATCAAGAACAATAATTATGTCTCTGATAATTAAATTACGTTGTGTGTTAGCTTTTCCCAAGTTTATTAACTCGCGTGCATTGGGCGATGAGTTGCCAAGGCCCTGTAATCCCGAAATAATCCAGTCAAATTAAAGACAGGTCTTGTGTGCGGCTTAGAGACGTTACTTGAAGGCACCGGTGAATCCACATAAGTGTTCGTATCACAAAAAAAGTCCCACAGAGTAATCTCTGTCTGTCGTCGATCAGATACCTAAACATAGTTTAGTGTCTGACATCAGAACAAAATCACTCGTACCACATCTGATCTCAGTGAATTGTTGACGGCATAATCCTGTTACCTTGAATGTGACGTCAGACCCGTCGGCGGGGACAGGAAGTCTTATGCAGCCTCAATCTCCCGCCGACAGGGGTCGCTCATTTTTCATGGTACATATCTTCTGCACGTCATGGTAACCTGGTAATGTTTAAAAATGTTGATGTGGATTTGCATTCCGTTATCATAAAACTCAGATACCAGGTTCCTTTGACACTGTGTTTACCCAACCTAACTACATACATTTTACAGGCGGTAGAGATTAGATTGATGAGTTTGTTCGATAGATTTTTGGCGTTTACAGAGCCAATTTCGATGGAAATGCCAATGTTTTCAAACTTAGAGAACAGATGATACAAATCGGTACTTTAGGCACAGCTCTTACAACGCAGTTTGGGCAGGTGTTGGCCAGACCTACAAATGTACAGCCGTGGCGCAGTTATTAACCGCTCTATTCCATCATCGAATGTTCCATGTGAATGTTTCGGTTTATGAAAGATGGCCGGGTAACTTGTCACTCCATGCTTACTTTTGTTGCCATTTGTTCGCCTGCAAAAGACGATTGATTTTTATTTTGGTTTAAGTAGTAAGATTTGTTTTGACACTTTTGTGCTTATTACTGAAAAAGCCTATCTGTGACAGACTGAGCATACCGCAGTCGTCACATTGATGACATGTCGTTAGGTCTTGATTATTCATTAACGCCCAGGCGTTTCAAATCTAGTTTATCAAACCCGAGCCCGTCGTGGTGGGCCATTCCCAGGCTAGGAGCTTTAATTTCGCAACGCACATGACACACCCAGGCATTGCCTGTCAATGACGGGTTATTATCTTCGGAATGACCCAAATCAAAGTTGCTATCGATCGTTCGTGACATGGAAGAAACCAATTATTCCTATAGGGGTTCACACACAAATCAACCCCGAACATTGACAGATATTTAGATAGATCTTTTGTTTATTATAGTCACTTGTAAGGTCAACAATTAAACATACAAGCATCACAAATAACACAAATATACAGCTCAACCAGCCATCACGGCGTATAAGTGACTTCAAATTGAAATACCGCAGTCACATATAGGCGGACGGCTGTAGACATAGGAGTGCTTCATTAATTTCACCAGAAGTTATTGTGCTGTTACTGACCTAAGAACAGAAAATAATCAATAAACCAACTGGCAGGGCCTATGTCATCATGGGATGACCTTTCACAGGTACATTGATCAAATTCCTGTAATAAAAAATGATGACGATTATTGTTTTTTTAAAAGATTTAACAACTTTGGTTCAAACGTCAATAATTGTGCATAAGAATGTAATGTTAACCTATTGAAACGAATTATGGAAGCTCTATATATGCAATTCAATGTGTCATGTGAAGGTGATATTTTACTACAGAAAGCAACATGGCTATGATTCGTCAACCATAGCAGAGTTCATGGCTTGATAGGCATCCAAAACTAGCCACCTCTATCGCTCTCGAAATGCATGTTACAAGAGGGTGAACCCTGAGTAGCTCTGATACATGGCTCTCATACGCGCTGGTACCGACGAGCGACAGAGCCATGAAGTGCACCCCACATGAGGCCAGGAATTGGTGGGGTGTCCGTGCTTCGTGTAACTCCTTGGCCTTGTCAATAAATTGCTTTCCATCCAAAGTGATAAAAAATTATTCCAAGGAGCCGAACTTTCGTTGCCTTTTAAAAAGTGTCCTCTGCAATAAGCAACACACGTTTTGACCAAATTGAGCAAGACCCATAAAGAACGTACGCATGCGCTCAATAGACCTTGGCAATTGTCGTCTGCTTTTTACGGGTAACTTTAATGTGACTCGGTAACCAGGACGATTTCTCTTCCTAGACGGCACATAATAGTGATCCGGTGTAAAGGCAATGTGTCGGTTATCTGTTGGGAATGGTGGAGATAAATGTTGGTGTCATGGTTACTCTTTCCACGTAGCCTAAGGTGGCCGTTTGGCTTTTATCGTCTCATGGAAGCTTTGTTATAAACCGGATGTGCACTTTTTAAGCATTTCTCTTCCACCCGTTTCATGCAAACTCCCAAGTAGCGAATGGCTCCTTATAAAATTCAGTTACGCTTTCTTCACTTCGCACGCGTTGACATCTCGAGTATATGTTTATTTAACACCGTTACTGTGGGCTTAATTGGCAGTAAAGCAAGATACGTTCGTTTGAATAATCCATTAAGCACCTCATCACCCCATGCTTTTCGCGGGGTTTAATCATCAGCAGTTTTCAGTTGACACTGTTTTTGTTATTGCCGTAATAGCCTTTCTTGTAACAATGATTTTTAAGGGACATGGTAAGGCTCAAGCTCTATTCTGAGCGTTATTATATTTGATTACAAATTTCTCGAAATCAAGCGCATTATTTTTGCTACTCTTTCGCCTCGTGTTTGCTAGTGCTATTTTATCGCCTCGTGTTTCGCTGCCGACAATAATATTTCGTCATTAGTTCGTGTGGTACTCTATATATATTCTGTCGTCCTTTCGGTGTCATTTACCTACCGCCGTAGGTAAATGATGTTGGTGGCTCGTATTTTTGCAAAAAATCGTCAGTTTCTTCCACTTTTTAGCCCCAATACGTTTCTCCGAACTGCTATCAGAGCCAGATGTCGAAGCTATGGATCCAATCCTTGAGGTTACCCACTCGTTCTGTCTGTCGTGAGCTGGGGTGTTGATAGCAGACAAGACCAAGCACATCTTTGAAACTGGAGAAAATGTATATTAGACGAGGGAGATCTGCGGGGATGAATCGGGCTAGATGGAATGGCAGAACTTTCCACCAGTTTGATTTGCGGCACGTTGGGATCGGATGTTAGTTCTGCACATGTGCTGAGATGCGGACATCATAGCAGTATAAGAAAGCAAAACTTCTCGATGGCAACCAAGTTTTCATCAGTCTATCTACAAACATTAATTTAATTAAAAATAAATACCCGTTTCTATCTTTCAAAAGTGAATATCGAATTTTCTGAGCAGGCGCTACACATACGGACAGTTTCTATTATTACGATATGACCTATGTAATATGAGATTGAAACATCCACACATGAGAGACATTACCCGAGAGTTAACGATGGACAGGCAACAGACGAATGCTGGCAGGGTTTGACGGACAGATACCGGTCAAAACCACCGCTGTAATGCATTATATTATGATGTATTATGTACTGTGTGTATTATGTGAAGGAACGCAAGCTCAACTTACTGAGATAAAATGTCTGATGAGCTGTCGTCTTCTGACATGAATGCGTGGCAGTTCGATCAAAAACCCACCAGCCAGACAGTGATCCTTAGCGCCAAGGCGAACACACACCTGCTCGGCTTCCCAGACTCAAACAACGCCTAAAACAGCGAGCGGGCGCTTTTATCCAATTAGTGTGACATTGGATGATGGAACGTGCATCGACAGCCTCTCACCGTGTGGAATCAATCCATTAGCGGGGACCATTCTGCGGGAGACGAAACAAAACTCGAGTACATTACCAGAAATCGAATACTGTTCTATTGCGTTAGAAGTTGCCATAGCACGTATTTCTGTATTAGGTTGTAAAGCTTGAGGGGATAAAAACGGCCGATGGGAACACGTGGGGCTGGGTGTCACCCGGGCGTTCGCCTTTTGGGAGCTTTCCATTGAGATATTACGGTAACACGGTCGACACAAACGGATCAAAAAGATACCGAACAAGAATAATGCAGGACATGTCTATACCACGTCATTCCGCCTGTACGACCGTCACATGATGCGGCTAAACGGTGGAAGACAGTGATGGCTGCATATTAAGGGCGTGTTCGATTTATTTGAAACCGACGGGAAACCGAAACCGTTTTGGAAAGCGGTTTCAACGGCTTGCCCACTGAAAGGCGAACGCATCGCTTTCTTTGCTTGAAGTTTTACCCTGTATTCAGGCAATGGCCATGTGCTTATGAATGTATGAATAATTATGGTGTAGGTGTTGATGGAAAAGAAAAGAATGACACGAAAAACACATCAGATTATACAAAGCTCTTTGTCCGCGAATCGGGCAACAATGTGTAATCATGAAGACTTTTATAAATCATGAACATGTTCATAGACGGCAAAGTGTTGGATTTCGATGAAGTTCAAAGTTGCAAATGAAGCAAAAATAGATTACACATTATGTCAGGGGCCTTCTCTCTTTAAAATCATCTTTACATAGAAAACAGATTCGAACCTTTGCGTTTCCAATGAACTGAGTCGTAAGCAACAAATATTGACTACATCTCATGACGAACACCACAGTGAGACAACGAACCAGACAGGCCCGGCTGAGAGGGCCCTCCGACAAACCCACGCGTCCATCACACGTGGTCTAAGTGTCAGGGTCTCACCCTGGGGACAAGTACGCTGACAATGGATCCTGGAAGGTGTTGCGTCCAGAACAATAACTCGAGGAGACAAACACTCGACAAACACTGGCCGACTCATGGTCATGGGTAGAAACCATTAGACGCCATGAGTAGACACCGTTACAGGTCAGCGGTGGGGGGTGGATGGGTCACGTTGGAGAGAGCGCCCGCTACTTCACCGTCTTACCTTTCACATGGACAAGGGGGTGTGGGGGTGGGGGTTATAACAATAATGCGGACCACCGACGGTGACGCTTGGCAATTATTCGCCGTTTTATAACCCCCAAAAAAAACTTCCATCGGCGTCCTGTTTTTTTAATCCCGTGACAAGTACGCTGATAATAAACACAGGAAAGTGTTGCCGCCAGAATAATAACAAGAGGTAGTAAGCACTGGACTAATGTGTGGTGAGATGCGTAAGGCCCGGTAACAGAAATAGATTGGCGTCACTTCCGTCTCCAGTTGCAACATCGGACGATAAAAAACATGGGCGATAATGCAGCTCGCTCGACAGCGATTAGTTCCCCATTATTTTTCTTTCTCGAGAGCGTTATGTCAGGAGCGTGACGACAAACAACTGGCTATGGATTAACACGTGGTTACTCGTTAATAACTGTTACGCAAGACAAACTAGGACGGCACGAAGGCGTTGGATCCTGGGTCACGGCCGACTGGTGATGGAGCAGTCGGGGTAACCATACCAGACGCCATGTTGTCTGCGGTGGGACGGAGAGTCTATAACATAGCGACGGTCACTATGACGCGTGATATAGGACCCTAATGGCATTACGGAAAAAGGTTTTGTTGGGTACTGGACGTACCAAACACGTTTGTCAAAACTTCCCCGGGGTGGCGACTGTGGAAGCCATCCACCGTATTCCATTCTGGTGCCGTTGTCAAGGTACTGAGACATGTGTCGACCATAAATACCCGGGGATCTGTCTGGAAGAAGGCAGTAGCCACGAGGGATGCAACGAAGACACGGCTTACTGTAACTACCTTCAGCTACAAACCATGGCTTGATTGTTAAAAATGAACATCATACTGGTCCTGATCCGTTCTTGACCCAAGTTTGATCCAACAGTTCTCAACCCAAGGGTTCTTGAACTATGCTTTAACCGTACTTAAACCACGCTTGAAGAATGCTTGAACTAAGGATTCTTGAACCATTCTTGAACCATGCTGGATTCACGGTTTAGCCATGCTTGCGCCATCTTTGAACCATGCTTGAACCATGCTTGATTCATGGCTTACCATGCTTGCCCCATGCTTTAAGCCTAGTTGAGCCACGCTGGCACCATGCTTTCACCATGCTTGCACCATGCTTGCACCATGCTTGAACCATGACGGCAATGTTGGCGGCCTGAGCTGTCTGAGCCACGGCGGGTGAGAGGGAGAGCGTCTACTACGTTGGGGTCATGGAAAGGCATAATTCGAACCACTCTCCTTTCGGCTGCAGTATTTAAATAAACAAATACAATAAATCTGGGACCCCTTTTTACGCATTAATCCTGGAGCTCACCAATAATGGAAGTCTGGGGTCAGAATATTGACAATATTTGGTATACCACTAGGCTAGCGCCCCAAGACAGGACAGTTGTTAAAGATACCACATTGTGTTGGTCTTGTAGACATACAATCAGCATACAACGCCCCCCTCCCCCCTGGGAACTAATCCATACCCTGAGATCAACTAACGTTATATGGTGTCAAGTAGTGTCAAGGTGTCGAGTCGCGGTCGACATCACACAGAATACCGCACAGCAAACAGGCGCCCAGAGATATAAAGAGATACACCACAAACTTCTGCTCCGGTGAACAAAGTTGCTTTTCTCCAGATAGACCACAGGTTTGCAAGATTTAAATTCAAGACCGAATATACTGATTTGACACGGAGAGGACGTTGGTAATTTAAAGATTACAGAACATATCACTTTGATCTTTTGCGTATTTAATCGTGCATGCGGATGTTACGGGTGCGTCACAGGTCTCTGACACGATACATGCTCTATAATTTCCGTTGGCGCAAATAGTCAAACAAGGTTGCCGATTTTCACCTTAGCATGGGATTGAAAATTACCTTTTTTTCATTGCCTGGTTTCTTTTGGCGTGTAACCATATATCATAGGAGTAATATTACTTGATGGAAACAATATATAATCGCCGAATGCTGAACACCGACAGCTTAACTGTGACTGGCCCTCATTTCTCATCCCATGCACCTCGAACGAGAAGGACATTTGTGTTGGTGGCACGGGTACTGTACTTGCCATTAACCTTGTGAGCAACCTCGCTGAACGTCATGGAGTGTTTGTGCTGTCGCCATCAATCAAGTTTAAGTCGTACCTTTGGACAATGTTTGAGATGGACGATGAACACTTTCAGATGGCTTTCGTCCGTTCATCTTCTTCCTAATTGCTGCACTTTGTTTAATTCTGAGCGTAACGTGGAAGCTACATTGCATCAGGGGGGTGTGTCGTCAGAAACTCATATGCGCCGCTTGATAAAAAGCTACCACAGAAGTAATGCGCTTTACTAGCAGTGTGATTTTGCTGATGATGGCATGAAAGGCTCGACCAAATGACACAAGTTTTCCAATTATTTTATATCGAATCAAGCCGAAGATGAAATTATTTCGGTTTCATTTTATTTTCTGTTCATCTGGGAATGAGCATCATATCAAGTGTTACATCGGCTGCAGCGAGGGGCGTGATCAGCATGCCGTCAACCAGCGCCAACAACGCCTCCGAGGATCTCGCGTCGTTTTATGCTTCATGTCACAATACACCCTATAATCCGTCCAGTAAAATTATGGGCGAGTCGTTTGCCATCATGCGCCGGACCGATATCATAACTGAGAGATCTGAGTGCTCCAGGATGGCATTGCTAACCAGGGCGTCGTAGTCTCCCGTGAGTCCTTGCAACCACACCCCTCGTGCTGTGCAGAACGCCGCTTTTCCAGTGCCCACAGGCATTTCCTAGCAGAAAACTCGGCAGGAAACGTTCTGTTTTCATAATAATCGGCTCTGGCGTCCCCTGAGACAGGGAAAACTGGACTGTTTTTTTGGGCTTAAAGTGCTGTCGTAATTGGTCTGATTAGCAGAACAAGGAAAGCATAACCCTTGATGATTTATAAAGTACCTGTTGTCAATGAAAAGCGTTCCCCATTTTCTGAGAGATTGGCAGCATGACTGTCGTTAGCCCCATTAGGTCCGGGTCCTTTGTCCACAGCTTGGCCATGACTTTCGCTAGTGGGGATGGCGAGAGGGAACAGATTGGCAGGACAGGGGGCCATATGGGGGATGATCTGGCTGGGGGTGGTGAAATTGGACATGGTGTCCGAGTCGCATTCTCTGTTTAGATAAAGCGCCGCCAGACGAGTCATTTGACGCTATTTGGGGCGGACACGTTAGGCAAAGAGTACGTCGTAGTGGTACTGGAGACCGTACAAAAATATCATCGTGTTTCTCATTAGCGAATGTCCTAATTTAATTAACATGCGAAGCACTAGGAGTCCTTTAGCACAGCCTCAAATACAAGCAGTCAACTTTGCAAACAGTATTTTGTGTAGTTTGCATGTGAGGCCGACGCGGGAGGAAAGGTTTGACAGCATGACCATTCGGTCTCCGTCCTTAGTACATAGACTGCACGTAACTTCCGCCCCTGATCGGGGGCCGCTTGGGGCTGTCAATCACCAAGGTGATGGAGGTAAAATTGGACATAATGTCAGTGTCGGATTCTCTGTGCATATAACGCCACCTGATATTTATAGTGGACACTTTTGGCACAGAGCAAGTCGCAGGTTGTACTTGAGATCGTGCAGAAATATTAATCCTAGATCGTTCACTGGATATATCGGGCGATATCGTGCTCTGCTTTTGGTGGCTTTGGCGTCAAAGGAGCCTGTAAAAGCTGGAATGTCTTTTGGGTGATTACAACCTCGTTCAGTGTTACTGTTGATTAGCAAAACACGGGAAGCCTAAACCTTTATGGCTTACAAAGCGGCTGATGTGTTGTTGGCGACACTCGGTGAAACATAACTCCGTCCTCCCACTGGCATACGTGGCCCTTGTATGACATATATAAAACACGACTGTAGCACCTCATTGACACAATCTGGATCCAAATTAGTGGTCATTCTTGGTTTGCTCAATATTTTATATGTAAGACATCCGTTATAACTTTTTAATGGCACGTCTTTGCTGCTGCCAACCTTAGTCGTGTTTATTACATGTATTATTACCCTGGGGACGCGAGCAATATAGTCCATGGTGTAATGTCCCGTGGTCACGTGGCCTGATTACAATCATTATTATTCTTATCCTCACCAAGACAACAACAATACAATACAACAGACAACAAAAAGAAAACAAATTATAATCCCTGGAAACAAAAAGCAGAAAAAAAATTTAGTAAACAATTGCAGAGAGACACAATTCCAATTCAAATAGTACACATATGATATAAAAATAGCAATTGTGGGAAATAGATAAAACGTAATATCTTTGAAATAAAGTATGCATGGACATCATAATGCAGCAGCCCATAGTAAAAGTTCAATGTAACTATTTTAATAAGATTCAATCGCTTAAATAAGGACTTGTAATGCAATGTAGTGACTCTTTGTAATGATACATACAGTTTTTTCTGTTTTTTAATATGTTGGTGTCCCCAGGCTAATATAGAATAACATCAATTCATGCTTTAATACTTCACTACTTCGGCGTAGTTAGTTTTTGGCGTTAATGTATTAAATGGGCTAGAAAGGGTTATATCGTCAGCGTATAATTGCACTAAATATTGAAGTCGCTCTATATATATCATTTATACATATTATAAACAAAAAGGGACCACGTATTCCTGTGGTACTCCTCGATAGATCAGAACTTCTTATGATTGAACATTATCTATATACTGTTCGCGATTGTAAAGACATATTTGACTTCAATTTAAATGATAGTATATCGTGATTAAGGGTGTCAATTCGACCACTGCTAACTTGTCAAAGTGTCCATACATCTGATTATAAATTGCTTTTGCAAAAACCTTAGATATGACTTTTGGCCTATAGTTATCAATATTAGATTTTTCCCACTTTTTAAAACTGGCACTGTTTCAATTTATCTGGAGTAATTCCTTACATAAATCTACCTTTAATAGTTGCAAAATTTTCATTGATATGTCATAATGCTCAGAACTAGCTTGAGGTATAAGTTCATCAATTATTTTCTTAGTGAATCGATGTGATCGATCAAGTGAATAAAAATAACTGACCAGACTCAACGTGCTATACATGACGAACTATCTTTGATGAACGACCAGGATTAATAAATGTGTTTTTCATTGTTCCCGACGTGTTTTACCCGGTGCTAACGCTCAGGATCCGTTTGTTGCCAGACGCGGGAGGCAAAGAGGGAAGTAAGTTTCCTTATTCGTGAGATACCGTCGTTGAGCAACCTTCTATCGCATGGTTGTGTAATATGAATCCATGGCACAGCCACCGGCACACCTTAAATAACAAATACATGACAAACTGGATGCCGGTGACGTCACGGTATGCCGCCATTGGATCGTATTGGAGTAGCTAGGATACTCCGACTGAAAGAAACATATAATACTGTAATTCTGGGACCGCCATCTGTCATAATGAAAACAGCTGCGAAATGGAACAATACATCTTATTGGAGCATTGGCTAAATCTACGAAACACAAAATAAACGATCGTTGGGTTGAATTCAAAAAGGTATGCTTATGAGCAATGAATATGACCGTGATGTGGCCCTGGTATAGTTCCGACCAACGCAGCGTGTAATACTCCTCCGCGGTGATGTGTCTTTTTTTGTGTGTGTCATGAGAATAACCGCGGTAAAAGCCGCCCTGTGACATTTTGATTATCGCGCATGGTTCAGATTTTATTAAACCCTGGCGGCGTTATTTTAGAGTTATTGTACTTGCAAATCGGAATGTACTCGATCGGCTTGAGCCTTGCTGCGTAGCAACCAGAAATGTCGAACGGGACGCCAAACATATAGGACTGTTAGACTATTCTTAATCTAGTGAAATATATGCTGTGCTTCCATTACATAATGTAAAACTTACAGGAACGTTCATAGTGACATATTTTTTCTTCGCTCTGTGATCTGTGGTCTGTGAACAATGCCATCAAACCAATCTACCCCTGACAAAAGAAAGGTTGAAGCCGGGCACCTGGGGTATCTGGAACGTTGGTGATGTAAACTGGAATGTGCACTCACCAGCAGCCACCACCACCAACACCTTGGCAATAAATACGGCAGAATTGGCGAACACTTTGACTTCTTACGTAGAACACGAGGATTTAGAGCAAAAAAAACTGAACCAAGTGACCACGTGAACAAGACACACCAAACGGTGTAAAAACGATGTGTTCATTGGGAGGTTTAACTCGCATGTACCTTCTGGGTAACATTTTCGGCAACACTACATTGTATGTGTGAATGGCAATCGCACCCACCCGACCCCCTAGCACTCGACGACCTCACCAAACTGAGGATATTAATGTGGCTGCCACTCGGCCTCATCATGCTCTCCTCCCTTCCGTCTCACATCACTCATGTCGCCCTTGGGACCCATGACTTCTCTGTTGTCTCTCTTTTTGGGGGGGTGGGGAGGGTCATTTGTTATTGCTACTGGGTACGCTTTTTTGCACCCACTCAGTAAGCCATAGGAATTATTATAGCAAGTATTAGTATACATCTTTTCATTTTGGCATGATGGAAGCGGTAGGGTTAGGCAGGCTCTGTCCATTTAGCCGCACCTACCGTTTTGATTAAGGGGCCTACTAACGACAGTACAGTCGAATGTTAAAATCCACGAAATGCATTATTGTATTAAATTTTAGGTGTGAGTAATACGTGAGATACGCTGAAACAATGGTTCGCCCTTACATGGAAGAACGACCCGTTGTCTATTGCCATAAATAGCTAGCAAGTGGGCGATAATATAAATTATATGATATGGTTTTTAGTCTTAGTGGTACAACAGAGTTGTTTGGGATTTATTGAGCAGGTATCCTGGCAACATATGACTCGGAATGGAAGCCTGTAATAACAATGTATCACGTGGCTTCCCGGTGGCACAGGAGACGAACGTAATGTCAGCCACCACTACATCAAGCCTCAGATCACCAGCCTGAAAGCAGACTGGGACGCATCTATCTGCCCACTGGATTAAGGTTACAGATTTTCTAAGAATTGATGAGCAGTGTGACCGCTTTGCGGTTCCTGAATATTCACCAGCGTAAAATTACTTGATTGGTTGTCGAGCTATCGGTTTTTCCTGAAGTGATAGACAAGAGTGGGGAATTCACACATGTAAAGCACTCCCCGACTTCAAACACACCTCTAGGAGTTTAGTTAAATCTCTTCATATAATATCTCGCATAGCGATTTGCGCTGCTATTCACTCTTCACCGCGGAGTGGTAAGAGACGCCATAATTTATTAACACTGTCTCAGTGTCCTGTAATGCTAATTGTTTTTACATTTCCTACTTATCAGGGTGCTTGAAATTTGCCTATGCAGTATAAGCAAAAATTGGAAACATTTTAGATCTTGCAGATGAAAATTATTCTTTTTGTCTTATTGTCTTAAGGTCCCTATGGCCTGAAGGCAATGTTATAATGTTCAACAAAAGACGAAATGTGTTTTTTTCTGTCGCACTGATACAGGTAAGAGCGCGGACGAGTTGACACTCTTAATTGCCAAGGGATGGTCCGTTTCATTCTCATTACGAACCTATAATGCTGATTTAGATATGTATTGATAATTGAGTTGTACGTCAAGCTGTCAAGTTGTGATGCACACGCACATTCTAAGATACCCATCCTCCTGGTTCAATGGCACGGACTGCATTGTAGGATAAGCCAATGTCCAAGTGGCTGCCCATTGATTGGCTATGGAAATGTTCTCCCGACTAACAAAGCAGACAATTAACCACTAAACGGGAAACCAACCGGAAGTTACGTATACAGCAATGCCCGAATGAAGCTTTTGTTCACATATCCACCGCGTGGGGCGTGAGATCCTTAGCCATGGTAGCAGCGTTGGATGACATGAAATCCAACTAACGGACGCTGCGGCGACCGATATTGCTCCCACAATGCACCGCCTCGATCGGCACCGGATGTGTGGGGCAAACACCGCCCACAATGCCACAATGGGTGGTGATGAGGTGATAACACTGACCGACGCCCCCGACAGTACTCACTGCCTTCCTCGCGTCAACTGTAAACCAATTCCCAAAGCTTGACACTTAACAATTGGTTCAGTCTGCTTATCTATTAGTCAGTCCATATCAGCTCTCCGATAAGTAGTCATCGGAGCTCTCTCCGTGTCTCTTCGATCCCACCCGTGACGATGCTGGCACCACTTACCTGCAGCAATATATATGGCTATTATGAAGTTGTGTGGATTGACATCGATTTACTGGGTTATTTATGCAACCCGATTATCAGTGATTTGTCCCCCCGTTACTCTCTATAAGACGATTGAGGTCATGAAGGCCAAAACCCTTATCATCAGCAGTAAGTCTCAGGAAAATCCAATGGCCAATCCATTCTGCGATCGCCATCTCATGAACTAACTCATATTGAGTGAGAGTGGAAAAACTTTGCAGCGGCTATAGCCAATGGAATGTATGGGTTGTGCCAGAATGGTGCGTGTGCCACATGACTACAGAAATGAATGTCATATAAGATGGTTTAAATAACGATATATTTAGATTATTTATCGACCACGACAGTTATATTAAACAGAAAAAAGGTGCTCGCTTATAATGGTAAAATCACAATTGAGAATCTATCATGACTGGAAGGCCCCATTGACCTCTGCCCGAGCCGATATTCTTCCACTTGGCAGATTTAATTCTCTGGTTTTCTTGTTATGTCAGAACGCGGTCCAATTATAAGCTACAAATGCTGTAGGTTATGAGCGCAACATGTTTTTTTCAGTCGGAGTCTCCCAATCCCACACTGTCCCACCCTTTCTAGCCACTTTTGTTTATTCCTTTCGTCCCGTGTCGGCCTTAAGCGACAACAAACGGTTTTCGGCGTTTACACCGAATTAAACGTGTGGAAAAAGAGTGAAAAATACACTTTCTGGTCGTTCTTCCAGTGATACGCTCGAATCAGAATCAGAATGGTTTTATTTAATCAAGCTTTCATAACAAAACCAACAGAAAAATAGAAGAGATACAGTGTTGTAATGAATAAACACGGATAAAATAAACAGAGTTGTTTAACCGAGGAGACTCGCCTTAAAAAAATAAACAAGTTTAGCACAAGCAAGTTACGCTAAAACGACACTCTGATTCTGATATAGTGTCCCTGAGTTCATCGGCAATATATAGTATGTCAACACCGTAACAACAAATGTGGTATATCGAATTACTGCGACAGAGACGATCCAAAGCAAAATACTAAGAACAAAAACTAAATACCTATCCATTACTTAGGTGACAAACATAGCAATATTGGGCTTCACAATCGTCGTCATAGCCGTGTAATAAATGATTCTTAATATGAGACGCATAACTTGTCAGCGAATGTGGGGTTGCTTTGCTAATGATATGCGAAGGGGTGTTGTTTAGGTGATGGCTGAGACTATGTCTTAAGGCCAGTTGACAGAAATGTCAAGCTTTCGAGAAAGTAAGCTGGTAGGTTGGGTCGTGTGTTATGGACAGAATCGCTCAGCGTCTATGCTCCAGTAACAATACAGGTAACAAAAGCGACAGAGGCTTCGTGTAGCAACAACAAAGTGCAATCCACAAGCTACAGCTCATGCAAAGCAAAGCTGAGCAATAAGTCAGAGGCTGAATTGTCTTGCCAACGCTCTCGCAAGTACTTTCTGTCGACTAGGACAGTACAGCTGTGATATCATGAGACTCCCTCTCCTCTCCTGGGTCTAAGCCTGAATGCGGGCAGTGAATTTGCGAATCATAAAACTGACAGAAGAAAACTAAGGAACCAATGTTGTACCACAACCATGGATAGTATTTGATGACGCATTAAAGGTTATCCGCTAGTGATTTCGCGACGTAATCGAAGTCGGAAACATTCATTAATGGAAACGCCTACGATGATATTTTTGCACGGTTTCCGGGACAACTACGACGGGTTCTGTGCCTAACATATGAGCCACAAACACCAGCGAATGACCCACCATACGGCGCTCTGTTTGTACAGGGAATCCGACAGTGACATAATGTCCAATTCTACCCCCATCACCCTGGTCATTGCCACCCACCAAATGGCCCCCGGTCCTGGCAATCTGTGCCGTCTCGTAGTCCCTAGTGGTGGAATCATGGCCCAGCTGTGGACAACGAACCCGATCTGAATGGGGCCTGACGACAGTCATGTAGCCAATATATCAGGAAATGGGAGATGTTTTCAGTGGCAATCTATAGCAATGACGGGATTATGTTTTACGAAGTGTCGCTACCAACACACCGGATACTGTGTAAGCTGTTAAGGTTTATGCTTCCGTGTTTTGCTAATCACACTTACCAATTAGTAGGACAGTCTATTTCAACGAAACAGTCCAGGGCCCGTTAGTTCGAAACGGCCGGGGCCAAATATTTCGCCCCGCTCCAAGCCAATGTCATATTCTAGGGCGAAATAATTTGCTCCGGCCGTTTCGAACTTACGGGCCCAGCTTTCACTGGTACTAGAGACCCACAGGCCACCATAACCTGTCTGACACGATGCCGATTAGTATCCGATGAATGGCATTGATAGCCCAAGATAAACACATCAATTAGTGTATTAAATATGTCTGGTAATCTTGACAATTATGGTGCAGATAATGTCAAGCAAAATGAAGTCTTTTTTGACGTTTTTGACGCCTTACCTCCACATCTCAGTGACACACGCTGCCTATCTGCTGTCTGTCACAACATAGCCTGCAGCGGTGGTCCCGGGGCGTAACTACGATGTCAATGGTGATCCTGGAAACTTGCCTTTTTCATCCCACGCGCCCCCATCAATTATTGTAGAGACTAGCCTGTTGCCTTCTCACATAGCACGATCCGTCCAAGGAACACCATTACCTATTGTCGTGTCCCCTGGCATTATGTGGTAATCAAAACAATCATGAGAAGCGAAGGAAATGCAAAGAAGAACAAATGAATCATACGACACTGTTAATCATGCGACGTTGTTAATCATGCGACGCTGTTAATCATGCGAGGCTGTTAATCATGCGACGCTGTTAATCATACGACGCTGTTAATCATGCGACGCTGTTAATCATACGACGCTGTTAATCATGCGACGCTGTTAATCATGCGACGCTGTTAATCATACGACGCTGTTAATCATGCGACGCTGTTAATCATGCAAGGCTGTTAATCATGCGACGCTGTTAATCATGCGACGCTGTTAATCATACGACACTGTTAATCATACGACGCTAGCTGTTCATGTTTTGCTTCGGGGCTTGCGCGCGATATTCACTGCGCGCCTATCAATTTGGTTACGATGAGATGTGTAGCTGAGAAGGCATGCACGTTTTAAGCTGACGCTTTTTGGAGATCCCGAGGGACACGGGCAACGCGGGAGTGCCGCACATCAAAGATTAGGTGGTATATTGTGGCATGAAACATAAAACGAAGCGAGATCCTCGGAGGCGTTGTTGGCGCTGGTTGACGGCATGTTGATCACGCCCCAAGCTGCAGCCCGCACATAACACACTCCAACGCAACACGTGAAAATGGGTTATTCATCAGGCAAGCAAGTGTGAACTTTACTTTACTCTCTTAGTTAAAAAGAAAATTGGCACCATGACACTTTCTATTATGGATCTTACTGCCTTTTAGAATTGTTTTGTCTGCGAATACATCAAGTTCAGAATCAAATCAATTGTAGCAATTAAGAGGAACGACATTCATGAAGGTGTGTCTCGTCCATCTCATATATTGACCAGAAGGCCCAATATAAACTTGTGTTGTAAACTTGTAAACTTAGATTTGTGGCCACAGCGCAAACAATTGTACCAGAATGGAATTCGGTGGACGGCGCCAGCAGCAGAGGCCCCGGCAGGTGTCGCCTCTGTTGGGGACGTTTTGAGAAACGTGCTGTCCAGTACCCAACAAAACCTTTCTCTGTAATGATATTAGGGCCTTAAATCTCGCTTCATAGCGACCGTCACTGTGCGGTTCCATCTTCCCTCCCGTTCCACCGCAGACAACATGGCGCTTGACATGGTTATCCCGACTGCTTCATCACCAGTTCGCCGGGACCCAGGATCCAACGCCTTCGAGGGGGCCTCCCTGGTGTAGTGGTTAGCGCACTAGACCGCAGATCAATAGGTCCTGGGTTCGAATCCGGGATCGGGCACCTAATCTGGGGCATGTTTCATTCCTTCATCCTTCATCGTCTCGGGAGGTTCCTTGGCCCAATTTAGCCTGTATGTGCACAAAAGTGGCCTAAAACACCAACATTCCATTCCAACGCCTTCGTACAGTCCTATTTTATCTTTATCTTGTTATGACGCTGCTCTTGTCTATTACACGCAATCATACTCCTGAGACAGTATGTAATAATACCTGGCAAGAGAGATACGTGATGGCCCATGTCCTTTTATCATCCTTTCTTTCGTACTTCTAAAGGTATTCACGCCGACAGCTACATTATACTTGCGAAGGGATCGCTCCTGAATCACCTTCTTGCTGAACAGAGCGTGTTTAACAAAGCAGCAGGTCGGCTCACACCCTCGAATGTCATAGGAATACTATTTTTCCAAATGAGTCATAACGACAACTAATTGCCGAGAGTCAGCATCGGTGGTCCGCATTATCGTCATAACCCCCCTCCCCCTCCCCATGTGAAAGGTAAGACGGTGAAGTAGCGGACGCTGCTTCCAAGGTGACCCACAACAGCTGACCTGTAATGGTGTCTATTCATGGTGTCTAATGGTGTCTACCCATTACCGTGAGTTCGACGAGTGGTTGTCTCCTCGGGTTGTCATGCTGAACGTGCAACACTGGCCAGTATCCATCATCACTCGGCGGTAGGCCGCCCGGTATACTCAATTTCTTCCCGATCTGACGGTAGGGCTACGCCGAATGTCAATTAATGTTCACACCGGTCATGTTTGGTTCATGCAGAGACAATTGAGATGGGAACAGACCAAGCCGATGTTCCTCATGTGACTATTTATTAGAAACTTTTACTTTAACAGATAGTATGTTATGTCTTAATATTTAATAAAAATATGTTGCTAAATATGGTCGGAAGAAATGAAACATATTACCAGGGAACCAACCAGGTGGTCTATTTCTATGAGACACAACTGGGTTAACTACAAGTAACCAGTGCCATCAGGGTGATACCTAAATGGTGGGGTCTCTTGTGGAACAGAAATTCAGCATAAAGTGACGACCGCTACGTTGAGTGACATCTAAAGCACCACGTCCTTGTTAACGTAATAACTCAATGAAAAGCCCCTAAAAAAGGCGAGCTCCCTGGTGACAGCTAGCGCCATCCGGTCGCAGCGGCCCTTTTTATCACATCTTCCTCACGCTTTACAAAGCACACAAAAATGCGTGCTATGGCAACTTCTAATGCCATAGAAGCAATTCGAATTCTGGTGATGAACTCGAGTTTTGTTCCGTCTCCCGTAGAATGGTCCCCGCTAATGGATTGATTCCACACGGTGAGAGGCTGTCGAGGCACGTTCCATCATCCCATGTCACACTAATTGGATAAAAGCGCCCGCTCGCTGTTTTAGGCGTTGTTTGAGTCTGGGAAACAAAGCAGGTGTGTGTTCGCCTTGGCGCCAAGGATCAGTGTCTGGCTGGTGGGTTTTAGATCGTACTACGACGTATTCGTGTCAGAAGACGACAGCTCATCAGGTATTTTACCTCAGTAATTTGAGCTTGTGTTCCTGTCTGTAACACACGCGATCATGTTTTCGTCGGTACCTGCCCGTATATTCGCGCCAGTATTTGCCTGTTATTCATAATGTGTCTCAATTGTGAAGCTCTAAACTCATATTACGTAGGTCATATCGTGACAATGAAAACTGTCGGGAGTAATCAACATGAAACTGTTTTCCTGTACAGCAGTAAACATTTGCACATATGGGGCTGGAACCACGCACCGGCTTTTGCTGAGTACACGCGACACTAGCCGAATGCGGTATTTTCTTGCCCACAGAAAATGTTGATGAGTAACAGCGAAGGCAACTTGTTCTTATTCGAAATTTGCACAATATGCCCAGATTTTAAACATCAAAATAACATCACTTTGCCAAGGCTGAACATGTGTCATGAAGTTTGGTCACATTTCCGACGCAATTGACACCTTGAATGCAAACAATCACTAAGTCAAATTATCACCCATTGTTAAACTATATCAATTTGAGACTTTTTTTGAATAGTATGGTATATAACTTGGTATATAGATAAGAAACCAAGGTGGAAGGTGGGGGACAAAGGCCACGAGAAACATGGAAGTGAACGTACGTAAGGGGACAGGATGGGAACGGTGGGTGGGAAACTCGATTGGCGATGCTGCTGGGTTGCTGCCGCTGGTCAGAGAGAGGGATTCTGTCTGGATCACGGTTTGACCCTAGAGATGACCGGAAATGGGCAACCGGGATGCAGCCTCGAAATCGCTTTAACCAGTGTACCGGATGTAAACAGACGCACATGCATAGATTACCGTAAACATCTGAATAGCAGATGCCTAATATACAGGTGTACATTATATTACTGAAGGAACTATCAGTAAGGTTAATCGACCGCAGCTGAAATACACTCACCGCCTTGCTGATAAGTTACATATTAATGCCTTTACTTCCAAACAAGTTACAATGTCCGCAGAGCGATATATCATACTTCAGGAAAAAACTTAAACGCCATATACAGCATGACATTACTTCCGATCACGATGTTTGAAATTTGATACTTTTATAGTTATGCATAATTTATATATCTTGACAAAAACAATCCCTTTGCATATCCCTTCCAGCCAAAGGGAAATAAATATCAATAAGAATTCACGGCGAATTTTGTGTGCATCAAAATTGCCTGAAATGTATATTAATATTGCACCCGGATAAATCCAGTTAGGAATATTAGTCAGTGGCACATCACAGAATATGCCTCTGAGAGATGATATTGTTTTTAACTTCAACAAGTTCTATGACTAATGCATGATTAACCAAATGCAAGTGGCGTAGTCACAATGGCGGATATGGTGGTGTTCCATGTGTAGTAATTGTCAGATTAATTTTCTAAGAATAAGACTGGTCCTGTGTGTTTTGAAAACTTACTTTTAAATAAAGAAACTAGTGTTATACTATGACACAAACACTTTTCCCGTGTCAGTCACCTGGCAGATGAATATTTCTTACCAAAAAAATTACCGTATGTTATTTGGGTAAGAGTGCAACACACTTATCGTATTTTTTGAAAGAAGCTGAATTCCAGTTAAATAATGATTGCTACATGAGGTTACCTTTATGACATAAAACGCATATCTACTTACTATTTGTTATTTTTGACATTTGTCATATATTTTTTTATTTTTCTCTGTATTAGTATAATTGTATGGGAGTAACAGGGACTCAAATAACTCACCAGTAAAAGAAAACGTGAAAAAAGGCTTTTTCCGCGCTTTCGCCTTTTTTCTCGCTCTCACTTAGCTGCGGCCCGTTGTCCCACCAGGTCCATGATAAACCCAACCCGCAGACTAGTGTGGCGATATGACCCCATCTCGCACTCGAGCCAATGCCATACGCACATATTAAAACAAGTTCTTTGGTTGAACAGCCGGCGCCTGACCCCTCTTCTAATGGCACGCTGAGTGTATTACGCTGCCGTCTGAACAGTCTTCCCATACCTTTAAATGCGTAATCACCGCTTCACGGTAGTGGAATACCCATTTTTCGATTCTATTAATTTTCTTTCTAAGGTCCTTGCGGCATCGTCTGACAGACAATCATGGCCGACAAGGCTCTCAGGCCTGCCATGACAAATACTATGTCAAATTCAAAGACCTGCTTGGCAGGCCCTTGGTAGTTCTTTGGCCACAGAAATGAATCTGAACTAACAATGAAATACGTGACAAGAAAACTTAATTTCAACCTAACCGAATAAGAAATGGGTCTCTCCTGTTTAGTTCATCACTTTCTTTTTGTGGCATTTTGCGATCAGTTATGAAGAGCTATAGTCCCCTTGATATTGTAGTGGCGTCCAACCGTCTCTGAAACGTTCATCTTGCAACCTAATCCGGTTACGACAATGTGAGACACACTAAAAAGAAATATTTGCCTTCCTTTCAGTAGAAACTGGTTGGAAAAGTCAATAACTCAAACAGCTCTATGTATCCCGAAGATTTCTAGTGAGAAAGATCTCCAGACGCTTGGCTTAAGTAGGACGCTTTAACGTCATTTGGTCATATCGAGTGAGAGAGGAGCCATGTCAACGGGGTAGCCCCCTGCCCTTTGCGAACAAAGACCCGTGATCTTTGCCCATCACACAACATAGGACATATGCCCCAGTGGGGTTCGAACCACGCACCGGCCGCTTGGATTGGCCAAACAGGACGCTCTGGATTATCGCTGATCTACTGGGTTACGGGGTGCTTTGTGTCGACAATGCGCATGAGCCGTCTTTGCCTCACATCTTCGCGGGGGGAGGGGGCGCGGGTTCAGATCGTGTTATCTTCTGACGACAGAGGGGACGCCACCAAATCCCTTGTTCCCACGACCTCACGCCGATTGTACTATATATGACGGTCATATGTAACCAGACGATACTACATACGGTCCGTCCTTGTCCCCACCACATCTGTGTGTTTGGTCCAGGGCAGTCGTCATGTCACATCTGTCCTAATGAATGCTTCGATAGAACAAAACATACAGTTTGTACGATCGAGTTTGTCTTCTCTGGTGCTATGATATTTTACAGTAATATATAAAAATCCCCCCCCCCAGCCTCACCTATTGCTCCCCTCCCCCCGCCTCCACCGACCTCCTCTGTGCCAGCCGGGATGTCGGTGTCCTGTGGAAGCCATGGACACATGTCTGCGGGGTGGTGTCCGTGTTTCCTTTGACATAATCCAGAGTTGCGTGCCTCAGGACATTATGAAGTCCTGCCGTGTTCAGTTCGTGGCCCCGGAAGTCAGCCATAATGTAAACCCAGGACTGTATCTCGCTTGGAAATTTAAATGGCGTATGGCACAGAAGGTCGGCTGAGCTCACATATCGCACAACCTACGCCAGCTCTGTCCATAATATCTCGCCTGGGAATTCGGTGCACTCGTCATGCACTCTCATCCTTTATAATGGCTGTGTTTTATATGGTTCCGTGGCAGGCGCCGTTACACATGTCTGCTGCAGTCATTCGTTTTGCTTACTTCATCTCCTTCGAAACCAATAATTGAACATGTGTGTTTTATGTGTTTTCACCATTATCTAATCAAGAAAAGTAATTTTGTCTCTGAAAATTTAATCATGTTGAGCTTTTGCTCTTCCAAAGTTTGTAACTCGTGTGTATTGGGCGATGAGGTGCCAAGCCATTCCATGTAATCCCGATATACGCTAATCAAATATAATGCAGGCCTTATGTGCTGCTTAGAGACGTTACGTGCTTTAATCGGGGAATCCAAAGAAGTGAAATTCCCTCAATGGTTGTTTTCTGTCTGTCGTCTGTCAGATGCTTAAGCCTAGTGGCGTTGGGTCTGAAGTAAAAACAGATCCCCCAGAGGGGACATCTGATCACAGTGACTTGTTGACGGCATAATAAAGTTACCTTGGATGTGACGTCAGACCCGTCTGCGGGGACAGGAAGCCTCATGCGTCCTCAATCTCCCGCCGACAGGGGTCGCTCATTTCTCATGGCACATCTGCACGTCAAAGTAAACTGTTAGAAATGTTCATAAGTATTTGCATTCCGTTATCCTAAAACTCAGATGCCCGGTTCCTTTGACACTGTGTTTACCCAACGTAACGGTTCATTTTATAGGCGATGGAGACACTGACGTGTCGATGATGTTTAGATTGATGAGGTTGCTTGATAGGTTGTTTGCGTTTAAAGAGTCAATTTCGATGGGAATGCCAATGTTTTCCAACTTAAAGAACAGATGATACAAATCGGTACTTCAAGCAGGGCTCTTACAACGCAGTTTGGGGCGGGTCTTGGCCAGCCCCACACATGTACAGCCATGGCGCAGTTAATAACCTCTATAGTCTATCATCGAATTATCCATGTGAATGTTTCTGTTCATGAAAGTTGGCTGCGTAACTTGACACTTCATGCTAAGAGCTTTAATTTGGCAACGCACATGACGTACTCAGGCATTGCCTGGCAATGATGGGTTATTATCTTCGGAATGAGCCAAATCAAAGTTGTCATTCATCCTTCATGACGTGGAATAAACCGTCTTTGACATATGCTATTATAGGTATTTTTTATTATAAAAATGTGTGAGGTCAATGATAAAACATACACGCATCACAAATAACAAAAATCTACAGCTCAACCAGCCATCACGGCTTATAAGTGACTTCAAATTGAAATACTACCACAGTCACATATAGGCGGACGGATGTAGACAAAGGGCTGCTTCATTAATTTCACCAGAAGTTCGTGTGAAAACATGTGTTGTTACTGACTTAATCATTGGGTCCCTGAAGAGAAAGTAATCAATAAACCAACTATCATGGCTTATGTCATCATGTGATGACCTTGCACATGTACATTGATCAGCTTCCTGTAATAAACACTGATGGAAATTATGGTTTCTTTTAAAGATTTAATAACTTTAGAAGAGTTCAAACATCAATAATTTTGTGTAAGAATGTAATGTTAACCTATTGAATGCGTCACGTGAAGGTGAATTTTTACTACAGAAGGCAACATGGCTATGATTCGTCAGTCATAGCCATGGGTTCATGGCTAGATGGTCCAAAACGTTTTAGCCACCTCTATCGCTCTCGAAATGCATGTTACAAGAGGGTGAGTCCTGAGTAGCTCTGATACATGGCTCTCATTCCCGCTGGTACCGACGAGCGACAGAGCCATGAAGTGCACCCCACATGAGACCAGGAATTGGTGGGGTGTCCGTGCTTCGTGTAACTCTTTGGCCTCTGCCCTCTGCAATAAACGACACAGTGTCCTCTGCAATAAGGAAGGTGTCGTCTTCTCGTAGCTACCTAAACGTCCCATAATAGTGGTCCGGTATAAAGGCAATGTGTCGATTATCTGTTGGGAGTTGTGGAGATAAATGTTGGTGTCATGGTTTCCACGTAGCCTAATGTGGCCGTTTGGCTTTTATCGTCTCATGGAAACGTTGTTATAAACCGGATGAGCACTTTATAAGCATTTCTCTCTTACCCTTTTCATGCAAACTCCCAAGGAGCCAATGGCTCTTTATAAAATTCAGTAACGCTTTCCTCGCTTCGCACGCATTGACATCTCGAATTTAAGTCCGAATTTACACCGTTACTGTGGGCTTAATTGGCAGTTTGGTTTAACCTTTGGTTTGACCTTTGGTTTAAATAATCCATTAAGCACACCATGACACCATGTTTTCCGCAGGGTTTAATCATCAGCAGCTTTCAGTTGACACGGTTTGTGTTATCGCCATGATCGCCTTTCTTGTAACAATGATTTTGAAGGAACATGGTAAGGCTCCAGCTCCATTCTGAGCGTTATTATATCTTAAAAAATTGTGTGACGTCACGCCTTTGTCTTAAGTGTTCATTATCTTGAAGAATGGATCGAAAAACAGACCTAGCCGTGTTGTATTAACGTAAATGTGCGTTATTCAAATAAAGAACGGTAAAACAGTGCTTTATTTTAATCATGAACGGAAAAACTGTGCATTATCTAGATAAAGAACAGTTGTTAATATTGACTCGTCAAGTGTCACGTTATAATCGGTCGAGCTGAGCTGAGCGGAGCCGAGTTGGCTGGTGTTGACAGAACTTGCCAATTTTAAGACAAACAATGGAATGCATAGGTAAATGTTAAGCACCAAAGAGGCGGGGGTTAGATCAGAAATCTGAAAATATATGGAAATTCCAGTTATCGATTGCATGATGTAATGTATTATAAATATGTCAGGCTAAAATCGGATATCTTTTGTAGGGGATTTAATAAGAACGTCAGTCATGTGACAACTGTCAGCGCACCCTTTTCTAAAGCACATCTGTCATGTAACTGAACGAGAACAGACGTAATAAACTTATCAAGCCAACCACAGCGGGCTTAGTTTCTCTTCCAAGAGAACATAATACATACATTTCTCATTATATCCGTCATATCGCTTTTCAGGGGGCGATGTTTTCACGCAACTAAACAGCAATGACTTCCAAAATGTCTGCTTCATCGACGCCTTCCCACCCCTACCCTCCCCCCTGGGGCTTTACAATGACGAACCGTTCTTTCCACAATGTGCCTCATGTATTCGTCGAGCAGTGCAATTGACACAATAGTCAATCCATGTGTCCAAACGTGAGCACATGTCATGCCCTGTTATAACAAATTTATAAGTACGTTAAAGAACTCGCTGTCGTGCATTCTCCAAATAAAACACTCGACGCTATCGCGTCTCGTGCTTTATTTTGGCGAATGCACTCCAGCTCGTTCTTTAACTAGTACATAATTTGCACAATATGTAATTTATTTTATTTCAAATGTGCCGAAATCAAGCACATTATTCGTGCTACTCTTTCGCCTCGTGTTTCGCTGCCGACAATAACATTGTGTCATTATTTCGTGTGGTGCCCTATATATATTTCGTCGTGTCCTTGTCGAAAATTGACATTAGATGAGGGAGATTTGCGGGGATGGATCGCGGGAAGTCAAATGGTAGGACTTGGTTCCACCAGTTTGTTCTGCGGCATTCTGGGATCGAGTGGTAGTTGTGCTCATAGTCAGAGATGTGGACATCCTAGCAGTGTAAGAAAGCAAAAGCTCGACCGATTTTTTTTATAATTTTTTCTTCCAAAATTAACTTAATTAAAAAGAAAATACCGGTTCATATCGTTCAAATATGAATATGATTCTTAAACTCTGGGCATATTGTTAATATGGATATGAACAATTTTGCCAAGTAATCGAAAATCATCGTAGTCGAGTATACAGCGCGTTCGGCTATTGTAGAGTAACACACGCACAAAGACCGAACAAAACCATCTCTTGAATCCCATTATGCTCATGTGTTGTTGAAAATGCAGAAACATAGCCACAACTTGATGAGGTAAAATATCTGATGAGCTGTCGCCTTCGGACACTAATGCGTAGTAGTTCGACCAAAACCCACCAGCCAGACAGTGATCCTTGGCGCCAAGGCGAACACACACCTGCTCGGCTTCCCAGATTCAAACAACGCCTAAAACAGCGATGGGGCGCTTTTATCCAATTATTGTGACATGGGATGATGGAACGTGCATCGACAGCCTCTCACTGTGTGGACCCAATCCATTAGCGGGGACCATTTTACGGGAGATGAAACAAAACTCGAGTTCATTACAAAAAATCGAATGTTTACTTATTCTATTGCGTTAAAACTTGCCATATCACGTATTTCTGTGTGGGTTGTAAAGCGTAAGGTGATAAAAACGGCCGCTGTGAACACGTGGTATTGGGTGTCACCCGGGCGTTCGGCTTTTGGGAGCTTTTCATTGAGATATTACGGTAACATGGACGTGCGGTTGGAAGCCAATCATATCAACACAGCGGTCGACACTTAGCAGACTGACCAAAAAGGGAGTGAACAAGAATAATGAAGGACATGTCTATGCGACGTCAATCAACCGTCACATGATGCGGCTAAATGGTGGAAGACAGTGACGGCCGCATATTAAGGGCGTGTTCAATTTACTTGAAACCGACGGGAAACCGAAACGGTTTAGGACACCGGTTTCAACGGTTTGCCCGCTGAAAGGAGAACGCATCGCTTTCTTTGTTTACAGTGTTACCATGTATTCAGGCAATGGCCGTGTGCTTATGAAGTTGTGCTGGCATAAATAGGCCGTCTGTTTGATTTTTCTAACAGCGATTGGTCTGTCCAGAAGACATTTGAGATTAACTATAATGTATGTGTTGATCGAACCGACAGTTAAATTTAATTCCACGGAACCAATACCGTCAAAACCAGCTCCCTAGGTATTTTCACGGTTTCAACCGGTTTCGGTTCTGCTCGTGACGAAGAGACAGTTCGGCAAACCGGTTTTGGTTTCATGTAAACACGCCCTAAAGTATTAATTGCATTGCAGCTGCCCTGCGGAGGGTGAATGACCTCACAGGGAGGAAAATTCGGACTCTAAAGGGACGGCACAGATCAGATAAAGACATGGAACTCTACTTATGGGTGTTAAATGAATGACACGTACAAAGCTCTTTGCCCGAGAAGCGGGCAACAGTGTTTAATCATGAAGACGTTTCTGAATCATGAACATATTCATAGAAAGCAGTGCTTGATTTCGATGAAGTTCAAAGTTGCAAATGAAGCACAATAGATCACACATTATATCAGGGGCCTTTTCTCGGTTCCCGGCTGTCCCCCCCCCCCCCCCCCCCCGGCATCCTAGTTTGTATGCATGTCGGAGCATTATACATATTCTATCAGTACCAGAATGATGTTTTTATATTAAAAATCACCTTTATATAGAATACAGATTCGAACTTTTGCATTTCCAAAGAACTGGGTCGTAAGCAGCAAATATTGACTACATCTCATGACGAACGTCACAATGGGACAATGAACCAGACAGGTACGGCTGAGAAGGGCCTTCCGATAAACCCACGCGTCCATAACACATAGGTCTAAGTGTCATGGTCTCAACCCAGGGACAAGTACGCTGACAATGGATCCTGGAAGGTGTCCAGAACAATAACTCGAGGCGACAAACACTCGGCAGACACTGGCCGACTCACGGTCATAGGTAGACACCATTAGACACCTTGAGTAGATACCATTACAGGTCAGCGGTGGTGGGTGGATGGGTCACCGACCGCGACGCTCGGCAATAGGTCGCCGTCTTATGGGCCATTGAAAAAAAAATTCCATCGGCGTGCTGTTTTTTTTTAATCCCGTGACAAGTGCGCTGATAATAAACACAGGGTGTTGCCTCCAGAATAATAACAAGAGGTAGTAAGCACTGGGCTAATGTGTGGTGAGATGCGTAAAGTCCGGCAACAGAAATAGATTGACGTAACTTCCGCCTCCAGCTGCGACCGGACGATAAAGAACATGGGCAATAATGCTGTTCGCTCGACAGCGATTAGTTCCTTATTATATTCCTTCTCGAGAGCGTTATGTCAGCAACGTGACGACAAACAACTGGCTGTGGATGAACACGTGGTTGCACGTTAATAACTGTTACGCAAGACAAACTAGGACGGCACGACGGCGTTGGATCCTGGGTCACGGCGGACTGGTGATGCATAGACCGCTCCGGGTAACCATGCCAGGCGCCATGTTGTCCGCGGTGGGACAAGAGGGTTGGTGGAATCACACATGGGGGGGATGGTCCCTATGACGAGTGATCCTAATGTCATTACGGAGAAAGGTTTTGTTGGGTAATGGACGTACCAAACAGGTTTGTCAAAACTTCCTCGGAGTGGCGACTGTGGAAGCCATCCACCGTATTCCATTGAATAATATTCCATTCAGTCATGGCTTACCATGCTTGTACCATGCTTGCACCATGCTTGCACCATGCTTGCACCATGGTTGCAGCATGCTTACACCATGCGTGCACCATGCTTGAACCATGACGGCCAGGTGCCCCACCCCCATGTTGGCGGCCTGAGCTGTCTGAGCGGCGGGTGAGAGGGAGAGCATCTACTACATTGGGATCATAAGGCATAATTTAAACCACTCTCCTTTCGGCTGCAGTGTCTAAATTATTAAATATAATAAATCTGGGACCCCCTTTTGCGCATTAACCCTAGAGCTCACCAATAATGGAGGTCTGTGGTCCGAATATTGACGACAATATTTGCTATATCACTAGGCTAGCGCCCCTAGACCGGACAGACGTTAAATATGCCACCTTGTGTTGGTCTTTCGTTGTTGTTGTTGTTGATTTCGTTGTATATATTGTTTGTTTACTAGTGTTTGGGCAGATTACGGCCTGTTCACTTGAAGCTGCCTACTTACATGCCTCATCCTAGATTTTTACATTTTAGAATCAAGACTAAATGTATCTCAAAATTATGATGCATATGTTTTATATCTCGTTGAGTCTGTAAAACAACGATTTCAACATAAAGCTGCACGGACTATTTTATCGCGCTGACGTCCTAGCGAGTTGCGGTCGACATCACACAGGTTACCGAAAAGAAACAGTCGCGCCAGGATATTAAGCCGGTCACCAACTTCTGCTCTGGTGAACCAATTTGCTTCTCTCCGGATAGCCCACAGACTTTCAGGATTTAAATTCAAGCAGACTATACGAATTTGACATGGAACAGAGGTTGATAATATAGAAACCTATTACTTAATCTGTCGCGTAGCTGATTCGCTGGGTCTCTATTTTGCGCCAGGGCAGCGTTATGCTATGGGTTGTAGTTAAACAAATCGCACGTCAATGTTTTACTTCCTTTAAAAATAAAGCTCGATACGTGCTCTATAATTTCCTATGGCGAAAATAGTCAAACAAGGGTCCCGATTTTCCCCTAGCATGGGATTCTTTCCATTGCTTGGTTTCTATTGGCGTGTAATCATATATCATTACTTGATGGAAAACAATGTCTACTCGCCAAATGCTGAACACCGACAGCTGAACTGGGAATGGCCCTCATCTCTCATCCCAACATACACTTCGAACGAGAAGGAGATGCGTGCTGGTGGCACGGGCACTGTACTTGCCCTTACACTTGTGAGCAACCTCACTGAAGGTAATGAAAGTAATCTAGTTTAAGTCGTACCTTTGGACAATGATTGAGATATACGAGGCACAATTTCAAATGGCATTCGTCCGTTCATCTTCCTCCTAATTGCTGCACTTTGTTTAATTCTGGACGTAAAGTGGAAGCTACATTGCATCAGGCGGGTGTGTCGTCAGAAACTGTTTCATACGCGCCGTGTGATAAGAAGCTACCACAGAAGTAATGCACCCTACTAGCGGTATGATTTTGCTGATGATGGCATGACAGGCTCGCCCAAATGACAGACAGAGATTTCCGATTATTTTAACATGAAATCAGGGCCATGATGAAAGTATCACGGTCTCATTTTATTTTCTGTTCATCTGGGAATAAGCACCATATCAAGTGTTACATGGGCTACAGCGTGGGGCGTGATCAACATGCCGTCAACCAGCGCCAACAGCGCCTCCGAGGATCTCGCGATGTTTTATGCTTCATGTCACAATACACCCTATAATCCGTCCAGTAAAATTATGGGCGCGTCGTTTGCCATCATGCGCCGGACCGATATCGTAGCTGAGAAACCTGAGTGCTTCAGGATGGTATTGCTAACCAAGACGTCGTAGTTTCTCCTGGGTCCTTGTAACCTCGCCCGGGTGCTGTGCAGAACACCGTCTCATCGTATCTAAATTGATAGTCGTGCAGGGAATATCGAATGCAAACCCGGATATCAACTGTTAGCTTGAAGTAGCAGGTTTATGGCAAAATAGTAGTAATCTCAACGGTTTTTGTCTTTCATTATTACCTTGACTTCCCGTGACATGGGTACGAGTTACGTAATGCCATGTAATGACGAGCCGCCTCTATGATCGTACCGAGGACGGATCGTACCCGACGAGAAGGAAAACAGGGAAAGGCAAGTGTCGGGATCATTACGCACATGGTTGGTAATAACCACGGTCAACACCGGGGAAATAGTTGTGGCAGATGAGGGAGCGAGGCAATACACAGTGACACCAATCATCAGAAATGAACGACATCCGTTTTCAAGATAATGTAATTACTCTCTTCACAGTCATTAACCCAGACTGGCGTCCCCTGAGACAGGGAAAGCTGGACTATTTTTTGGGCTTAAAGTTCTGTCGTAATTGGTAAGTCTGATTAGCAAAACACGGAAAGCCTAACACTTGATGATTTATAAAGTACCAGTTGTCAATGAAAAACGTTCCCCATTTCGTGAGAGATTGGCAGCATGACTGTCGTTAGCCCTATTCAGACCGGGTCCTTTGTCCACAGCGTGGCCATGACTTCCGCCAGTGGGGATGGCGAGAGGGGACAGATTGGCAGGACAGGGGGCCATATGGGGGAGAGAGGGGGGCGATGATCTGGCTGAGGGTGTTGAAATTGGACATGGTGTCCGAGTCGCATTATCTGTGTAGATAAAGCGCCGCTAGGTGAGTCATTCGGCGCTATTTGGGGCGGACACGTTAGGCAAAGAGTACGTCGTAGTGGTACTGGAGGCCCTACAAAAATATCATGGTGTTTCTCATTAGCGAATGTCCTGATTCAATTAACATGCGAAACACTAGGAGTCCTTTAGCACAGCCTTAAATACAAGCAGTCAACTTTGCAAACAGTGCTTTTGGTAGTTTGCATGTGAGGCCGACGGGGGAGGAAAGGTTTGACAGCATGACCACTCCGTCTCCTTCCTTGGTCCATAGCTTACACGTAACTTCCGCCCCTGATCGGGGGCCGTTTGGGACTGTCAATCACCAAGGTGATGGGGTTAAAATTGGACGTAATGTCAGTGTCGGATTCTCTGTGCAGATAACGCCACCTGATATTTGGAGTGGACACTTTCGGCACAGAGCACGTCGCAGTTGTAATAGAGATCGTACAGAAATACTCATCCTACGGGTTTCCCATGAGCGAATGTATCAGATTTCAATTATGTTACGAAAACACTGTCATAATGTCAGCAGATTTTTTCTTTTTCTGGGAGGCAGTTGTGGCATGTGTCAGATAGGTTACGACGCAATACGCACAGAACGGTGTTACACAGAACTGCGCCACATGTCATGCTTGAAGTATTAATACTAATTTAAAAGATCGTTGACTGGATATATATGGCGATATCGTGCTCTGCTTCTAGTGGATGTGGCGTCCAGAGAGCCTGTGAAAGCTGGAATGTCTTTTGGGCGATTACAACCTCGTTAAGTGTTACTGTTGATTAGCAAAACACTGGACGCTTAACCTTTTATGGCTCACAAAGTGTCTGGTGTGTTGTTGGCGACCCCCCGTGAAACATAACCCCGTTCTCCCACTGGCATAAGTGGCACCTCTATGACATATATAAAACACGACTGTAGCACCTCATTAGTTGTGTTCTGTACCAGGTGTGCGATTGGCACAATCTGGATCCAAATTAGTGGTCATTCTTGGTTTGCTCAATGTTCTATATGAAAAACATCCGTTATAATCTTTTAATGGCACGTCGTTGCTGCCGCCAAACTTAGTCGTGCTTAGTACATGTATTATTACTGTCCCTGGGGACGCGAGCAATATAGTCCATAATGTCATGTCCCGTGGTCACGTGGTCTCATAACAATCATCATCATCATCATCATCATCATCTTCATCACGAAGATAACAACAATACAATACAACATACAACAAAAGGAATAAAGATATAGTCCCTAGAAACAAAAAGCTGAATAAAAAACGATGCCATGATACACAATTACAATTCGAAAGTACACATATTATGTAAGAATAGCAATTGTGGGAAATACATAAAACGTAATATTGAAGTCGCTCTAAATATATCATTTATGCATATTATAAACCGAAAAGGACCACGTATTGATCGCTGTGGTATTCCTCGATAGATCAGAACTTCTTATGATTAAACATTATCTATATACTGTTTGCGACTGTAAAGACATTTTTAGCTTCAATTTATTTAAATAATAGTATATCGTGATGAAGGGTGTCAATTCGACCACTGCTAAGCAGAGTTTCTTTGTCAAAGTGTCCATACTTCTGATTATAAATTGCTTTTGCAAAAACCTTAGATATGACTTTGGGCCTATACTTATCAAAATTAGATTTTTCCCACTTTGGCAAACTGGCACTGTTTCAATTTATCTGGCGTAATTGCCTTACATAAATCTACCTTTAATAGTTTCAACATTTTTGTTGATATGTCATAATGTTCAGAACTAGCTTTAGGTGTAAGTTCATCAATTATTTTATTAGTGAATCGATGTGATCAATCAAGTGAATAAAATAACTAACCAGACTCAACGTGCTATATATAACGAGCTATCTCTTTGATGAACGACCAGCACTAATACGTGTGTTTGTCATTGTGCCGACGTGTTTTACCGTTTGTGGTCAGACGCGGGAGGCAAAGAGGGAAGTAAGTTTCCTTATTTGTGAGATACCCTAGTTGGGCAACCTTCTATCGCATGGTTGTATAATATGAATCCACGTCACAGCCACTGACACACCTTAAATAACAAATACATGACAAACTGGCTGCCGGTGACGTCATGTTATGCCGGCATTGGATCGTATTGGGGTAGAGAGACTCCGACGGAACGAAAAATGTATTACTGTAATTATGGGACCTTCATCCGACATAAGGAAAACAGTTGTGAAATGGAAAAATACATTTGATTGGAGTATTAGCTAAATCTACGAAACACAACATGAACGATCGTTGGGTTGAATTGAAATTAGCATGCTTTTGTGCAATGGATATGACCGTTATGTGCCCTTGGAATAGTTCCGACCGTCGCAGCGTATAATATTCCTCCGCCGTGATGTGTTTCTTTTGTGTGTGTCATGTGAATAACCGCGATAAAAGCCGCCCTGTGACATTTTGATTATAGCGCATGGTTCAGATTTTATCAAACACTGGCGGCGTTATTGTGGAGTTATTGTATAACTTGCAAGTGTACTCCAGCGGCTTGAACCTTGTTCCGTAGCAACCAGAAATGTCGAACGGGAAGCCTAACAGATAGGACTGTTAAAATGTTCTTAATCTATTGAAATATAAGCTGTGCTTCCATTATATAATGTAATACTTACAGGAAAGAACGTTGAAGCCGGTCATCTGAACCCGTACTCCATAGGCACGCATGGTAAACGCATGCGAGAATCTGTTTTCCAACCGGAAACACCCAGTGTCTATTTTGGAAAATAGATGTCGCCTGGGGTATCTGGAACGGTCTATTGTGTGTCGCTCATTCGTCGCCAGCATAGCAGTCAGCTCAAAACTACAATAAGATGGTGATGCAAACTGGAATGTGCACTCACCAGTAGCAACCACAAACAGCACCTTGTCAATGAATACTGCAGAATTGGGAAACACTTTGGCTTCTTACGAGGAACACGATGATGTAGAGCAAAGACAGACGAAACGGTGTAAAAACGATGTGTTCATTGGGAGGTTTTACTCGCATGTACCTTCTGGGTAACATTTTCGGCAACAGTACATTGTATGTGTGAATGGCAATCGCACCCACCCGACCCCCTAGCACTCGACGACCTCACCAAACTGAGGGGATTAATGTGATTAACTCGGCCTCATCATGCCCTACGTATAGCTCCTCCCTTCCGTCTCACATCACTCATGTCGCCCTTGGGACCCATGGCTTCGTTGTTGTCTTTCTTTTTGGGGGGTGGGGAGGGTAATTTGTTATTGCTACTGGATACGTTTTTATTAAGCGGTCTACTAACGATAGCATAGTCGAATGACGTTATTTGGTCCATCTTCCATGTTAGAACCCACGAAGTGTATTATTGTAGTAAACGTTAGGTGTGAGTAATACGTAAGCTACGATGAAACAATGGTTCGCTAATATACTAATATAGTGTCCCTGAGTCCATTGGCGAATAATAGTATATTAACATAGCAACAGCAAATGTGGTATATCGAATTACTACAACACAGACCCTTCAACGCAAAATACTAAAACAAAGGCTAAATACCTATCCCATACGTACGTCACAAACATTGCAATCACGGGCTTCACGAGAGTCCTTATACATTTTTAATAATTGGCTCTTAATATGAGGCGCATAACTTGTCAGCGAATGTCTGGTTGTTTCGCTAATAACATGCGGATGGGCGTAGTTTAAGTGATGGCTGAGACTATGTCTCAAGGTAAGTTGACAGAATTTGTGTTTGGTATTCGGGATATGAAATGTGTGGATTTGTCTTTTGTTGTGATTATGTAAGTCATTTATCTTGAGAACTGTTTAGACCCATTTAGCTACGTTTTCGTCACTTGATTTGTTCACCTATGACAAATCTACTTAGCCTCAGGTCTCGTGTTAATGACAGGATCGCTCAGCGTCCAAGCTCCAGTTATAATACAGGTAAAAAAGCCGAAAACGGCTCAATGTAACAACAACAAAGTGTTATTAACAAGCTACAGCTGATGCTTTTACCAGTACATCATTGAGCAAAGCAATACTAAAACATAATTATGAGGCTAAATTGTGATGCCAACGATGTCGCAAGTACTTTCTGTCGACTAGGACAATACAGCTGTGACATCATGAGACTGCCTCTCCTCTCCTGGGTCTAAGCCTGAATGCGGGCAGTGAATTTGCGAATCATAAAACTGACAGAAGAAAACTAGAGAGCGAATGTTGTACCACAACCATGGATAGTATTTGATGACGCATTAAAGGTTATCCGGTAGTGATTTCGCGATGTCATCGAAATCGGAAGCATTCATTAATGAAAACGCCTACGGTGATATCTTTGCACGGTTTCCAGTACAACTACGACGGGTTCTGTGCCTAATATATGAGCCACAAACACCAGCGAATGGCCCACCAGGCGGCGCTCTTTTTGTACAGAGAATCCGACAGTGACATAATGTCCAATTCCACCCCCATCACCCTGGTCATTGCCACCCCCCAAATGGCCCCCGGTCCTTGCAATCTGTGCCCTCTCGTAGTCCCTAGTGGTGGAATCATGGCCAAGCTGTGGACAACAGACCCGGTCTGAATGGGGCCTGACGACAGTCATGTTGCCAATCTCTCAGGAAATGGGAGATGTTTTCAGCGGCAATCTATAGCAACGACGGGATTATGTTTCACGAAGTGTCGCTACCAACACACCGGATACTGTGTAAGCTGTTGAGGGTTATGCTTCCGTGTTTCGTTGATCATACTTACCAATTAGTAGGACAGTCTATTTAGCTTCATCAGCTCATTATGGTGGTGCTCGTGACTAAGAAATCCTCTTTAAAATAATTGTATCACTTTCTTAATTCAGAAAATCCACTTTTTGGGTGACTACTTATATATTTTGAACCCATACTCGCACGCAAAATCTTCCACTTAGCGCTAAGTCTAGTGGCGTAGCCTAAGTGGCGATTATGAATACAGCCCCAGGGCCCGTAAGTTTGAAAATGCCGGGGCCAAATATTGCACCCCGCTCCATGCTAATGTTCTATTCTGGGGCGAAATAATTTGCTCCGGCCGTTTCGAACTTACGGGCCCAGCTTTCACTGGTACTAGAGACCCACAGGCCGCCATAACCTGTCTGAAACGATGCCGATTAGTATCCGATGAATGACATTGATCGCCTAAATTAAACACATCAATTAGTGTATTAAATATGTCTGGTAATCATAACAATTATGGTGCAGGTAATGTCAAGCAAAATGTAGTTTTTTTTGACGTTTTTGTCGCCTTACCTCCACATCTCAGTGACACACGCTGCCTATCTGCTGTCTGTCACAACATAGCCTGCAGCGGTGGTCCCGGGGCGTAACTACGATCTCAATGGTGATCCAGGAAACTCGCCTTTTTCATCCCACGCGCACCATCAATTGTTGTAGCTTCTTGCCTTCTCACATAGCACGATCCGTCCCAGGAACACCATTACCTATTGGCGTGCCCCCTGGCATTATGTAGTAATCAAAACTATCATTAGAAGCGAAGGAAATGCAAAGAAGAACCAATGAATTCCGACGCTGTTAATCATGCGACGCTGGTAATCATGCGACACTGTTAATCATGCGACGCTGTTAATCATGCGACGCTGTTAATCATGCGACGTTGTTAATCATGCGACGCTGTTAATCATGCGACGCTGGTAATCATGCGACGTTGTTAATCATGCGACGCAGTTAATCATACGACGCTAGCTGTTCATGTTTTGCTTCAGGGCTTGCGCGCGATATTCACTGCGCGCCTATCAATTTGGTTACGATGAGATGTGTAGCCGAGAAGGCATGCACGTTTTAAGCCGAGGCCTTTCGGAGATCCCGAGGGACACGAGCAACGCGGGAGTGCCGCACACCAAAGATTATGCGATGTATTGTGGCATGAAACATAAAACGACGCGAGATCCTCGGAGGCGTTTTGGCGCTGGTTGACGGCATGTTGATCACGCCCCAAGCTGCAGCCCGCACATAACACACGGCAACGCAACACGTGAAAATGGGTTATTCATCAGGCAAAAAGGTGTGAACTTTACTTTACTCTCTCAGATGAAATAAAAATTAGCACAATAACACGTTCTATGATGGATCTTAATGCATTTCAAAATGATTGCATTGTCTAAACTCCTTATCTTGGAGTTAACGCCTCAAGCCGCTGGATTCCTCGGTGACAGGGGACGGTTTGCCCCGCCAACGACGACCGCTTGTGAAAAACACTCTAAATCGACCACCCGCCATCATCACAGTGTATTCTACTAATCGAATAGAAACATAGTCTAAAATAGCGTTTGTTTCTGTCTGAGAATACATCAAGCTCAGAATCAAATCAATGGCAGCAATTAAGAGGAACGACATCCATGAAGGTGTGCCTCCTCCGTCTCAATTATTGACCAAAAGGCACAACTTAAACTAGATTTGTGGCGACAGCACAAACACTTGCAACGTCGACGCCAAGGACAAAGTCCATTCCACCACAACACATCGCTCTCTCACCCTCTCTCTCTCTCTTTCTCTCTCTCTCTCTCTCCCTCTCTCTCTCTCTCTCTCTCTCTATCTCTCTCTCTCTCTCTCTCTCTCTCTCTCATGGTCTAATCATGATCTGCGGATGCACTAAGCATTGGCCAATCATGATCTACGCATGGTTTAACCATTGCTCAATCATGATCTACGCAAAGTTTAGGCAGGTCCAACCAGGATCTATACTTGGATTAAGCATTGTCCAATCATGATCTACGCATGGTCTGAGTATGGTTTAAGCAGGGCCAATCATGATCCACGCATGATTTAAGCATTGTTCAATCATGATGTACGCATGGTTTAAGTATTGTCCAGTCATGATCTATGCATGGTTAAAGCATTGCCCAATCATGATCTATGCATGGTTTAAGCCTGGTTTAAGCAGGTCCAATCATGATCTACTCATGGTTTAGGCATTGTTCAATCATGGCATATGCAATATAGTGTAGTGTATTTCAATCAGTGTATGCATGGTTAAAGCATAGTTAAATAGCCATTCAAGCATGGTCTAAGCTTGGTTCAAGCATTGCTTAAGTGCAGATCAGGACAAGTGTGGCGGCCCTTTGTAACCATTAGTTGAATGTAACTGGAGTTCACCATGTCTGAACACCCATCGCGTTCTGTTTCTGTAAGGCACGACTTGTGACATTCATGAAAGATCCCAGGTCTGGCCTACCGCCTCCGCCCCAACCCGCCTGTTCCCTGCCTTACTCCAGACAGATCTCCGGTGATTATGAATGACACACGTCTCAGTATCGTCACAACGGCACCATGATAATGGAATACGATGGATGGCGCCAGCGGCAGAGGCCCCGGCAGATGTCGCCTATGTTGGGGACTTTTTGACAAACATGCTGTCCAGTACCCAACATAACCTTTCTCTGTAATGATATTAAGGCCCTAAATATCGCTTCGCAGGGACCATCGCTGCGGGATTCCATCAAACCTCCCGTCCGACCGCAGACAACATGGGGCCTGGCATGGTTATCCCATGCGGACTGCTCCATCACCAGTCCGCCGTGACCCAGGATCCAACCCCTCTGTTCCGTCCTACTTCTTGGGTCACAAAGTTATTAACGAGCGACCACTCGTTCCATATCAAGTTGTTTGTCATGACGCTGCTCTTGTCTATTACACGCAACAATACCAATGAGACAGAATGTAATAATAGCTGGCGAGAGAGCTACTTGATGGCCCATGTCCTTTTATCAACCTTTTTTTCATTCTTCTAAATGTATTCACGCCGAAGCTATATTGCATTTGCGAAGGGATCTGCCTTGCTAAACAATGTCGGTGGTCCACACTACCGCATTCCCCCCCCCCCCTCCCGAGTGGTTGTCTCCTCGGGTTGTCATGCTGACGAACACGGGCCAGTATCCATTATCACTCGGCTCATTACTTTGCACCGGTAGGCCGCCCGGTATACTCAACCTCTTCTGTCTGGATCACGGTTTGACCCTAGAGATGACCGTAAATGGGCAACTGGGATGCAGCCTCGAAATCGCTTTAACCAGTGCACCGGATCTAAACAGACGCACGTGCATAGATTACCGTAAACATCTGAATAGCAGATGCCTAATATGCAAGTGTTCGGGTACATGATATTGCTGAGAAAATATCGGTAAGGTTAATCGACCGCAGCATAAATACACTTATCGCGTTGCTGAGAAGTTCTATATTAATGCCTTTACTTCCTATCAGCAGTTACAATGTCCGCAGAGCGATATTTGATACTTGAGGAAAAAACTTAAGCGCCATATACAGTATGACATTACTTCCGATCATGATGTTTGGAACTTTGATACTTTTATAATTATGCATGATTTATATATCTTGACAAAAACAATGCCTCTGAATGTCCCTTCCAGCCAAAGAGAGTTAAATATAAATAAGAATTCACGGTGAATTTTGTGTGCGTCAAAATTGCCTGAAATGTATATTAATATTGCACCCAGATAAATCCAATTAGGAATATTAGTCAGTGGCATATCAGAGAATGTGCATCTGAGAGATGATATTGTTTTTAACTTCAACAAGTGCTACTGCTAACTAATGCATCACAATGGCGGACATGGTGGTGTTCCATGTATAGTAATTGTCAGATCCATTTTCCAAGAACAAGACTGGCCCTGTGTGTCTTGAAAATTTGCTTCCAATTAAGAAACTAAATGGTTCTGCAATGGTGTATTATACTGTGACACAAACAAATTTGCAGTGTCAGTAACCTGGCAGAGGAATATGTCGTACCAAAACAATGACCATATGCAACACACTTTTGGTATTGTCTTGAAAGAAGATCTGTGCTGAATTCCAGTTAAATAATGATTGTTACATGACGTTACCATTATGGCATAAAACATATTTCATCGCATATATAATATATTATCTGTTATTTTTGAAATTTGTGATATATTATTATATTGTTTTCTGTATTAGTAAAACTGCATGGGAGTAACAGGGTCTGTAATAACTCACCAGTAAAAGAAACCGTGAAAAAGAACTTTTTGGGGGCTTTCGCCTTTTTTCTCGCTCTCACTAAGTGCGTGTTCGATTTACCTGAAACCGACTGGAAACCGAAACCGGTTTTGAAACCGGTTTCAACGGTTTGCCCACCTAAACTCGAAAACATAGTTTCATTTATTTACCGTTTCAGCATGCATGTTGGCAATCACCATCCGCGGAACCGAAAACCGTCAAACCAGCTCTCTCGGTAGTTTCACGGTTTCGAGCAAACCGGTTTCGGTTTCATGTAAATCGAACACGCCGTTAGGTGCTACCCGTTGTCCCATCAGGTCCGTGATAAACCCATCTCGCAGACTAGTGTGGCGAAATGAGCCCATCTCGCACTCGAGCCAATGCCATTCACATATATTCAAACAAGTTCTTTGGTGGAACAGCCGGCGCCTGACCCTTCTCACAGCCGATAGAAATTGCTGTTATTTCTATTTGGCACGCTGAGTGTATTGGAGAAAGAACTACATATACGACACGGCTTTTACGCTACCGTCTGATCAGTCTTGCCATACCTATAAATGCGTAGTCAGCGCTTCACTGTAGTGGAATACCCATTTTTTCTTTGCTATTAATCTTCTTTCTAAGGTCCTTGCAGCATCTTCCGACAGACAATCATGGCCGACAAGGCACTCAAGCTTGCCATGACAAAGACTATGTCAAATCCAAAGAACTGTTGGGTAGGCCCTTGGTAGTTCTTTTGCCACAGAAATGAATCTGAACTAACAATGAAATACGTGACAAGAAAACTTAATTTCAACCTAACCGAATAAGAAATGGGTCTCTCCCGTTTAGTTCATCACTTTCTTTTTGTGGCATTTTGCGATCAGTTATGAAGAGCTATAGTCGCCTTGATATTGTAGTGGCGTCCAACCGTCTCTGAAGCGGTCTGTCGAGGCCGTTCATCTTGCAACCTAACTCGGTTACGACAATGTGTGACACACGAAAAAGAATAACTTGTCTTCCATTCAGTAGAAACTGATTGGAAAGGTAAATAACTCAAACACCTCTATGTATCCCGAATATCTAGTGCAAAAGACGCTTGGCTTAAGTAGGACGCTTTAACATTATGATGTCATATCGAGTTAGAGAGGAGCCATGTCAACGGGTTAACCCCCTACATATTGCGAAGCAAGACCTGGAATCTTTGCCAAACATAGGATATAGGACATGCCCCGGAGGGATTCGAATCACGCACCCGGCCGCTTGCTCGGTCTAACTGAACGCTCTGTATAATCGCCGAACAAGTGGGTTACGGGTTGATCTGTATCGACAGTACGCATACGCCGTATGTGCCTTACATGCGGTCCACGAGGAGGACTCTCATCTCACGAGAAGGTGACGGGACCGGGAGTGCGGTGGAGGGGGTGGGGGGTAGAAATAGGGGAGGGGGGTAAAGATGGGGGGTAGATGTGAGGGATGGAGGTCTTGGTATTGTGAAGGCGCCTTCGTCCGGATAAGTGGTCCGGTGGGAGTTCTGGACATCCTTGGGCGGATCAATAAACTCTCTGTGTGTGATGTCCTCGCCATCATCTCGCGCCACAGATTAAGTGGCATCTCGGGGACGGCAAAATCTCCGCAAGGGGCGCTTCAAATCGTGTTGTCTTCTGAGGATACTCTCCACACCCACCGCCCGTAGTGTAGGGAGCGCCACCGGCATGTGTTTCAGGTACACGGCGGGTCATGTCACAGAAAGGGCACCACCAAGTCCCATGTCACCACGTGTCCTCACACGGATTATACTATATATGAAGGTCATCTGTCGCGAGAAGATACCATAAACGGTCCGTTCCTGTCCCACCACATCTGTGTGTGCGGTCCAGGTCAGTCGTAATGTCACATCTGTCCTAATGGATGCTTCGATAGAACAACACCTACAGTTTGTACGATCAAGTTCAAGTTTCTTTGGTGCAATGATTCTTTACAGTAATTTATAACGCATCCCCCCCACCCCCTTACACCCCCCCCCCCCTCGGCTTCACCGACCTCCTCTCTGCCAGCCGGGATGGCGGTGTCCTGTGGAAGCCATGGACACATGTCTGGGGGGTGGTGTCCGTGTTTCCTTTGACCTAACCAAGAGTTGCGTGCCTCAGGACATTATGAAGACCTGTCGTGGTCAGTTCGTGGCCTCGTGAAACGAGAGCGGCCGAAGGGACGCCGGATGTAGCGCCGAACTCCGCCAGATAAAATGGTCATCATGTACTGAGTTCCGGAAACGTCTAGACCGGAAGTCAACCATTCGCAAAGGATGGGTCACGTGGTTGTGACATAACGTAGCTAAGAACGACATTGCGGGACATTTTAAGGTGCGATTATTGATTGCTCTGCCATGTGTTAATTGATCCCATGCACGCTGGAGTCAGATCAGTCATTTGTAGTATTAAATATTTATAAATAAAATAAACCCTGGAATGTGTCTCGCTTGAGAATTTAAATGGTGTGTGGCAAGAAGGTCGGCTGAGCTCACAAATCGCACGACCTACGCCAGCCCTGTCTGCGTTTGCGATCACATTTGAAATCATAACAATATCACGCCTGGGAATTTGGTGTACTCGTCATGCACTCTCATCCTTTATAATGGCTGTGGTTTTTTTGGTTCCGTTGCCGGCGCCGTTACACATGTCTACTGCAGTCATTCGTTTTGCTTACTTCATCTCCTTCGCAACCATTAGTTAAACATATGTGTTTTCACCATTATCTAATCAAGAAAAGTAATTTTGTCTGTGAAACTTTAATCATGTTGAGTTTTTCCTCTTCCGAAGTTTTTTAACTCGTGTGTATTGGGCGATGAAGGTATTCCATGTAATCCCAATATACGTTAATCAAATAAAATGCAAGCCTTGTGTGCTGCTTAGAGACGTTACTTGATTGAATCGGAGAATCCAAAGAAGTGAAAATCCCTCAAGGGTTGTTTTCTGTCTGTAGTCTGTCAGATGCTTAAGCCTAGTGGCGTTGGGCCTGAAGTAAAAACAGAACCCCCCAGGGGACATTTGATCTCAGTGACTTGTTGACGACATAATAAGGTTAACTTAGATGTGACGTCAGACCCGTCTGCGGGGACAGGAAGCCTCATGCGGCCTCAATCTCCCGCCGACTGGGGGGTTAATTGGTTGTTTGCCTTTAAAGAGCCAATTTCGATGAAAATGCCAATGTTTTTAACCTTAGAGAACAGATAATACAAATCGGTACTTTAAGCAGGGCTCTTACAACGCAGTTGGGGCGGGTGTTGGCCAGCCCCACACATGTACAGCCGTGGCGCAGTTATTAGCTCATCATCGAATGTTCCATGTGAATGCTTCGGTTTATGAAAGATGGCCGGGTAACTTGAAACTTCATGCTAATTAAAGCTTTAATTTGGAAACGCACATGACACACTCGGGCATTGCCTGGCAATGACGGGTTATTATCTTCTGGATGACCCCCCAAAAAAGTGTTATCCATCGTCCTTGATGTGGAAGATACAAATTATTCGAATACGTCTTCACATCGAAATAAATGATGCGTCAATCATAGCCATGCGTTCATGGCTAAATAGAGGTCCAACACATTTTAGCCACCTCTATCGCTCTCGAAATGCGTGTTACAAGATGGCGAGCCCTGAATAGCTCTATTACATGGCTCTCATACCCGCTGGTACCGACGGGCGACAGAGCCATGAAATGCACCCCATAAGAGACCAGGAATTGGTGGGGGTGTCCGTGCTTCCTGTAACTGTTTGGCCTTATCAATATATTGCCTTCCATCCAAAGTGATAAAAAGTAATTCACGGCTGTTAAACTTTTCTTTTGTTGCATTTTAAAAATTGTAATCTGCAATAAACAACACAAGTTTTGACCAACTTTTACAAGACCCATAAAGAATGTACGCATGCGCACAACGGACCTTGGAAGGTGTCGTCTGCTTTTTACGGGTAACTTTAATGTGACGCGGTAACCAGGACGATCTTCCTTCATAAGCGTCCCATAATAGTGGTCCGGTATAAAAGCAATGGGTTGGTTATCTGCGGGAAATTGTGGAGATAAATGCTGGTGGCATGGTTACTCCTTCCACGCCGCCTAAGGCGGCTGTTTGGCTTTTATCGTCTCATGGAAGCTTCGTTATAAACCGGATGAACACGTATTAAGCATTTCTCATTCACCCGTTTCATGCAAACTCCCAAGTAGCGAATGGCTCTTTATAAAAGTCAGTAACGCTTTCTTCACTTCGCACGCATTGACATCTCGAGTTTATGTATATTTAATACCGTTACTGTGGGCTTTATTGGCAATAAAGTAAGACACGTTCGAATCCATTAAGCCCCCCATGACCCTATGTTTTCCGCAGGGTTTAATCATCAACAGCTTTCAGTTGACACGGTTTTTGTTATTGCCATGATAGCCTTTCTTGTAGAAATGATTTTGAAGGGACATGGTAATTCTCCAGCTCTGTTCTGAGCGTTATTTTTTCATTATTATAATTGTTAATTACGTTTTACGGTAACATGGACGTGTGGTTGAAAGCCAATCATATCAACACAGCGATCGACCCTTAGCAGACTGTCCAAAATGATACCGAACATGAATTATGACATGTCTATACGACGTCAATCAGCCGGTACGACCGTCTCATGATGCGGCTAAACGGTGGATGGAAGACAGTGCCGCATATTAAGGTCGTGTTGAATTAACTCGAAACCGACGGGAAACCGAAACCGTTTTGGAAACCGGTTTCAACGGTTTGTCCACTGAAAGGCGAACGCATCGCTTTCTTTGTTTACAGTTTTACCATGTCTTCAGGGAATGGCCATTTGCTTACGAAGTTGTGGGTGGATGGATCACCTTGGAGGGAGCGTCCGCTACTTCACCGTCTTACCTTTCACATTGACAAGGGGGGGGGGGGGGGGTAGGGGGGGTTATAACGATAATGCGGACCCCCGGCGGCGGCGACGTTCGGCAATTAGTCGACGTCTTATGGGCCATTGGGGAGAAAAAATACTTCCATCGGCGTCCTGTTTTTTTTAATCCCGTGACAAGTATGCTGATAATAAACACAGAAAAGTGTTGCCTCCAGAATTATAACATGACGTAATAAGCATTGGACTAATCGGTGGTGAGATGCCTAAGGTTTTGTTGGGTACTGGAGAACACGTTTGTCAAAATTTCCCCGGAGTGGCGCCGTTGTCACGATACTGAGATGTGTGTAATAATACCCATATATCTCCCTGGAAGAAGGCAGTAATCACGAGAGATGCAACGAAGACACGACTTACTCTCATTACCTTCAGCTACAAACCATGGCTTACAAATCATGTTACAAACGACCACCATACTTGTCCAGATCCGTTCTTGACCTATGTTTGGGTTCTTAAACCAATGGTTCTTGAACCATGCTTTCACCGTATTTAAACTACCCTTAAACAATGCTTGAACTGCTTGAACCATGCTGGCATCATGCATGCACCATGCGTGCACCATGCGTGCACCATGCGCGCACCATGCGTGCACCATGCGTGCACCATGCTTGCAGCAAGCCTAAAATATGGTCGTATATCCGAGTTATAGATGTGCAGGGATTTAAACCCGGCCACCAACTTCTCATCCGGTGAACCAATTTGCTTCTCTCCAGATAGCCCACAGGCTTCCAGGATTTCAATTCAATGCAGAATATACTGATTTGACATGGAAAAGAGGTTGGTAATATAAAAATTACAGAACATATCACTTTAATCTGTCGCGTATTTACGGGAGCGTCACAAACTGATTCGTTGGGTCTCTAATTTGCGCTAGGTGAGCGTTATGCCATGGGTTGTAGTTAAGCAAATCGCACGTCAATGTTTTGCTTGTGTTTAAAATAAAGTTCGATACGTGCTCTATAACTTCCTTTGGCGAAAATGGTCAAACAAGGTTACTGATTTTCCCCTAGCGTAGGGTTCTTTTTTTTCCATTGCTTGGTTCCTATTGGCGTGTAACCATATATCATAGGAGTAATTACTTGAACAATATATAATCGCCGAATGCTGAACACCGACAGCTGAACTGTGACTGGCCCTCATCTCTCATCTAAACATACAATTTGAACGAGAAAGACATTTGTGTTGGTGGCACAGGCACTGTACTTGCCATTAACCTTGTGAGCAACCTCGCTGAACGTCATGAAGTGTTTGTGCTGTCGCCATCAATCTAGTTTAAGTCGTACCTTTGGACAATGAGTGAGATGGATGGGGCACACTTTCAGATGGCTCTCGTCCGTTCATCTTCCTCCTAATTACTGCACTTTGTTTAATTCTGAACGTAACGTGGAACATACGTTGCATCAAGCGCGTGTGACATCAGAAATTGTTTCATATGCGCCTCCTTGATAAGAAGCTACCACAGAAGTAATGCGCTTTCCTAGCGGTGTGATTTTGCTGATGTTGGCATGAAAGGCTCGACCAAATGACACAAGTTTTCCAATTATTTTGGCATGAAATCAAATCGAAGATGAAGGTATCACGGTTTATTTTCCGTTCATCTGGGAATGAGCATCATATCAAGTGTTACATGGGCTACAGCGTGGGGTGTGATCAACATGCCGTCAACCAGCGCCAACAACGCCTCCGAGGATCTCGCGATGTTTTATGTTTCATGCCACAATACACCCCATAATCCGTTTGCTGATTAGCAAAACACTGGAAGCTTAACCCTTGATGGCTTACAAAGTGGCTGGTGTGTTGTTGGCAACCCCCCGTGAAACATATATAAAACACGACTGTAACACCTCAATAGTTGTGTTCTGTACCAGGTGTGCCATTGGCGTGATCCAAATTAGTGTTCGTTCCTGGTTTACTCAATATTTTATATGTAAAACATCCGTTATAGCCATTTAATGGCACGTCGTTGCTGCTGCCACCCTTGGTCGTGTTTATTACATGTATTATTACTGTCCCTGGGGACGCGAGCAATATAGTCCATAATGTAATGTCCCGTGGTCACGTGACCTGATAACAACCATCATCATCACCACCAGGACAACAACAATACAATTCAACTTACAACAAAAAGAAAAAAGATTATAATCCCTGGAAACAAAAAGCTGAAAAAAAGACAAATTGAGTAAACAATTGCTGAGAGACACCATCACAATTCGATAGTACAGATATGATGCAAAAATAGCAATTGTGGGAAATAGATCAAAACGTAATACCTGTGTAATAAAGTATGCATGGACATCATAATGCAGCACCTTATAATGAGAGTTCAATGTCTGTAACTCACGAATATCGTTTATTTTGAGGTTCAATCGCTTAAATAAGGAATCAGAGTGCGCAACGTAATGACTCTTTGTGATGATACGTACAGGTTTTTTCCTAGATCTTTTTCAATCGATCTGTTTGGTATCCCAAGGTTAATATGCAGTAGCGTAACACCGTGACTGGAGTATTTTAAAGTTTATATATGGCCACATTCCGTGGCATATAAAATAACATCGATTTGGTATTGTTGATGTTTAGAGATAGTTGGCTAAGTTTAAGGCAATGGCTTGCTAGAGCCAGTTAATGGTTTAATACTTCACTACTTTGGCGTAAATTAGTTTTGGGAGTTAAGGTATTACATCTGCTAGAAAGGGTTGTATCGTCAGCTATAATTGCACTAAATATTGAACTCGCTCTAGAAATATCTTATGATTGAACATTATCTATATACTGTTTGCGATTGTAAAGATAATTTTTTCCTTCAATTTAACTAATAGTATATTGTGATGAAAGGCGTCAATTCGACCACTGCTAAACAGAGTTTCTTTGTCGACGTATCCGTACATCAGATTATAAATTGCTTTTGCAAAACCTTAAATATGACTTTTGGCCTATAGTTATCAAGATTAAATTTTCCCCACTTTTGAAAACCGGCACTGTTTCAATTTATCTGCAGTAATTGCCTTACATAAATCTGCCTTTAATAGTTTCAACATTTTCATTGATATGTCATCATACTCAGAACTAGCTTAGGTTTCAGCGCGTCAATTATTTTCTTAGTGAATGGATGTGATCGATCAAGTGAATAAAAATAACTGACCATGCTCAACGTGCTATGCATGACGAGCTATCTCTTTGATGAACGACCAGCACTAATACGTGTGTTTGTCATTATTCCCGGCGTGTTTTACCCGGTGCTAACGCTCAGGATCAGTTTGTTGTCAGACGCGGGAGACAACGAAGAATGGGACTTTCCTTATTTGTGAGATGCCCTCGTTGGGCAACCTTCTATCGCATGGTTGTATAATATGAATCCACGTCACAGCCACTGACACACCTTAAATAACTAATACATGACAAACTGGCTGCCAGTGACGTCACGTTATGCCGGAATTGGATCGTATTGGGGTAGGGAGACTCCGACTGAACGAAAAATGTAATTCTGGGACCGTCATTCGACATAAGGAAAACAGCTGCTAAATGGAACGCACTGTGACATTTTGATCATCAGATTTTAGTAATCCCTGGCGGCGTTATTGTAGAGTTATTGTATAACTTGCAAATCGGAGTGTACTCGAGCGGCTTGAGCCTTGTTCCGCAGCAACCAGAAATGTCGAACGGGAAGCTTAACAGATAGGACTGTTAGACTGTTCTTAATCTATTGAAATATAAGCTGTGCTTGCATTATATAATGTAATACCTACAGGAAATTTTATAGAGAAAACAAAAAATTTGAAAACATTTTAGATCTTGAAGATGTAAGTTATATATGGAGGTTCTTATTGTCTGAAGGCAATGTTATAATGTACAAAACATTAAAAAAGAAATGTGTGTTCTCTGTCGCACTGACACAGGTAAGAGCGTGGACGACTTGACGCTCTTAATTGCCAAGGGGCACTTACACATTATAAGATACCTTCCTGGTTTAATGGCACGGACTGCATTGCATCATAAGCTAATGTCCAAGTGGCTAAAACAATATGTAACTGAACTAACTTTTGCTCTATAAGCACGATTGTGACAGGCCCAAAATGCAGAATTATCCCAAGTTGGCCTTTTGGCGCGTATATGTAGTCACTAAACATTGTGTGTGTTTTCTTGCGCAACATCACATGCATACACATTTTGTGGACGATTGATTATTTGATGTGACAGATTGATATTGTTTGACATTGGAACCTAAAAGTGCAGAACAGAAAAAATGACTTTAGTTCTCAAAAAATTTGTCCGGTATAAAGGCAATGTGCCGGTTATCTGTTGGGAATTGCGGAGAAAATGTTGATCGTTTGACCTTTGTCGTCTCCTCGAAGCTTGGCTGCCTATGAGAGGCACACTGTGGGCTATGGAACTGTTCTCTCGACCAACAAAGCAGACAATAAACCACTAAACGGGAAACCGGAACCGGAAGTCACGTACACTGCAATTCTCGAATGAAGGCTTTGTTCACATATCAAACGCGTGGGGCGTGATATCCGTAGTCATGGTAGCAACTTTAAATTACATGAAATCCACCTAACGGACGCTGCGGCGACCGATATTGCTCCCACAATGCGCCGCCTCGACCGGCACCGGATGTGTGGGGGCAAACAACACCCACAATGCCACAATGGGTGGTGATGAGGTGATAACACTGGCCGACGCCCTCTGACAGTACTTACTGCCTTCCACACGCCAACTGCAAACCAATTCTCAACGCTTAACACTTTACAATTGGTCCAGCCTGCTTATCCTTTTCCGTCCATATCAGCTCTCCGATAAGTAGTCCTCGCACCTCTCTCCGTGTCTCCTTCCCCCCGCCCGTGACTGATGCTGGCACCACTTCCAGGCAATAATCTATGTGCATATTTTGAAGTTGTGTGGATTGGAATCGATTTGCTGGGTTGTTTAAGCAACCCTATTGTCAGTGATTTGTCAACTCTCTAGGACGATTGGGGCCATGAAGGCCAAACCCGTATCATCAGCGGTATAAGTCTCACGAACTGCGTTAAGGCCGTATATTTGGTGACACAGTCCTATTCCCGGGACCCAGAGTTCAATGGCCAATCCACTCTGCGATCGCAATCGCTTGAACTAACTCATATTGAGTGAGAGTGGAAAAAGCCTGCTGCGACTTTGCGTCTTGACATTGATTCCGTCACAATCGGTGGCCTAGCTTACCCGGCTATAGCCAATGGAATGCATGGGTTGTGCCAGAATGATGCGTGTGCCAGAAGACTACAGAAATTAGTGACATGGGGGAGGGAGGGGTGGGGTGGGGGGGTTAGGCAAAGGGTGTTATAACCGTGGTACTGGGGCCCCATTTACCCTATAAATAAAGCTGGACATGTGTCATATAAGACGATTTAAATAACCATATATTTAGATTAAAAAAATAAATAAAATGTGATTGCTCATAATGGTAAAACTTCTATCATGACTGGAAGACCCCGTTGACCTCTGCTTGAGCCGATATTCTTCCACTTGGCAGATGTAATTCTCTTGTTTCCTTGTTATGTCAGAACGCGGTCCCATTATAAGCTACAGATGCTGCAGGTCTTCACCACACCATTTTTTTTTAGTCGGCGTCTCCCTATTCTACACTATCCAATGGTTGTATAACGTCACATCATTTCTAGCCACTTTTGTTCATTCATTTAGTCAAGCATTCATCATGAAACAAACAGAAAAATAGAAGAGATGCACTGTTGACATGAATAAACACGGAGGGTTGCTTGACCGAGGAGGCTCACATTAAGACTGATGGGCAGTCGTTAGCATGTGAGCCACCTAAAAAAAGCGAACTAAAGTAAACAAGTTTAACAAAAGCCAGTCACGCTAAAACGACACTCTGATTCTAATATATTGTCCCTGAGTCCATAGGCAAATAATAATATATTAACACAGCAACAGCAAAAGTGGTATATCGAATTACTACAACACAGACCATCCAAAGCAAAATACTAAAAAAAATGCTAAATACCTATCCCATACGTACGTGACAAACATAGCAATAATGGGCTTCACAAGAGTCCTTATAACCGTTTAATAATTGGTCCTTAATATGTGACGCATAACTTGTCAGAGAATGTGTGGTTGTTTTGCTAATGATATGGAGATGGGTGTAGTTTAAGTGATGGATGACACTATGTCTCAAGGTAAGTTGACAGAATTTGTGTTTGTTATTCGGGATATGAAATGTGTGGTTTTTTCTTGTGTTGTGATTATGTAAGTCATTTATCTTGAGAAATGTTAGACCCATTTAACTACGTTTTCTTCACTTGATTTGTTCACCTATGAGAAGTTCACTTAGCCTCAGGTCTCGTGTTATTGACAGGATCGCTCAGCGTCCAAGCTCCAGTTATAATACAGGTAACAAACACGAAAACGGCTCCATGTAACAACAACAAAGTGTTATTACCAAGCTACAGCTGATGCTTTTACCAATACATCATTGAGCAAAGCAATACTAAAACATAATTCGGAGGTTAAATTGTCATGCCAACGATGTCACAAGTACTTTCTGTCGACTAGGACAGCACAGCTGTGACCTCATGTGACTCCCTCCCCTCATCTGTATCCGAGCCTGGATGTAGGCAGTGAATTTGCGAATCATAAAACTTTTTGACAGAAGAAAACTAGGGAACTAATGCTGTGTCACAACCATGGACAGTATTTGATGATGCATTAAAGGATTTCTGTTAGTGATTTTGCGACGTAATTGAAGTCGGAAACATTCGTCAATGGGAACGCTTAGGATTATATTTTTGCCCGGTTTCCAGTACAACTACGACGGGCTGTGTGTCTAACATATGACCCCCAAACACCAGCGAATGACCCACCAGGCGGCGCTCTTTTTGTCCGGAGAATCCGACAGTGACATAATGTCCAATTCCACCTCCATCACCCTGGTCATCGCCACCCCACAAATAGCCCCCGGTCCTGGCAATCTGTGCCCTCTCGTAGTCCCTAGTGGTGGAATCATGGCCAAGCTGTGGACAACAGACCCGGTCTGAATGGGGCCTGACGACAGTCATGTTTTCAGCGTCAATATAAAGCAACGACGGGGTTATGTTTCACGAAGTGTCGCTACCAACACACCGGATACTGTGTAAGCTGTTGAGGGTTATGCTTCCGTGTTTTGCTAATCAGACCCACCAATTAGTAGGACAGTCTATTTCAACGAAAGAGTCCAGCTTTCACTGGTACTAGAGACCCACAGGCCGCCATAACCTGTCTGAGACCATGCCGATTAGTATCCGATGAATGGCATTGATCGCCTAAATTAAACACATCAATTAGTGTATTAAATATGTCTGGTAATCATAACAATTATGGTGCAGATAATGTCAAGCAAAATGTAGTCTTTTTTGACGTTTGTGACGCCTTACCTCTACATCTCAGCGCACCCATGAATTGTTGAAGAGACTAGTTTCTTGCCTTCTCACACAGCACGATCAGTCCCAGGAATTATGTGGTAATCAAAACTGTCATGAGAAGCAAAGGAAATGCAAAGAAGAACCAATGAATTGCCACGCTGTTAATCATGCGACGCTGTTAATCATGCGACGCTGTTAATCATGCGACGCTGTTAATCGTGCGACGCTGTTAATCATGCGACGCTGTTAATCACGCGACGCTGTTAATCATGCGACGCTGTTAATCATACGACGCTAGCTGTTCATGTTTTGCTTCGGGGCTTGCGCGCGATATTCACTGCGCGCCTATCAATTTGGTTACGATGAGATGTGTAGCTGAGAAGGCATGCACGTTTTAAGCCGAGGCTTTTTGGAGATCCCGAGGGACAGGAGCAACGCGGGAATCCCGCAAACCAAAGATTCTGCGGTGTATTGTGGCATGAAACATGAAACGACGCGAGATCCTCGGAGGCGTTGTTGGTGCTGGTTGACGGCATGTTGATCACGCCCCAAGCTGCAGCCCGCATATAACACACGGCAAGCAACACAAGTAAAAATGGGTTATTCATCAGGCAAAAAAGTGTGAACTTACTTTACTCTCTCAGATGAAAAGAAAATTAGCACCATGACACTTTCTATGATGGATCTTAACGCATTTCAAAATGATTGCATTGTCTAAACTCCTCATCTTGGAGTTAACGCCTCAAGCCGCGGGATTCTTCGGTGACAGGGGACGGTTTGCCCCGCCAACGACGACCGCTTGTGAAAAACACTCTAAATCGACCACCCGCCATCATCACAGTGTATTATACTAATCGAATAGAAACATAGTCTAAAATAGCGATTGTTTCTGTCTGAGAATACATCAAGCTCAGAATCAAATCAATGGCAGCAATTATGAGGAACGACATCCATGAAGGTGTGCCTCGTCCATCTCAATTATTGACCAAAAGGTACAACTTAAACTAGATTTGTGGCGACAGCACAAACACTTGCAACGTCGACGCCAAGGACTAAGTCCATTCCACCACAACACATCGCTCTCTCTCTCTCTCTCACTATCTCTCTCTCTCTCTCTCTCTCTCTCTCTCTCTCTCTCTCTCTCTCTGCAGATCAGGACAAGTGTGGCGGCCGTTTGTAACCATTAGTTGAAGGTACTTGGAGTTCACCATGTCTAAGCACCCATCGCGTTCTGTTTCTGTAAGGCACGTCTTGTGACATTCATGAAAGACCCCAGGTCTGGCCCACCGCCTCCGCTCCAACCAGCCTGTTCACTGCCTTCCTCAAACAGATCTCCGGGTATTATGGGTGACACACGTCTCAGTATCGTGACAACGGCACCAGAATGGAATACGATGGATAGCGCCAGCGGCAGAGGCCCCAGCAGATGTCGCCTCTGTTGGGGACTTTTTGACAAACGCGCTGTCCAGTAGCCAACGAAACCTTTCTCTGTAATGATATTAAGGCCCTAAATCACGCTTCGTAGCGACCATCGCTGAGTGAATCCATCGACCCTCCCGTTCCACCGCAGACAACATGGCGCCTGGCATGGTTATCCCGACTGCTCCATCACCAGTCCGCCGTGACCCAAGATCCAACGCCTTCGTGCCGTTCAGTTTTTCTTGGGTTACCAAGTTATTAACGAGCGACCACTCGTTCCATATCAAGTTGTTTGTCATAACGCTGCTCTTGTCTATTACACGCAACAATACCAATGAGACAGAATGTAATAATAGCTAATAGCTAGCGAGAGAGATGCGTGATGGGCCGTGTCTATTTATCAGCCTTTCTTTCGTTCATCTAAATGTATTCACGCCGAAAGATACATTGCATTTGCGAAGGGATCTACCTTGGATCACCTTCTTGCTGAACAGATTCAGTGTCGGCGGTCCGCATTATCGTTATAAGCCCCCCCCCCCCTCCTTCCCCATATGAAAGGTAAGACGGTGAAGTAGCGTCCGCTCCCTGCAAGGTGATCCATCCACTCACCACCGCTGACCTGTAATGGTGTCTACTCATGGTGCCTAATGGTGTCTAACGAACGACCAAGCGGATGTTTCTCGTATGACTGCGTTAGAAAGCGCTTTGATTGCGTACTTCGAGGAGGCAGTAAAAATTGAACATACAAATGCGGTCAGGGTGTAGAAAGTCCCTCGTAGACAAATGAGACAAATGAGCGCTAAGTGGAGCATTTGTCGAGCGATTATCAGGTCCGAAAGACATAAGTAGCGACCCAAGAAGCGGATTTTCTGAATTAGGAAAGTGCTAAAATTATATTATATTTTCGTGCGTAACTTACGACAGGATCATGAATACTGCCCCAGCTGGATTTTTGACCGCGGTCTGGCTGTTGCAAAATCGACAGTCACTTATACCAGCTAAATGATACGGGATTCTGTTTTATTTATTAGAAAGTTTTACTTTTACGGATATGCTGTTATGTCCCAAAATAAAAAAAAAATATTGCTAAATATGGTCGGAAGAAATAAAACATTTTACCAGGGAACCAGCTGGTCTAATTCTATGAGGCACGATTGGGTTAACTACAGGTAACCACTGCCATCGGGTGAAACATAATGGCGGAGTCTCTTGTGAAACAGAAAGCACCATTCAGCATTAGCACGTCCTAGTTACCATAATATATTAATGGAAAGCTCCCATAAGACGAGCGCCCGGGTGACACCCAGCGCCATGCGGTCACAGCGGCCCTTTTTACTACATCTTCCTCACGCTTTACAACTCACAATTTTTTTTAATAACGGGCTATGGCAACTTCTAATGCAATAGAAGCAATTCGATTTCTGGTGTTTGGTTTCGTCTTCCGTAAAATGGTCCCCGCCAATGGATTGATTCCACACGGTGAGAGGCTGTCGAGGCACGTTCCATCATCCCATGTCACACTAATTGGATAAAAGCGCCCGCTCGCAGTTTTAGGCGTTATTTGAGTCTGGGAAGCTGAGCAGGTGTGTGTTCGCCTTGGCGCCAGGGATCAGTGTCTGGCTGGTGGGTTTTTGGTCGAACTGCGACGCATTCGTGTTAGAAGACGACAGCTCATCGGGTATTTTGCCTCAGTAAGTTGAGCTTGTGTTCCTGCATGTAACATACACGATAATGTTTTCGTCGGTACCTGCCAGTATATCCGCGCCTGTATTTGCCTGTTATTCATCTTGCACGCTCGGATAGTGTATCCAATTGTGAACGCTCTAAACTCATATTACGCAGGTCATATCGCGACAATGGAAACTGTCGGGAGTTATCCGTAAAGAGATAAACATAAAACGGTTTCCTGTACAAAAATAAACATTTACACATATTGGCCTTGAACCACGCACCGGCTTTTCCTGAGTACACGCGACAATAGCCGAATGCGGTATTTTCTTGACGGCAGAAAACTTTGATGAGTAACAGCGGAGGCAAAATAGTTCTTATTGGCAATTTTCGCAATGTGCCCAGATTAAAAAAAATAACATCACTGTGCCAAGGCTCACTGTGCAAACGATCACCATGTAAAATTATCACCCAACGTAAAGCTATATCAATTTGAGACATTTTTGGAATAGTGAGTAAAACATACATCTATCTATAAGAAAATAAATGCCTTAAGTTAATCCATATCAGCCGAATAAAATTCGATTAATGCTGACGCTAGTTGCTATCGCTTTCATTATAGTTAGGTGATGCATTTGGCGTCAAATGGACCTGGTGAGTTGTGGTCGAGAAACTGTCAACGGACCCTCCTTAGCTATGACTCGGTTTGATCGTCATCTCTGTTGATATTAAAGTTATATGATCACGACACGTCGAACTTTCTTTAACTCTGACCCCACAACTACAGTAACAGGATTATACCTTCAACAGGTCACTGAGATCAGGTTCCCATGCGTGATTCTGTTCTTATCCCATACTTCACGGCACTGGGATAAGCATATGACAGACACAACACTTATTTGGATTCCCTGATCCTATCAAGTCTCTAAGCAACACACACGCATTCTATTCGATTACCGTATTTCTAGATTACAGGGTGTGCCTTGGCACCACTTCGCCCATTACACTTGGGAAGGGGATGAAGTCAGTAAAACGTCGGAAGCCATTAATATACAAATGACTGCACCAGACATGTGTAACGGCGCCTTCCATGGGATTAGATCAAATAAAACACAACCATTATAAAGAATGACAGTGCGTAGCGAGTTTGTGAGGATTGTTTCTTTTCGTTAAGATGATATCAGAGCACGGTCTGGGCTGACGTGGGTCGTGAGATTCGTGAGCTTCATCCCCTTACATCATGTAAATCGCTTAGCGAGACACACTCCTGGATTTATCTCATAATCTTTATAACCATTCAATGCTATAACTGAAAGATCTGGACCCAATGTGCGTCTACACATGGCACAACAATCACTAATCGTAGCTTAACGTAGCGTTCTGCAAAGTTGGAAGTAAAAAACCCGTGACTCATCTTTTCCGAATATTTGACTTCCGGTCTAGACGTTTCCCGGGCACAGTACAACATGGCCGATTTATCTGGCGGAGTTTGGCGCTGCATCCGGCGTCCCGCCCGCAGCTCTCGTCTCACGAGGCCGCGAACTGAACACGACAGGTCTTCATAATGTCCTGAGACACGCAACTCTGGGTTACGTCAAAGAAAACACGGACACCACCCCCCGGATATGTGTTAGGCCTCCACAGGACAGGGGCTCCCCGGCGGGGGTTGGGGGTTGGGGGGGGGGGGGCTACGGAGGTCGGTGGAGGGAAAGGGGGGATTGTGGAGGAGGGCGGCTCTCGATGCGGAAAGGTTGACACAGACGGGCATTACATGTTATCCCGGGACACACACGTCAACTAAAGCGCTAAAACTACAACAAACGAAAAACGACCGAAGACAGGTAGGACTGCTTGAACCCTATGTGTGACATGTGTTTTAACGTTATGTGTTATGCAACTATCCAACAGTTTTCCACAAGTGCTATGAGCAGTAGCATAGCAATTATATAGGGTGAGGCGCGGAATGTTCAACGACTATATATGGTATGCATATATGCATCTGTGCGTTCGGATTGCCCAGTCCATCACAAGGACAATTACCAAGTATCGTTATTAAACTTGCGTCACCCTGTTTAACTCATGCATCATTGAGTGGTAGACGTTATTGGTAACGACCAAAGGAAGGTGATCGTACCTGTCATGTGACAGTCGTCGGACAGCTCTTCGCTTCCTCTTCGACGAGACAGGCTAAACAGCCACTCAGTGAATAGGCCATTACCGGCCAGGGGCAACATTGGTAATGGCACGCCATCCTGTTTAACCGCTGCGATATTCAGCAACAGACGCCATATTGCCAACAACAACAAGAACAAGCAGGTGGGTCAAAAACTAGCGTAGCCAAAAGAAAAACAAAATTGTGCAGTTAGTCAGTTAGGAATAAATGCCAAACTATATGTTAGGTCGAGGCAGCGATTTAAGCGTAAAGAGGAGGTGCTAAACCCTAAACAGTATTGGGTTCATATCTAAGATGGCATCCAATTTGTACTGAAAAAGGCAGCCTCTCACAACATAAATAGGCGGAGGAGGGGGTGGGCTGCATTCTCCCCTAGACCAGAGTCCCTCTTCCTCTGAACCCGCCACTGCTCGCAGTAACAGGATTATACCTTACGTCGTAAAATGTTGGAAATGGTTTCTAGCATCTAGACTGCGTCACACATTTTCCGGCCTCTTGAAATTCACTTGGGCTAAATCATTGCGGCATTTGTGATCGTCACCTGAAAATCACAAGTCCTTCACCAGACGGACGCCGTATTGACCCCCGAGACTAAACCCCGATGGCTGACACATTATATGTTGTGCAAACAATGCCTACAAGGCACCTGGTGGCCGATGATTAGATCGGCGGACGTCGCATGTGGGCACATGGCATGCACCCTGGTTATAAATTGTGCTAAATAGCTGTAAATCAACGTCTAACGTTGGTGTTATGTCAGGGGTGGATCCAGACCTCCTAGAACGCCCCCCCACGCCCGCCCTTAAATCCTCCCTTGTCATCAGCATTAGGCCAGGATACATGTGGTCGATACATGAGGACATGTCACGAGGTCGTGGAAGATTATTCAGCAAAACGAGCACACTCACTATGCGGAGCTCACGCGTGTCCTAAGCGGTCAGCTTTGACGGCGTCCACATCATAGCCACGCCACTTGCGCTGCTGCTGTCATGACAACGCAAACCTTTTCAGTGCGGCAATTCACAGAAAACTAAATCCTCAAAAACGGGCGATTAAATTAAAACAATAAGAAAATTGTCGGGCGAAGGTGAGAATAACAGCTGTCGATGTGGCACCTGTCGTAATACTTTACATGCAGTAGTTACTCTGAAGACGGAATTGCGGCCCGCCATCCTAGAGACTGACGTGTGTTACTCTATGGGCCCTCCATCCTAGAGACTGACGTGTGTTACTCTATGGGCCCTCCATCCTAGAGACTGACGTGTGTTACTCCATGGGTCCTCCATCCTACAGACTGACGTGTGTTACTCCATGGGCGCTCCATCCTAGCGACTGACGTGTGTTACTCTATGGGCCCTCCATCCTAGAGACTGACGTGTGTTACTCTATGGGCCCTCCATCCTAGAGACTGACGTGTGTTACTCCATGGGTCCTCCAACATAGAGACTGACGTGTGTTACTCCATGCGCCCTCCATCATAGAGACCGAACGCGGGGCCAACAAACTTCAATGGTCAACACTATATCCAAGAAACGACACATGACGCGTGAAACAAAATATCGAACAAGCAATAATGTATTACACTTGTTTGGTTTATATACCAATTAATTTAGCTACATTTATCACTTGACATACATGTACATACATATAACCTTACGTTATATGCACCGCAAAAGTGCATGAATGTTAGACAGAGTGAGGGTATGCGTGCATGATAGGGGGGGGGGTGAAGATAAATAGGTAAAAAGTGGTCGAATAGTGGTCACTGCCGAACGTTCCCAGTCAGTTTTCTTTCCTTCACAGGGGCGTGTGCAAGAAATTCTTGAAAGAGAGCGCGGAATAAAGTGTTCCACAAAAATATGAAATAAATGCGGTTTAAAGCCTCAGACGTAGTTGACCGTGGCGCACGTTACGTACTATTTTCCTACTCTATAGTCATTGGTAAGATAAAGAAAGAATACATACACTACTAAGCTTGATGTACTGTAATATATAAAGAGAGGCCGGGCCAAGGGACACATAATTTGAAAAGGGAGGGGGGGGGGCACAATTATATCTTAGGGTCTTAAAAGGGGGGGGGCACAATTATATCTTAGGGTCTGAAAGGGGGGGGGGGGCACGTGTCCCCTGTGCTCCTCCCCTGAACGAGCCCATGATTCGAATAATATGAACGCCGACTTCCCAGAACACACCCAGCCACTTCGGACGGTTGCAAATCGGTGTATATGGGTATACCGCAATAAGTAACTAGAACCGGTGAACACTCCAAAACGTGTTAATGTAAGCCTTAATCGGTCATATACAAATTGATTTGAGTAAAGGAATAAATATTGGAATGAAATATATCAGTAGCTTTTCAGTCAATTGATACAACAGTATGGACATGCATATACCAAAGTCATACACATTGGAGTAACACTAATGGAAATATTGAAGTTAGAACCAGGTAATTCGGTGCTTTAGTCTAGAATAGTATAACTTAACCTTTCAGACCCTAAGATATCCCTGTGCCCGCCTCTCATCTCAAATTATGTGCCCCCTTTCAGACCCTATAAGATAAACCTTACCCAATCCCCTGTGTGTGCACCACAGTCACCTACGTCTCTTTGTGGAGCAAGTTATTGTGCCCTCGATTTCAAGGATTTCTGCACACGCCCCAGCTTGTTTAGTCCTGAAATAGTTACGCACGCTCTTTTAGGTTTTACGTATAACATACTAGCAACAGCATGTGGTCTAAAAATAAAGTAAAGTTGACAGGTCTGACTATAGTTTACGGGTGTTACGTTGCAAAATGTCCGCCCGTTGCAAAATGTCCGCCAGGCAAATATCGTTGCATTATGTCCGCCCAAAAACCAATTCGTCGTTGCAAAATGTCCGCCCGGAAAATATCGTTGCATTATGTCCGCCCAAAACTCAATTCGTCGTTGCAAAATATCCGCCGGTATGTCGGTTGGTTCCGTTTTTTCAAAACGAAAATGTAAGATTTTAAAGTCTAATCTCGGTGTGTTCTGTTATTATCTAAATTTTATATGTCGGTCTGAGTTGTTACGACGGATGTTTCCGACATATCTAAATTTGTCTGTTTGTCTACAGGTGTATGTGTGTGTGTGTGTGCGTCTGTGTGTCACCGACATGGCTCGGTCAAGTTCATTAGCGGGGTATGTAGGTCAAAGCTCAAGGTCACAATATTTGTATTCTGTCCTTAATCATTGGCAGATGGGGCCAATAATTCTGAGAAAAGGTTACTGTGGGGACTGCTCAAACCTGCTTGTGTGAGTGAGCATTGACGGGGAGGAAAGAGAGGGGTGTGACGGTGGGTTGTGTCAATCTGGGCATGTGTCTCCGGGATAGGAACGGTCAATCTGGATACAAGGGGTCAAATCTGGATCTGAGGGGTCACATCTGGGTCTGAGGGTCAAATCTCGATATAAAGAGTCAATCTGGATCTGAAAGGTCAATCTGGATCTGAGGGGTCAATCTGGATTTGATGGTTCAATCTGGATTTGATGGTTCAATCTGGATTTGATGGTTCAATCTGGATTTAAGAGGTCAAATCTGGATCTGAAAGGTCAATCCGGATCTAAGGGGTCAATCGGGATTTGATAGTTCAATCTGGATTTAAGAGGTCAAATCTGGATCCGAAGGGTCAATTTGGATCTGAGGGGGTATAAAATGGACCTAAGAGGTCAAAGCTAGATCTGAAGGGTCAATTTGGATCTGAGGGGTATAATATGGACCTAAGAGATCAAATCTGGATCTAAAGGGTCAATCTGGATCTCATAGGTCAAATCCGGATATGTGGGGTCAAACCTGGATCTGAGGGGTCAAATTTGGATTTCAGAGGTCACATCTGGATCTGGGGCGTCAAATATGGACCTTAGGGGTCAATCTCGATCTGAGGGGTCAATCTCGATCTGAGGGGTCAATCTAAATCTGATGGGTCAATCCGGATCTGAAGGGTCACATCTGGATCTGAAAGGTCAAAATCTGGACTTAAGAGGTCACATCTATATCTGAAGGGTCAACTCTGGATCTGAGATGTCAAATCTGGATCTGCGGGTTCAATCTGGATCTGAAGGGTCAAATCTGGATCTGAGAGGTCAAATCTGGATCTGCGGGTTCAATCTGGTTCTGAAGGTCAAATCTGGATCCGAGAGGTCAAATCTGGATCTGAGGGGTCAATCTAGATCTGATGGTTCAATCTGGATTTAAGAGGTCAAATCTGGATCAGAAGGGTCACTTTGGATCTAAGGGGTAAAATATGGATCTAAGAGGTCAAATGCGGGTCTGAGGGCACAAATATGGATCAGAAGGGTCAATCCTAATCGAATTGTGAAGAATCCGCTCTGGATCCAAGGTGTAAATCGTGCTTCTTTGAATCAGTTCGGATCCTGGGGATCCAATTGGGATCCTAGAGGTCTATTGGAGATGATCATAGTCAAATACTGATACGATGGATTAAATCAGGATCTTACAGGTCAATACGGCGTGGTTGACTCTTATATGCTTCCCGTTACGTCATCATGGTAGTTCTGGTAAGCCGTTCGCCGAAAAGCGATTCCACGTTGTGACATGCGTCCATTTGTTCTTCCCGATGCATGGACCGTGATAAATATGGCCCTTCATCCAATCAAGGTGTCACAATACAAGAATTACCTTTCCAATTGTATTGCCCTGTCACTATCAAAAGGCTTGTAACATGATTATAGGTTTAATTCCACGGCATATGTTGCCTTCCTTGTGGATTATCTTAATCTACAACGTGCGCATTGCACATTTTCAAGAGATATTTGTCAAGAATAATAATTTCGTACGTTTATTACGAGCCTTGCTAAGCGTTGTCTCCATTTGACATGCCGAAATGGAATGAGAAAACCCCCTGTCTAGCACTCGTAAGATCACATGGACCTCGTGGGAACCTATAATACCATGAAATGCAAAATGTAAATGGGACAATAGAGGTTGCTTTAAAAACCAAAAACGTGTGCCTTTTTTGTGATTTCGGGATCCAGATTGACCCGACAGATCCAGATTTGACACCACATATCCGGAGTTTGAATCATTTACTCCTGGTTTGAATAACTTATTCCTGGTTTGAATAATTAATTCCCAGTTTTAATAATTTATTCAGGTTTAAATCATTTATTACAGTTAAAAGCATCTACTCCGGGTTTGAATATGTAACTGCTGGTTGACAAGCAGAAAAAATGTTGATTAATAAAAAAACAATCTGAAGGGCCCTAACAAGCTTTCGTATCAACGTCAACGTGAACAGGAATTTTCAACGCAACCCAAATATATAATCGCAGAAAGCACATTCTATTACATTTCGTGTGTGTAGGAAGATACGTAGATTGGATGAGGGCACACGTGGGATCCCCGGGTGGGACCCAATGGCGGTTCAGGGTAATGTAATTAGATGATAAAACGGGTGCCCCGTTTGTCTCCGAGTCGCCCTTCCCCCACCCGTCTTCTATTTACTTGGAATGTAGACAATTGGGAGGAGTGGAGGCAGGGGTGCAAAGGCAACATCTATGCGGGTCGCCGCTTGCTTTCGACTAAGGGGTAATCGAGCAATGAACTAGGCCCACATTACAAGCATAAAGCGTATGCAAAAGTCAGATTTAGTAAAATATGCTATCTGTAAACTATGACAATGTATCGTGATATCTCGACCCCGACACTAAGTCTTGGGCATGTTTCAACCATTATTCATGGCATCGAGGGGCTTCTTGGCCCGGTCCAGTCATCGTGTGATTGCCTACAAAGCAATATATGATTGTCTATGTCGATTGTTTGGGTAGGTGCCCTAGGCAGCATAACAGAGTCAATAAGTATTGGTGAATCGAGAAATTGACGATGGCCTATTTTGATCGAGCCGGCTGAATAGATCGATCCATACACTAAGCGACGCTTACACGTGGTGATATTCGTGAGCATGAAATGGATAATCTTTGCTAACGGTAGGCACAATTGGAGAGTATTTACTTCAGATACTGACAAGAAAGTAACATGCTGCAGGGGCGATTCCAGGAATTTGAAAAAAAAAAGGGTGGGGGAGGATCCATTGGAACTTGCGACCGGGGGGGGAGGGGGGGGGGGGCTCTGAAAATGTACGTTCATGGAGCGGGTTGCCGGGAAAAAATACCCCGTACGAGCTGACTTTAGCGGTAAAGCGCCCCGACAGAGCGGATGTTGGTGGTAAAACGCCCCGATCGAGCGGATTTTGGTGGTAAAACGCCCCGACCGAGCGGATTTTGTAGTAAAACGCCCCGACAGAGCGGATTTTGGTGGTAAAACGCCCCGACCGAGCGGATTTAGGAGGTGAAAAGGGGGGGGAGGGGGCTTTACCGCAGACCCCTACCCCCAACCTATTCAATTCAATTCAATTCAATATCATTTATTTGAGCAAGATCGAATGCATGCAATCGTCAAATACACTAAAACGTGATAAATTAACCAATTCTTACTCTGGAGACTCCTATTAAGACCACGAAGGTCGCTAGCATAGGAGCCACAAAAAAACACAAAAAAAACAGTGAAACAAAAATCATCGCATAATCATAATGGAACAAGTATGGGGCAACTTAAATAAGGTTATATTACACTTGCATGTACCCCCCCCCCCCCGCCACCGGGTCTCGGCATATTTTATGCTGAAGTTCACATCTGTCCCTCCTTCACTATTGCTATTATTAAATTACAATTTAATAATAGCAAACCAACAGAAGTCTCTATTATAACTTAATGATGAAAACTGCAAAAGTCGTCAAATGTTGAAATTTTTAGAACAAGGAGGTGGGGAGCGGGGTACGTTGGGACACGGGGATGGAGAGAGAGAAAGAGAAATTGGAGGGGGGTGTCGCCGCAATGCCGCCATTATGCTGAGAGTCGCCCGGGTAGGGCTTACCCCATCCCCCCTCCCCCCCATACCAAGGGTTCGCGACTCGCGTACCGTTAGGCTCTCAGTTCCAGAGCGGAGCTCATGCCAAGCGCGCTACTTAAGATACTGAGCTAAATGGGCGGCTCATGATATAGTAAGAAATGATAGGTATATAGAGCTGATCATGCGACAAAGACATCATGCAGTGGGCGGACATAATGCAATGACGAATTGAGTTTTGGGCGGACATAATGCAACGATATTTGCCGGGCGGACATTTTGCAACGACGAATTGAGTTTTGGGCGGACATAATGCAACGATATTTGCCGGGCGGACATTTTGCAACGACGAATTGAGTTTTGGGCGGACATAATGCAACGATATTTGCCGGGCGGACATTTTGCAACGACGAATTGGTTTTTGGGCGGACATAATGCAACGATATTTGCCTGGCGGACATTTTGCAACGGGCGGACATTTTGCAACGTAACAACGGGAAGGGAAGTAGGTTGTACTCTGATTGCATCCCAACTGAAGTGATCGTTTATGTCTCTCGGTCCATTCACTGGACGCGCCGTGCTCATAAATACTTTCCAATAAGACCGGAGTAGGACGCCGGCGAGATATCAAACAGTGCTTAAACTCACTTTAGTGTTTGGTCTGCCATATCTCCATCGAGACGACGGACGCCGAGTTGTGAGGCGTGCGAAACCGGATGTGACGCACCAGCCAACGACAAAACTATCATCATTTATTACCGTACTAAAGAAAAGACTAGTGTTTTCCGATAATAAGTATCAAGTCTGATGAGCTAACAAGCCCGCAACAAACTTTTGTTCAGTAAACTTGTGCTGTGTTCAGGATTACTTCGTGAATAATTGATTCCCTTACAGCAGACACTAACCAGTAGAAACAGAAGACTTCGGGAAAAACGTTAAAGGAGAGCGAAAAAAGCGAGTTTAAAAAAGAAAGACAAGCTGAAGGCGAACTTGCTTTGGCCATTAACTGAAAATAGTCAATCTGCAGCAGACATTGCGTAGAGGAGTTGGGAAAAAAAATAATCTTTTTCGATTGATAACGACAATATCGGAGATCACAGGATTTGGTAATGACATGATTCAGATCATTTAAAACCCATCCATCCAAATTTGCCATCGTATTGTTTGCCGATCAACGGGGGGAGGGGGAGGGGGACTAGTGGGGCGAGGAGCAACCCCCTTACCTTATGCTTATGCAAGGTTACAGTGTAACGCTTATTTTGCTGTGCTATGTATAAGACTCACAGATAAATAATTTATTGTACAAACACATCAGGATGGGCATAAAAAGAAAGACCTGTTGGGTCCAAGATTCATGTCACGAATTATTGCATAACAGAACGCACTTCGATACACGATAGAGTCACTTCATTTACTGACAAGATGGGGGGAGGGTACGACACGTGGTGGTGTAAATTGGCTATGTCAGGCAAATTTAATGGCAACTGTCGCTTCTGCACCCTCGTTGGTCTTCAATGAAGCAACACAAAGAGCGAATAAGCAGGGTAAAAATGCCGAGTTGGGATGAAGCGTCTTAACGGCTCGACAAGCTTACCATGGTGGAAGTGGAATAGTCGGTAGGACAAAATATTGCTGTTATTATCCTGTACTATCACAATTAATGCCTGCGTCGCCGTTCAAACTACACTCACAACATGACTGTTATCCCCGGGGTATTATCTCCATACGCCCTCTGGCCGCTTAGGGGCGTTGTTTTCTTATTTTAATTCCCTTCTGACTCATGGAAGCTGCGTGCTAAGGGGTTTACAGGTTTTATTGTATCTGACCGGGTCCTATCGCTTGAGACATCATGTTCACATGCCGTGTTTTTCTTGAGTAAATTCGCCCTCCTTACGCCTGTCCTGGTCTTCCTACGGCCTTACTGTTACATAATATAGTACCAGAATCTGGTCACTCGTCAGCACAATGCAGCGCTGGGCGGCGGCTACTCCCTGGTGTACTTGGGATGTGATGACTTGTGGAGCAGGGGGCGGAAGCGGGGGGTAAGGGGTCAGGGTGGGGAAGGGCACTTTATTCGTGTGGGTGTTGGTACCCGGCACCGACAAACTCTATGAGGTAATCGGAGGGTCGAAAGTGAGGCGTTGAGACCATACATGACGAGAGAACCCTTGGTACCCGGCGGTAGAGGGCCGGCAACCCGAGCGGTTTCCCAGCGGTCCTAACGATCTCATCGGTGATAGCGACCCCAAGCACTCGTGGGCGAGAGATATGTAATTGACCGTGGCATACGGCGTATGCCACGGTCAATTACATATGGTGTCGACGGTGTCGACTGCTGACGAGCACTGTGAGACCTACGTACATAAACTAGACATCATCCGGGTTCTTGACCGGGCGGTCGGTGACCGTTCCTTGTCCTAGCCCAATGACTTATTGTCCCCAACCATCCACTCGGAGAACGAGCCGGTCGCCGGGTCCGCAAAACCACGTGACTTGATGCAATCACGCGGGATCAGAACACCACACGATGGAGACGATTCTGCTGGCGGATCATGATGCGACGAAGGCGCCTCGCTGTGGCCATGTCTGTTTGGTCGCAGGATGAAGATCCCATGTCCTTCTTCCTCGCAAAGAGTAGGGGGTTACCCACGGGGACATGGCTCTACTCTCTACTCCTTCTCCCAGTCCTGCGATATAACCAAAAGTGGTTAAAGCGTCCTGAATATACAACCAGCCAACCTGGGAGAGGTGGCTGTCTGCGGTGTTGAGGGTCCGAGCAGCGCAGGTTGTATTCATATGGACGTCGGTGCGGAGAGGTCGACAAAGACGCTAATAAGTGACTCGGCATCCCCGCAGGGAAAAAGGATTGTTAGGATGACAATGTGTGTGCCCACAGGACATTTTTTTCTAATCATTCCCCAATAATTAATTTTTTTTTGATTTCATGCTTATTTCGAATCACGGCCACACTATATCATACAGACTTTCATACCTTCTCGCACGCGTTGGCTTCTCACAAAAAACTGCAAAAACCACTGACGTTAATACTATTTGCGAAGCGGGCTGTTTTTATTTGAGGCTGTGCTAAAAAAACTCCCGCAGTGTTTTCGCGACTTAATTGAAATCGGAAACATTCGTCAATGGGAACGCTTACGATGGTATTTTGGTACGGTTTCCAGTAGTACTACGACGTGCTCTGTGCCTAACGTGTCACAGATGACTTTGGCGCCTTATCTGAACACCCGAGAGTGACAAATTGTCCAATTTCACCCCAAGCACCCTGGTCATTGCCACCCCCTAAAATGGTCCCGGTCATTTTGATATCTCGCTCAAAGATCACGTCCTATGCCGCAACCCACACATAACTTGGCTTTAGAGGATATTCATTGCCAGATGAAAAAAAATGACGCCGTAATACTTCCTTCATGGCCTTGATGCCATATTTAGCTAATTCAAAACCCATTTCTGTCTTGGTATGGACCCGGTGATGACAAAGGAGGGGCGAGGGAAGAAACAAAGCGTATTTTAAATATGAGTAGATCCACTTTGTGGTCACATAGGGCTATAAAGTCTCGTTTGCCATGATTCTGGTTTACTTATTTGAGGGACAAACAAACGAAGCAAGTGTTCGGAACCGAGTTTAGAATCTCTGTGCACACTGGTATCCTGACTATCTGTGACGTAGGCGTGACGGATAGACGACATATTTTTCACTCATTTGCGCCGTGACAATGACGAATATTTGTTACGACGGGACAACACGGCTGAGAAACTAACGTTTTTTTGTATCTCCTATGAACACGAGGCATTATGACGTCACACGGATTCTCCCCGGTGAAAACGTTGACACAAAGCTTTAAACAGAAAACTTACAAAGAATGATGAAACGTCGTCCTTTCGTGATCCAAAAGCGATACCTCTGGTCTTATTTTACCTTCACCATGTGGTTTAATGACGCATCCGTGTGTTGTTACTCCATGCACTGCACATCTTGACAGCGAAATGGTTAAGTCGATCACTTGCTCTCGCCATTTTTGTTACCGCGGAGGCACGTGAAACTCTGTGATGTCACTCGCTGTTTAGGGAAGTCGCGAATACATGGTTGCAGGGCTAAATTTGGAACGCTATTTTTAGCTTTCGGGTGTCTTGAAGACGGATTTTTCCTTGTATCGTCCCAAAGTGCTGCGCGTCATCCCTCCAAATATTTTAACGTATACCTTCCATACCATGCTTAGTAAAAGGATACTCTTGGCTTTAAAATAAAACTGGAAAGAAATTGACTTATCGCAGCCCATACTTCGTTTTGTTTGCCCCCAAAACGAAGTCTTGCGGCCCGATTGCAAGAATTGTATAACCCTATAAAAACCGGACCACCAACATGCGGGTACCACGACACATTGCCATCAGCAGAGGGAAGACCGCAAAACTCACACGAACTAAGTAAAGAACACTATTGTCGACAATGAAAGGAGGAGGCGACCGGATAGCCTGGGCACAGAAAATAATGCGTTTGTACTTCGATAGATTTGTACATGAAATAAGAATATAAAATACACCTTAAAATGATTTCCTTATCCTGAGCATTTGACACTTTCAGTATCTGAGCATGGACGCTAGCTGCCAGGCAAACAGAAATCGCGAAGTACGCATTGGGTTATTGAAACAAACTTTTGTGTGTTTCACCGCCATTTGTTCCGACAGTAACGCTGCTAACTCAGGCGTACCCTCTAGATGTCAATGCGTGTAATGATGTAAAAAAATTGCTTAGCAAGTACTCGCCTGGTCTATAGCAAAACCTCGATGAGAGATTAACATGACAAACAGCCGCCTTAGGCTATGTGGAAACATTAACCATGCCACCGACATTTATCCGTCCTTGCTTTGGACCGGTTATGGGCCGTTTAGGAAGGAATATCCTCCGAAACATCCTTGTTACCGCCATATGGGCCATTTACAACCGTCACATTAACGTTATCCGTAGCTACAAGCAGACGACATTCGGGGTCAGGTCCGCTGTGCGCATGCGTACGTTCACACAACGACGTGGGACACAATTGGCCGAAGCACTGAATAATTAATGAGAAAAAAATCTGAAGAAGATAGCAACCTTGTCATTACCAGATAATGTCATTACCAGTCTATAATGTGCATTACCACAAGCTCTGGACATGGAACGTGGAGTTACCCTGCCATTTTTCTAATCCGAAACATTCACAAGAAACATTCGATGATATGTATTAATAACTGAGTTGTGGTTAAACATTTGGTAGCATGGGCATTTCGGCCGAAATTGGCACTTTAAATGCAAACGACCAATAATAGAAACATAATCGACACTTTAAGGTTTGCACTCCATGTAAAACTGGATCTACTTGAAATTCTTTTTGCATATGTAGTTGCATATAGGTATATCCATCAGAATGGCCTTAAATGAATCCATCTGAGCCGCATAGCCTATTCGGCTTATACTTAGAGACAGTTGCTAGCGATATCTATAGTTTAGTGAAAGCTGCATAGAGCTGTATGCATTGGATGTCAAATTTGCATACTTTACGTTGGGTAATGTCCACAGAACGTCCTCAGCCATAATTTTCGTTCGATCGATTTCTACAATTATGGTAGCGTTATATGATTAACGTAAGGGCTAACGCTTTTAAATATTCGTCAACATTTCTAACAGTTTACCATGAGTTGCAGCAGTTGTATCTTGCGGAATGAGCGAGCCCTGTCGGCGGGAGATTACGGCTGTACGAGGCTTCCTACCACCCCCCCCCCCAGGACCCCCTAACCCCCGACGGGTCTGGCGTCACATCCAAGGTAAACTGATTATACAGTTAGTACGTTACTGAGATCAGTAATTACCACGGGTAATTCAGTTTTTACGTCAGATCCCATGTCACTAGGCTTAAGCATCTGATAGACGACAGACAGTAAACTACTCTTGATGCAATGAAGTACTTTTTGTGCAACGAACACTTATTTGGATTCCCCGATTCGATTAAGGAACGTCTCTAAGCAGCGCACAGGTCCTGTCTTCTATTTGATTAGTGTAATTCGGGATTGCATGGTGTGCCTTGGCAGCTCATTGCCCAATACACAAGAGGAAAAACTTAACATGATTAAATCAACACAGAATTACTTCTCTTGCTTAGATAATTGTGAAAAACCCACGTTGCGTTGATTATTTGAGAAGCTTGTGATGGGGATGAAGTCAATAACACGGTTGAAGCCATTAGCACCACACATGACTGCAGCAGACATGTGTAACGGCGTCTTCTACATAACTACATAACCTACATCGCATAATGAAGGATGAGAGCGCATGTGTGGCAAGCCGATAATAGGACTTTGTATATTCGTTTTATTATGATATCGAATGCGATCACCAACACGGACAGGTCGTGAGCTCAGCCGACCTTCTTCCCCACAAATCATTTAAATCCCCAAGCGAGATACGTTCCTGTGGGTATCTTATTTATAGCCACTTAATGCTACAAACGACTGATCTGGCTACAGCGTGCATGGAATCATTAACACATGGCAGAGCAATCAATAATCGTACCTTAAGATGTTAAGGAAATGTCGTGCTTAGCTAAGTTATAAATCACAAACATGTGACTCTTCCTTTCCGCCGCTCTCGTCTCACGGGGCCACGAACTGAACACGACAGGTCTTCATAATGTCATGAGGCACGCAACTCTGGGTTATGTCAAAGGGAACACGGACACAACCCCCCAGACATGTGTCCATGGCTTCCACAGGACACCGACATCCGCCTGGCACAGAGGAGATCGAAAGGGGGAGAGGGTGATGGAGTAGGGCGGCCGTCGATGCGGAAAGGTTAACACCGACGGAAATATCTGCTAAATCGGGACACACACGTCAACTAAACGCTAAAAATACAGCAAACGAAAAACATAAAACCCAAAGACCGGTAAGGCTCTGCTTAAACCTATGGTTGAAATGTGTGTTAACTTTGTATCAAATGTGTTAAAGGCAACTACCCAACAGTTTTTACACAAGAGCCATGAAAAGTAATGTAACAATTATATAGGGTGAGGCGCCGTCTGTTCAACGACTCTAGTCAACACGCACCCTACCAAGACAGAATTTGACCTGGAACTATCGCTCCGGATCCTTGTTCTCCCTATGCGGATCGCCTGACAAGGCATTCCCAATCGTAGACTGAAACACACCGCACTGTCATATTTGCAATAGGGCTGTACAGTCACTTCGGGATCTTATCGAGACCCCACGAGACAGGGATACCTATGCTCTACGTCAATGCCTAGCATCAACGGCCTGTACGTGCTGCCTACCTTCCGGTTGTTTGCCTTCACTCGCCTCACACACAACATCGGCTAAAGCTGTCCTTGGAAGCACAAATAACCACTTGAGTTATGTGCATATCCGAATTATAACCATCCGAGTAGATTTATGTAATGTATGAGCGGTTAGGCAGTTGATAAACCAGAATGCGGTTGTCCCATGAGTGACTGTCTGTGTCAGGCGATCTAACGTGCTGCGCGGGGTTTTCCATGTCATATGACGCAATAATCATCATGACGCGCGTGTCTGCGCGCGGTTTCTATGGTTACGTAACAACGCTCCTTATATGGACTGAGCAGGTGAAGACAATGGTGCTCCGTTTGTCGTAGAACTGTAAACATCGATGATTTGGCTCAAAATACAACGCTTCCAACAGCCTCATCGAAGGGACCACATGCATTACGGAGAGATAAATGTCTTATCTTTAATTATATTATGATTGTATAGTTAGCCATGCCTGGACCAAAGCAAACAAAAAATAGTTTCACACCCACTCGATTCTTCACGCACAAACCGCGCAGCCGGCCGGTTCCGAACACTAAAACGTTGACTACAATGAGTGCGAGTCACGCAGTTGCAGCAAGGCACGAGCGTGATGCGCACTCGTTCTAAGAGCGCGTGTTTTTTGTTGGTCCCCAAAAGACCTAAACCGGAAATAGAATCCGCGAGAACTGTACAGCCCTATACGCAGATACCAAGATTCTCTCGTAATGACTGCCATCAGCGATGGCGTCATTCTCCGCCCTAATTAACACTTCCGCATCTCTCTTAGTGACCAGGATTAGGTGACCCGGAAGATACCCTGGAGTGAAGTGAAGAAGAAAACGAGAGAGGAGGGAGCTGAGATAAGTTGTCGCTCCCTCCCATTTTTTCATATGGAGATGTATTTTGTTAACTGATATACTAGTTATGTACACTCAAAGTTGTGGAGGAAGGCAGCCGTCGATGCGGGACAGTTCAAACAGACCTCGGTGGTTATCATTGCAATACGGAAGGATAAAGAATCTTTTAGTTGTGACGGCCGTTAGTGATGACGTCATTCTCCGCATTGCAAAATGAATCCTCTCACAAAACAAATGAGGGGCGGAAGGGGGGAGGGGGGGGGGGGCTTCACTCTCCCCAGGGCCCGACTCCCCTTCCCCAAACAAATAACAGTTCTCCGGCCTCTTGAAATTCGCTTGGTTAAATCATCGCAATCGTTGCAGCAAGGTTATTGCATCGCCCGCCCACATCAGTGATCGTTATCTGTAAATCACATGACCTTCACCAGACGGACACCGTGTTGGCCCCCGAGACTAAACCCCGATGGCCGGCGCATTATACGTTGTGCAAACACTACCCACAATGCAACTGGCGGCTGATGGGTATATGACATATACCCTGGTTGTAAATTGTGGTAAATAGATCTAAACCAACGTCTAACGATGGCGTGCGAACGTGCTCTATCTAACATCAGCATTAGGCCAGGATACATGTGGTGAGGTCGTCGAGGATTATCTCCCAAAACGAGCAAACTCACTATGCGGCCCCTTGGGAGCCAGAATATACAACATACATGTTAACATACATGTTAATGTCCCAAGTCTTCAGAGAGCAACCCCTCCCCCCCCCCTTGGGAAACTAAACATACACTGCTAAAGTCGGTTTCTCCAAGCCCAAGCCCCCCCCCCCACCCCCGGTCGCAAGTTTTCAGGAAGCAACCCCCCCCCTTGGCAAATTCCTAGATCCGCCCCTGAAATGATTTGGAAGAAGGATTTCACGCAATCAGTAGGTACGTTTGGGTTTAACAAGATTGCAATGGGTGGCGGGAAGTGACGTGTGAAGTACATGGATGAATTAGTCACACGTCAAGCTTATTGGGTCAGCTGCGACACAATTACTATGGAACTGGTGCATAAGCGCCCGCTGATCCACGTAATGCTGACATCAGCCAAACGCGGGCCAGCAAACTTTAATGGTCAACACCATATCCAAGAAACGACACATACAGTGAGAAACAAAATACCGAACAAGCAATAATATATTACACTTGTTTGGTTTATAAAGCAATTAATTTACCTACATTTATCACTTGACATACATGTACATACATATAACCTTACGTTATGCACCGCAATATTGCATGAATTCTAGACAGACAGAGTAAGGGTATGTGTGTATGATGGGAGGGGGGGGAGGGTAAAGATAAATATGTTAAATGTAGTCGAATAATGGTCACTGCCGAACGTTCCCAATAAATTTTTTTCCTAAGCAGGGGCGTGTGCAGGAATTCTTGAAAGGGGGGGCCAGAATAAAGTGTTCCACAAAAATATGAAATAAATTCGGTTAAATACCCCAGACGTAGGTGACCGTGATGCACGTTACATACTATTTGCACACTCTATAAACATTGGTAAGATAAAGAGAGAGCACATTAACTACTAAGCTTGAAGCACTGTAATATATAAGGAGAGGCCGGGCCAAGGGGCACATAATTTGAAAAGAGAAGAGGGGCACAGTTATATCTAAGGGTCTGAAAGGGGGAGGGGGGGTAGGGTGGGGCACGTGTCCCCTGTGCTTCCCCCCTGAACGAGCCCATGATTCGTATAATATTAACACCGACTGCCCCGAACTTAGACAGCTGTGTCGGACGGTTGTGTGGCGGGAAATTGTAGCAGAAAATCGACGTATCTGGGTATAGCAATAAATAACTAGAACCGATGAACACCCCAAAACGTGTTCTTGTAAGCCTGAATCGGTCACATTTAAAAAATTATTTAGAAGTAAAGGAATGAATATTGGAATGGAATATATTAGTAGATTTCAGTTAATTGATACAACAGTGAAATATTTATGCAACATTGGTCATTTGCGCTAGCTATACCTTAATCAGTAGTTCATTTTGGAGGCAGTATATTTAAATATATACACAATGCATTTACTATGTCTGGCGACACTTAGGGTATTGATAAATTGTATACATTAAGTATGGACATGCATATACCGAATCTTTAGCTATACCTAATAATCTGCAGCAGACATTGTGTAGAGGAGGTGGAAAAATAAAGAATCTTCTTCGTTTGACAACGACAATATCGGAGATCACAAGATTTGGTAATGACATGGTACAGATCATTAAAAATCCTTCCATCAAAAGTTCCCATCTTCCTGTTCGACGATCAGCGGGGCGAGGAGCAACCCCCTCGCCTTATAGCACTTATCAGTGTTTTGCTGCGCTGTTTGTAAATCTCGCAGATAAACCGTAGTCACTCCATTTACTGACAAGATGAGGGGAGGGCACGACACGTGGCGGTGTACATCGGCTACTTCAGGCAAATTTAATGACAACCACGAGCGCTTAACTTCTTCGTTCATTATTAGTCCCCACGCGGTCATCTGCACTAAGGCTAAGCCCCACCTCTCCTATTATATATAGCAAAGAGTATGCAACAAAAAACCGGCGCTGCCAATGCCGCCTCAACTTCTAAGTCCCTCGGCAAACTAAAATCCCATTATTCCACCATACGTCTCCATTTCCAACATCACAAATAGTTTATCTTCTTAACTAAACTTACTTTAGATCATAATATTCGCCGTTACTACGGCAAAATGACGCATTTGTGCAGAACACCACACAATCCCACTTTTTACAGAGGGATCGCGATAGACGGAACGCGCATTGTTGATGATGAAATTTAGGAACTTGTCATTTATCATCGGAATAGCTTATAGTATTGAAATAAAATGCGTGAAACATTTATTTTATTCTCTCTATGAAAGAGAAATGGACAAATCTCAGTCGATCCAAAATACTCATAAGATGAGATTTTTTAAGCGCGTGCCTTTTGTTTTGTTGGCAGTCTATTAAATTTTCAAGATCTATTGCTCCCCCTGTGGATTTGAAATGAACAGTCCATTTCCCAACACGCGCGTGCAATTCCGTATCTAGTGGGTGGGTCTCGTTTCGTCCAGTCACAGCTCGCCTGCATCGTTCGATTGTCAACAATGTCAATGCGTGTTCCGTCTATCGCGATCCCTCTGAAAAGTGGGATTGTGTGGTGTTCTGCACAAATGCGTCATTTTGCCGTAGTAACTGCGAATATTATGATCTAAAGTAAGTTTAGTTAAGAAGATAAACTATTTGTGATGTTGGAAATGGAGACGTATGGTGGGATAATGGCATTTTAGCTTGCCGAGGGACTTGGAAGTTGAGGCGGCATTGGCAGCGCCGGTTTTTTGTTGCATACTCTTTGCTATATATAATAGGAGAGGCGGGGCTTAGCCTTAGTGCAGATGACCGCGTGGGGACTAATAATGAACGAAGAAGTTAAGCGCTCGTGATGGCAACCATCGCTTCTGCACCTTCGTTGGTCTTGAATGAAGCAACACAACGAGTGCATATGCAGGGTAAGAGTGCGGAATTTGGACGAAGCGTCTTACCTGCTCGACAAGCTTACCATGGTGGACGTGGAATAGTCGGTAGGACAAAACATTGCTGTTATTATCCTGTACTCACAATGCATGCGTTGCGGCTTAAACCACACTCACAACATGACTGCTATCTCCGGGTTATTATCTCCATACGCCCTTTGGCCGCTTGGGGGCGTTGTTTGCCTATGTTAATTGCCTTCTCATGGAAGCTGCGTGCCACCGGCTTTACATATTTCATTATATCTGCCGGCGTTCTCTCCCTTGGGGACATCCTGCATCACATGCCGTGTTTTGCTGGAGTACGCCAGCCAGACAAAGCCCGCTCACCAGGGGAACATTCGCTCTCCTTACGCATGTTCTGGTCTTTCTACGGCCTTACTATTACATAATATAGTACCGGATGCGGCACTTTGGATGTGACGACGTGTGGAGCTGGTGGGGGGGGGGGGGGCACTATGTTCGTGTTGGCGTTGGTGCGGAGAGGTCGTACCCAGCACAGACAAGCTCAATAAGGGGGTTTTCGGGATCTGTCTCGCCTTTTCAAGCACATCTTTCTTCTTTTTCCATTTAAGACGTGAGCGGTCAGGTAGCTTCTTGCCCACATGATGCGCACGTTCGATTTCCCATTCGTTTCCATCTGCTGCGTTTTTTTATCTTCATACCATGCTTTAAAGGTTCTTTTCAGCCTTATCCCAGTTTTCTCGGTCGTCTCCTTGAGCTGATACTTTAGATTCCACCGATGCTTTGTTTCGCGCAGTGAACTTATTTTCAATGTCTCGAAGCTTTGCATCTGCCGATCTAGCACAAGCATCCTGTCTTTCATTTAATAAGTCTATTGCAGCATGGCAGGTCTCTACTTTGTCATCCATCGTCTTCAGGTATTCTTCTATTGTGCAAAGTTTTTCTTGTATGGCCTTTTAGGCCGCCCAGATTTTCTTCACCTCTATTCGCAAGTCAGTCATAAGGTTCAAGATTATTTTGAGCAGTTCTTTTGTGTCAACGCTGTCCGCATCTAGCTCAGCGTTCGCTGTGCATTCATCACTGCTCAGTGCACCGAGCCGCGAGTCTGTGGAACCGCTGTTGGCACTGGGGTTGCCTGCACAATGGGCCATGTGACCCTGACCTTGCATGTGCACCTTCTTGGCAAACGGCGTCTCGCTGCCTTCAGTAGGCACATTTCTTTGGGTCAGGTTTGGTATCCCGCCGGAACCCGCAACACGTGACAGGGAACTTCCGTGTGTGCCGACAGGGATATGCCTATTCCAATGAAAGGCATACACCGTTCACATCCGGTGCACGTAGGGGCACTGGAACCAACCTAATCTCATAAAACTTTCAATCAGCCGCCATCTTCTCCCGAATGTCCCGTGTTGTTTCGAACGGGGCACATCGGCATACTGAATGGATGCGCGCGCACCCATACCCGGGTGAAAGAAGTGCAATGTGCGTCTTTGGGTTACCGCAGGGATATATGTTACGTTTATGTTGGACTGTTGTCCAGAACTCTGCCATCGTGTTTTGCCGACTGGAAGTCTTGATGCTATACGTTTCGCTATTTCTTCGACTGTATTCACTCTTTTTACCAGTATTTTCTTCAATTTGTTGCAGAGCACAAAATATGTGACACCATGCGTTCTTCAACCGTTCTAGCCTAGAACCTAGAAACAACACAGAGATGAATATGCAGGGTGAAAGTGCGGAATTTGCACGAAGCGTCTTAACGGCTCGACAAGCTTGCCATGGTGGAAGGGGAATAGTCGGCAGGACAAAACATCGCTGTTATTATCCTGTACTTTCACAATGCCTGCGTGGCCCTCATAACATGACTGATACCCCGAGGTATTATCTCCATACGCCCTCTGGCCTGTTGGGGGCGTTGTTTGCTTATGTTAATTGCCTTCTCATGGAAGCTGCGTGCCACCGGCTTTACAGGTTTCATTGTATCTGCCGGCGTCCTCTCCCTTGGCGACACCAAAACATGCCGTGTTTTTCTTGAGCGCGCCAGACAAGGCCCTCTCACCAGGGGGACATTCGCCCTCCTTACGCCTGTCCGGGTCTTCCTACGGCCGTAATATTACATAATATAGCACCAGGTGTTTCTGTGCAGAATCTGATCACTCGTCAGCACAATACAGAGACGGGCGGCGGCTAAGCCTTGGGGGCCGTGACGATTTGTGGAGCAGGGGAGGGGGGGCGGGGTAGGGGTCAGGGTGGTGGGTGGGGCTGTGCACTATATTCGTGTGGGCGTTGGTGCGGAGAGGTCGTACCCGGCACAGACAAGCTCAATGAGATGACCGGAGGGCCGGTGTGGCGTTAAGGCCACACATGACGAGAGAATGCTTGGTAGGGGGCCTGCGACGCGAGTGGTTTCCCAGCGGTCCTAGCGATCTTATCCGTCCTAGCGACCCCAAGCACTTTGTGGGAGAGATATATGTAATTGACCGTGGCATACTAAACACATCACACTAAGCCGATAGGTTAATTATCACGCTTGTCCTGCTGCCATACGGTGTCGGCTGCCGACGGGCACTGTGAGACCCACGTACATAAACTAGACATCCGGGTTCTTGACCGGGCGGTCGGTGACAGTTACTTGTCCTAGCCCAATAACTTATTGTCCCCAACCATCCACTCGGGTAACGAGCCGGTCGCCGGGTCCGCAAAACGACATGACTTGATGCAATCCCGCGAGATCAGAAAACCACACGATTCAGACGATTCTGCGGGCAGATCATCATGAGACAAAGGCGCCCCGCTGTGGCCATGTGGTCGCAGAATAAAGATCCCATATACTACTTCGCAAAGAGTACAGGGTTACTCTCGGGGACATGGCTCTACTCTCTCCTCCTTCTCCCATTGACGCGATATGAACAAAAGTGGTTAAAATCTCCTGAATATGCAACCAACCAACCTGAGAGAGGTGGCTATGTGCGGTATAATTTTCCAATTTCACCCCACTCACCCTGGTCATTGCCACCCCCAAATGGTCCCGTTCCTTTTGATATCTCGCTCAAAGATCATGTCCTATGCCGCAGCCCACACATATCTTGGTTTTAGAGGATATTTAGTGCCAGATGAAAAAAATGACGCCGTAATACTTCCTTGGTGGCCTTCCTTGACTCCATTAGTAAAATACATTTGCTAATAAACATTGTTCTCCAGCTTGTCAACAGAGTAATTGGAAGCCCATGTATAGCATTTGATCGAGCCTTTCATAAGTAAAAATGAACAGCAAAATGGCGCCATTAGTAAAGTCTATTACTTCTGCGGTAGTTTGACAGATGAAGATGAACGATTAGAAAGAAATTCCTTATCAAGGCGACGACTATGGAGATAATCGGTGTATTTTTTCGGATCCAAGACGAAACATTGCGCAATAATTTCTTTCTGACAACAGAGCTGCTTGGTGCAATGTGTGTTCTGCGTTACATCCAGCTGAACAGACTCAGAACTAAACCAAGTAATGATATCAGAGTCTTAAAACACATGTTATAGCGGCCATCGCTGAGTGATTCCATCGACCCTCCCGTCCCACCGCAGACAACATGGCGCCTGACATGGTTATCCCGACTGCTCCATCACCAGTCCACCGTGACCCAGGATCCAACGCCTTCGTGCCGTCCTATTTTATCCTGCGTAGCAGTTATTAACGACGACCACGCGTTCTTCAACAGCGCGTTATTTGTCGTCAGGCTCTATTACCTGAACAAATACCCATGGGGAGGAATATGATGAGGAACTAATCGCTGGCGAGAGACTTGCGTTATGGCTCATCCATCGTCCGTTGTGGACCAATCTAGTCTGCCGCGATCCAGGATCCAACGCCTTCCTCGTTCCGTCCTACTGGTTGGAACGTCTTTATCCACAGCAAGCTGTTCGTCTTCACGCTTCTGTGGTCTACTACATGAACTAATATGTACACGCCAAAAGCACATTCACTACCAGCGAAGGGATCTCTCTTAAATCAATGCAAATATCACCGCCTTCCAGGGTGAGTTTAAAGTTACTATTACAACAAAAAGTAAACATTCATTGTGATCCAAATCTGGCGGAGAAAAAACGTGTGTACAGTGACGTTGATGTGCTGGTGACGTAACACGCATGAAGTAATCTCCGCCAGGGCGAGCGCCAACGACTAACGTTCGTTATTGGCCAGGATTCGCGACTGGCAGCGCCTCCTTAAGGCAGAGTGTTATACAGTGTTTACAGCTGTTCCAACAGCCGCGGCGCCTCACGTGATCTGACGGAACACCCCCGCCGCAAAATTTGTTGAAATAGTAACTTTAACACTGTGGAAGATCAGCTCTCACCCTCGTATGTAACAAGGCTTCATACTCCAAATCACTCCTAAAACGGTATTTTGTCCCTAATGTTGCCGAGTTTGTTTCCTCCTCTTATTGTGCTTGCTTATGCTTCCGTGTTTGCCACTGAGTTGAGAAACAAAAGTTTGCTCGCATGCTATTCTGAATCGTACAATCCCGTTCGTTGTTTCACGCTGGTCATGCAATGCAGTCATGCAGTATTACTCATCATCAGGTTTGCCGATCCAAGACATTGAAAAAACAAAGGCCCAACCTGTTTTCTGTGTACTGTGATGGGATAGAAATTAATATAATATGCCGACAGATTCCAACGCTAGGGTTTTAGTGTGGGTACGGAGACGAGAGCCGGAGGTAAACCCCGGATACAATGTGTGCTTCATTTTACTTCATTTGCAACTTTAGTTTAGTTTAAACATACTCTGAACTTGGTCGAAGTCAAGCACGTTGTTTGCTAGGAACGTGGTATCCTGTCCCCTCATTCCGTCATAGTGAAACATAATATTTATTCATTTTATAATTTAGTCCGTATAGTGATCGATGGTTTTTGATAATAAGAGAACCATCAACTGCTTCATGATTAAACATTGTTGTCCGTTTCGTGACTGCATGGGGCTTTGCATAATCTAATGTGTTTTTAGTTTACACTGTTTTTCTTTGCTTGTTTGTTCATTAATGAAGCACCCATACATCAGTGTTCTATGTCCTTATCTGGTCGTTGTCGTTCACAATGTCATCCCTTTGAGGTCATTCACCTCCCGCTGAGCGGCTTGCAATGTATGACGGTGCTTGCAATTTATGACGAGGCTGAGCTGCTGGCAGCGTTGGGTGGCAATGTTGAGACTGTGCTTTGATATGACACTGTGACTTTCTTCTTTCTAGCCGCCTCGTGTGAAGCTCGTCTCTGCTGATTGATGTCATACAGACATGTTCTCAAGGCCTGTGCTCAACCTATGGATCCAGTCAATGGAGTTGTTATGCATGTCTTCGTCTGAACCTGGTGATGACAAAGGAGGGGCGAGGGAAGAAACAAAGCGTATTTTAAATATGAGGAGATCCACTTTGCGGTCACATAAAGCAAAGACCACCAACATCCGGGTACCACGACACAGTGCCACCAGCTGGACGGAAAGTAAATGCCACCAAAGGGAAGACCGCAAAACTCGCACGAACTTATTAGATATTATACTATTGTTGACAACGAAAGAACGAGACTACAGGATAGCATGGTCACAGAAAATAATGCGTTTGTACTTCGATAGATCTGTACATGAAATAAGAATAGAAAATAAACAACACGTTGTGCCCCATTTCATGATTTCCTTATCCTTAGCATTTGAAACGATCTGAGTATCTGAGCATGGACGCTAGCTGCCAGGCAAACAGAGGTCGCGAAGTAGGCATCGGGTTATTGAGACGATTTTTTTTTGTGTTTCACCGCCATTTGTTCCGACAGTAACGCTGCTAAATCAGGCGTACACTATAGATGTCAATGCGTGCGAAATAAAGAAAGCATGACTGCATTTTATAAAGAGCCATTCACTACATGGGAGCTTGCAAGAAAACAGATGTAAAAAAATGCTTAGAAAGTACTCGCCTGGTTCATAGCAAAGCCTCAATGAGATATTACCATGATAAACGGCCGCTTTAGGCAACGCAGAAACATTAACCATGCCAGTGACATTTATCTGTCCTTGCCTTGGACCAGTTATGGGCCGTTTAAGAAGGAACATCATCCGACAAATCCTTGTTACCGCCATATGGGCCATTTACAACCGTGACATTAAAGTTATCCGTAGCTACTTGCAGACGACACCCGAGGTCAGGTCCGTTGTGCGCATGCGTACGTTCACACATTGACGAGGGACACAATTGGCCGAAGCACTGGATAATTGAAGTAGAGGTCTGAAGAAGATAATAACCAGTCATTATCAGACAATGTCATTACTCGTCTATAATGTGCATTGCCAGAAGCTTTGGACATAGAATGTCGAGTTACCCTGCCATTTTTCTAAGCCGAAACATTCCCATGAAACATTCGATGATATGTGTTAATAACTGAGTTATGGCTGAGCATTTGGTAACATGAGAATTTCCGCTGAAATTCGCACTTTAAAAGCAAACGACCATCAATAGAAACATAATCGACACTTTAAGGTATGCACACCATGTAAAACTGGATCCAGTTGAGATTCTTTCTGAATATGTAGTGAATCCACAGTACTTCCCCAGCCATGATTTTCGTTTGATCGATTTCTACAAATATGGAAGCGTTACATGATAACGGAATGTCTAACTCTTACAAATATTCGTCAACATGTCTAACAGCTTACCATGTGGTGCAGCAGATATACCATGCGGAGTGGGCGACACCTGTCGGCGGGAGATTACGCCCCCCCCCCCTCCTCCCCTCCTCCCCCACGGGTCTGGCGTTCACTTCAGACCCCTCGCCACCAGACTTAAGCATCTGACAGACGACAGAGAGAAAAGTGCTCTTGATGCAATGAAATACTTTTTGTGAAACGAACACTTATTTGGATTCTCCGATTCGATCAAGTAGCGTTTCTAAGCAGCTTATGAAGCCTGCCTTCTATTTGATTAATGTATTTCGGGATTACAATGTGTGCCTTGGCAGCTCATTGCTCAATACAAACGAGTTAATGAACTTCAGAAGAGCATAAACTCAACCTGGTTAAATCATCAGAGATGGAATTACTTCTCTTGATTAGATACTTGCAAAAACCGCATGTTGGTTGATGATTTGAGAAGCTTGTAAAATGATGAAGTCAGCAACACCTTTCAAGCCATTAGCACTACACATGACTGCAGCAGACATGTGTAATGGCACATGTCTTTCAAGAACTACATAACATACATCGTATAATGAAGGATGAGAGCGCATGTGTGCCAAACCGATGAAGGGAGTTTTTATATTTGTTCTTATGATATCGCATTGGAACTCCAACATGGACAGGTCGTGCGCTCAGCCGGCCCTCTTCGCCACAAATCATTTAAATCCCCAAGCGAGATACGTTCCTGGGCGTATCTTATTTATAATCATTTAATGCTACAAATGACTGACCTGGCTCCAGCGTGCGTGAGATCATTAACACAGGGTAGCACAATTAATAATCCCGTCTTATGATGTCCCGAAATGTCGTGCTTAGCTACGTTATGTCACAACCACGTGACTCTACCTTTCTGAATGTCTGACTTCCGGTCTAGACGTTTCCGGGACACGGTACAAGATGGCCACTTTATCTGGCGGAGTTCCGCGATACATCCGGCGTCCCTCCCGCCGCTCTCGTCTCACGGGGCAATGAACTGAACACGGCAGGTCTTCATAATGTCCTGAGGCACGCAACCCTGGGTTATGTCAAAGGAAACACGGACACCACCCTCCAGACATGTGTTTGGCTTCCACAGGACACCGACATCACCGACGGGGATAGAGGAGAGCGCCGAATTACAACAAATGAAGACATACAGACCAAAAACAGGTATGTCATAATCCTTTGAATACAGTTATGGATGGAAGTGTAGGTTACATTTACTAAGCATATCTCCCCTTATAAATTAAAGTTACATGTGGAGCTCTTTCCCGCCAAAACTAAACAGGTCAAAATACAATGAAGAATGGACCTTGAATCATTCAAGATTGGTTTTGTCTATACTCCACCCATGCCAGACTGCCAAATAGTGTCTCTTAGCCTTGCCCGTGATATCAATTTACCACAAATTTTCATTTCAGTGGTAAACGTCATCAGTTTGTGTGATTCGCGATGCTTTGTTATAAGTAGCAGTGCCGCGACTGAGTGCTGTGGTGTCGCGGGATAGACACGTTTGCCACACCACAGCCGAAACGGCGAGGTTTATCAGGTTTCCAGGTTTATGGAATGGAACAATTGAGTTTTCTGCAAATTTTGATATAAATTTCGCCTCGGCTTAGTTTTGGCGGGAAAAAACTCGACATGCAACTTTAATGTAGAATATCATTGCAACAACGAAAATATATACTCGATGGCGAAAAATGTATGTCTTGTTCTACCGAAGCATTCACTAGGACAGATGTGACATGACGACTGACCTGGACCACACACACGGATGTGGTGGGGACAAGGACGGACCGTATATAGTATCGTCTGGTTACATACGACCTTCACATATACATTACAATCGGCGTGAGGTCACGTGGTGACATGGGACTTGGTGGTGCGCTCTCTCTGACATGACACTCCATGTACCGAAAACACATGCCGGTGGCGCCTCCTACACAACTGGCGGTGGGTGAAGAGAGTGTCGCCAGAAGACAACACGACCCAAAGCGCCCCCCGCCCCCCACGCGGAGATCTTGCTGTCCCCGGAATGCCACTTGATCTGTGCCCCGGGATGATGGCGGGGACATCACACACAGAGAGTTTATTGATCCGCCCCAGGATTATCAGAACTCCCACCGGACCACTTCGCTTCCACAAGCCCACCGGAGCATGTGTCCTTTGGTTTGCGCTGTGGATAAACATCTAAGCTCTGTTTTGCAAAGGGTATGAGGTTACTCTAAGCACTGCTTAGTGGTTCTTCGCTACACTGCCCCTGCCTATTGTTTGCGATATGACGTAGATCCAGATGAAGAGGCTGCGATTAAAGCTTCCTACTTAATCCAAGGGTCTGGGTATATCCTTCCTTTAGTTAATAGAAATATTCGTCCAAACGGGATCACAAGATAGAGCTATTTGGGTTATTTACCTGTCCAAACAGCTTCTATTTAACGGAGCACAAGTGTTCGTGCTTTCCTTTAGTGGGCTGCACGCAACTGCAACATCACAACGACTAGCATACTTGGCCATAAAATGCCGTAAAAAGAGTGATGAATTTCAAATCCATTTCCATTAATAACAGATCCATGCATGAGGTTGAAATTAAGTTTTCTTGTCACGATTGCCAGTTTAGAGTATTTTTATCCATGAAAAGAACTACCAAACACCTGCCAAACAGGTCTTTGGACCTGACGTAATGTTTATCATGGCATGATTGATTGTCTTGTCCGCCATGATTATTTGTCGGACGATGCTGCCTGGACTTTAGAAAGCAGATTAATAGCATAGAAAAATGGGTATTCCACTACAGTGAAGCGGTTACTACGCATGTATAGGCCTTCAATAAACTCAGCTTGAGCCCTACTTCTTAATTAATGCGTTAACTTTGCGTTATCCAACAATCCAACAGTTGTTCACAAATGCCATGGACAGTAAAAACAATATCGCCAGACTGTGGCGCCTTCTGTTGAACGACTCTTATCACCAAGCACCATACCAACTATGACCTCTGTATCTCCAGATACGTCTCCCGGACGTCATATAAGAAGAAAGGCAAGCACGGGCTTATACGTGCATAAGTTTCAACAGTTTATCAAAAATAGGATTCTCTCTAAAAATAAAAAAATAAAACTCAATATCTTGAAATAGGCATGCCCATCTAGATAAATATCTTAACCATCAAAGGATACCGTTTTAAGCATGAGATGGAGGCATATAAGCCGAGAACATTTGATATAAATGTCAACCGGCGAAGTTTATGACTTTCACTGCGCTGCACGCAGCAGGAAAGCGGTCATATTCCCGGTTTGTTGATGTTCTTCAGTGCGGAAATTATCTTTCTGAAATTTATTTTGTCTGGAGATATTAAAAATCTATGTTAGCAATCTCGGCGGTGGAAATTACGAAATAAATATTAGATATTGTCTTCATGATAGACAACGGTGATTTATACTATGAATACTAGTCGAGACCATTTATTACTATTTTTATTCCGTGAATACAACATCGAAGGTCACGGTTATTGCGATCTTATTGCGATAATGTCGCTCAGGGCCTTAAAGACGGTATTCTGTGTTACCGCCTGACCGCGTTAGACGACGTGGGGGGGGGGGGGGTGGGGAGATGTGACTGAAAGGGTGACATAGTCACAGGTCAAAATTTACTGGTTCTGATGCGACACAATTACTATGGAACTGATGCTTAAGCGCCCACCGATCCACGTAATGCCTACACCACTGGCTTTCGCATATAAACCTTTGCCAAACGCGGACCAGCGAACTTCAATGGTCGACGTCATATCCAACAAACGACACATACAGCGTGAACACTAAATAGCCAATAATAATAACGATAATAGCATTTATAAACGGATATGCATATCTTTGACCTCGTATTACGCACTGCTGGCTGGGCATGTTTTTTTCTGGGAAGGGAATCTTAGAAAAGGAAGTCGACACAAAATGGTATATGTATGTAGGGGAGGGGGGATCATAGCCAAATAAATCACCGATAGTCGAATTGTAGTCGCTGTCGATATTGTTTTTTGTATGATGTGAACACCAACTTTCTAGCAAACAGACAGTCATGGGTAAAGAAAAACTTGTCCTTCGATGACTAGAGACTGACGGCTTCTGGTCTGGGGCCTGATGTGGCGATAGATGGCATGGCGATAAGGCATTAAGCTCGATCCAGTCAAGAATATATTTCGAACAGATAAAGGCAAGGTCAAGCGTGTTTAGATTTGCCGGTGTCAATGTTGGTAGGGCGCCGAAAGCCATAAAGTGATAAACTTAATAGCAACTACAGCGTTAGGAGATCGAGCGCCCTCTGTCGGGTGATTGGGAAAGCGAGCCGACAAATTACATCAAACAGAACCGCCGCGTGCAGTGGGCGTCAGCCAAGTGAAGCTATACTGTTTTATTCCGAGTGCAGTGGGCGTTAGCACTTCTATATGTGGTCTAAATATCAACTGGACAGATCGGAATATAGTTTTACACATTGAATCAGTTTACGGTACCGGGAAGAGAACGAGGTTTTACACTTGCTGCGCACTAACTGGACAGACCGTTTTATGTCTTTCGGTCCATGCTTTGGGCTCGCCGTGCTCATAAAGTCTGGCCCATTATGTCTGTAGGATGATGAATAATGCTCACTGGGAGACACGTTCCAATGACTCAGTTTCCTGCTGACAGTAAAATAAACCATTATGCTCCAACAGTTCTTGATTAGAACAGGGTGTGAAGCCCGGCGCGATAATTAAGCATACTTCAGCTCATTTCAGCCTTTAGTCGGCAATATCTACATCGGTACGATGAACGCCCAGTCGTGAACCGGGCGAAACCGGGAGTGACGGAACAAACCAATAGCAAAATATTATCATTTATTACCGTATTAAGAAGAGACTAGTGTCATCCGAGAAAGTATAAAGCCGTATGAGGTATCCGAGTGCAACATTTCTCCGTTCAGTAATGCGGCAGAAAAACATGCCACACACTCTCTCTCATCTTGTGGAAGGGTTTGGGGTATGATCAAATGGTAGGGTCTGGGTTATGGTCACGTGGTAGGGCTTGGGTTTCTCTATGGTCACAAAGACTCACCAGTTGGGTCCCACATTCGAGCCATGACTTATTTAATGACGGGGAGGATATTTGAAAACACCGTCGATTCAATCCATTCAATGACAATTCAAGAAAATGGTTTAACTAATTATTAAAGAGTTCTGCTACTTTGCTTCGTATTGAAGCGAATGTTCCATTGACACGCTGTGAAGGACTTGAAATCGCTGTGCAGATAAACTACTATTGGCAACTCCAATGGCAACTATCGTTTGAGTACCCTCGGTTATCTTACAATGAAGCAACACGAACAATTACTAAGCAGGATAATGGTGCTGAATTATGAAAAGACGTTTTAACGGCATGTCAAGCTTAACATGGTGGGGGGGAATGGTCTGAACAAAACTATTATTATTTAGTGTTGTCTGTGTGGCGTTATTGTGATTTTTTTTTTCTGTCTGCTATGTGCTGTCTGTGTGGCGTTATTATGTCCTGTGCTGTCCTGTGATGAAATATTAGAAACAATAAAAAAATATATAAAATAAAATAAAAATAAAAAACTATTATTATTCTGTATTCTCACAATGCCTGCGTTGCCGCCTAAGCCACACCCCAGGGTATTATCTCCATCGACCCGCTGGCAGGTTGGGCGAGGGGGGGGGGTTGTATTCTCAGGCTAATTCCCTCTCCATGCAATGTGCTTGCCACCGGCTGGCTTTACAGGTTTCATTTCATCTGCTTCTACCTCTCACTTGGAGATACCCAGTGTCCTGAAGTTTTTTTCTGCGCACGCCAGCCTGAGTGAGCGTATTGGGGTGGGAGGGGGAGGGGGGAGTTTTTCGTGTTTCTCACATGTCCTGGTCTTCCTACGGCCTTACTATTACATAACAGTGCCATGTGGTTTTGTACTGAATGGCCGTATTATTACTGTTGTTGAACTAATATCTTCTCGGGTGGATTACAGGGCGGAGATGGTCTCTCTTCGTGACATTGCAGGGACGGACGGCCGCTACCCCCCGGGTGGGGCGGCCGTTAACCCCCGGGAACAGGCGGTCGGTACCCCCTGGGCAGGCGTTCAGGACACAAATGACGAGGGATCACTGCGTGCTCTGTGGTAGGGGGCCCGCGTTGTGACGGACACCAGGAAACCTGAATAAACACCGTATTAAAGAGACATCCGGGTTCATGACAGAGCGGTCGTTGACTGTCTCCTTGCTGAAAACCCAACGGTCTATTGCTCCCCAATTATCCACACGAGAAACGATCCGGTCACCGGGTCCGCATAACAACGGGACTTGATGCCATCCCACGAGATTAGAAAACCACACGTTTGAGACGCTTCTGCATGCAGATCATTTGGCCAACCTATGCGGCGAGAGGTGGTTGTGTGCGGTGTTGAGGGTCCGAGCAGCGCAGGTTGTATTCATATGGACGTCGGTGCGGAGAGGTCGATAAAGACGCTAACAATTGATTCCGTACGGAACGAGGAATTAGTGCACTGTACAAATACATCGCTCGCAAGAAACTTCTGCTTTACCCTGTGGCACATATGAACAACGTGATTTCGGAAAAACAATTGCAGATTTTGCATGTATATTATTAAGATAAACTGAATTATACTCTAATTTTTCCTTGGTAGGAAAATGTTTTTGCCATTCCACCTACAAGGAAATGAATTTATTGATCCCGCTCCTTTGATATATATGGCTGACTTCCCGGTTGTGATTCAACAAACATCTGCCGTTAAATGTAAATGTTTTTAGACAAACCTCGCAAAAGATCAGCTTCGCCACCAGGACGTATTGATCAGGCCCCCCTCTGCAATGATCCCTTCTTGAGAAATTAAACCCTCAATTTCTCCATCTGATACACCGGGACAAATACACTAGCCGTTCTCGTGTCCAATAAAGTTGTTCTAAAATCTCACTTGATCAATTTATGTTTCACTTTGGTTAGCCATATACGTGTCTTGAAGCAAATGGATGTTGCCATTTTGGCCTCATACAGAATATCATTTAATCCAGAATATGTCATAAAATCCCACCATTGAAAGTTACCTGGTAAGTATCTGTGCCATGTCCAATAGGCACACCTAAGTCTAGTCTATATCTAGGTTTGGAGTTCAGCCCTTCCGTTTCACTTGGTCAACTGGGAGATTACAGTGTAAAACATCCGGTGTAAGCAACTAAGCAATCAATGGATATGGAGACATATCTCTGAGGAAGCCCAACAAACTAAAGGGCAAATGTGATTGAAAAACTGGTGGGCCTCATTAGAACTAGAAATATGCGTACACACTGTACAGTTTACACATATAAAGCATACAATCAGTACCGGTGGATGTTGCTAAGGCCGTGTTTTACCAGAATCATGGTGCATCCCGTGTGGGGAAGTGTCCCTTTCCTGTGTACTACGTCATCAATTTGTGGACATTGCTGCGGTTTTTGCTTGTTATGATGATCAACATTATCATGATGTTAAGATGTATGTTTGGTTCAGGCTTAACATTCACACAGTCAGACGATATGTCAAGAACACTTCTCCAAACTACCTTGAAATAACTATGTAGGTGATAATTTTTTGTATGAGCTTGAAAGATATGGATATATGGAAGAACTGTTTCAGTTATCAGTTTGTGAGAAACCATCCTTGTCAGGCTCGTGTTATATGTATCATACCTCGTCAAATATAACTGTGGGCGTTTCAGATACATGTGTTCTCTCAATGACGCTATTTACACTAAGTAGACATTCTACAATGATAACATTAATTCATGCAATTACGTAACGCTAGGCAAACCACTGACAGTCAGCGGAAAATCCCTTTGACAAAATCATGCAAATCTTGACAAAATCTTTGCAAGGGCTCGGTCAGTAGCGTAAGCAGTCTGATCAGCGGATAAATACGAAATTTGCAACCTGAAAACATCCCCTGCACGTGAAGTGAAAATAGGCCCTGTACGTGAGCTGAATATACGACCTGTTTGTGAGCTGAAAATGGGGTCCTGGGGCGGTTCTTAGAAGGGCTTCTCTTGACGTTCTTGAATATTTCAGTACGAACGCCTCGAGCCCGTTAATGGTATGGAATAACTAGACCACGTGACCCATGGCATCCGGTTAACCCCTGTAAGGCAGTCGACACGGGACCAAGGGGGACTGGTTGGGGGAGGGGCGCTCGTTAGCAGTTGAGGCTGGTAGTAATTGGAGGATGGAACAGCCCAAGCGGATGTTCCTGATATGACGGTTTTGGGAAGCTTTTTGATAGCACATTGCGAAGAGGCAGTCAACAGATGAACATAGAATGCAGTCATAGGGCCCCATAGGGGCTTTTTCGACACGGCGACAAGGCGATTTTTAAAATCGACAACGCGACATTGGGGTTGTCTTAGAATCGACATGCGACATAAGACTTAGCGACACACGACAGTGAACTTTTCTTAAAATCGACACGCGACATGGACCTTTTCTTAAAATCGACACGCGACATGGACCTTTTCTTAAAATCGACACGCGACATGGACCTTTTTCTTAAAATCGACACGCGACATGGCTACCTCCCCTCAGGGGCCCTAGTCATGGTGTAGACCGGCACCTGTAGAATAGGACTTTTTAACATTGGGCGATTTAGAATGTAAGGAAGTCGACAACTTCAAGAGATAATCAATATTGGATGAAGCATGATCAACATGGTCCTTGAAATACTGATCAGCTAAAGCAGAGAAGCTGTTGTCAACATGATGCAGGGAGGGCAGTTATGCTTCCGACTATGGCTCTGTAAGCATGTATTCTAGCGGGATAATACGCGACAGCATTGTATATTGGGAACACACATATGAATCAATATTATACTCTACTAGTGGTCTGGAACGGGCAAATGGCGACACGCGACACAGGCATATTTCGATGAAAAATCTATATTCGACACGGACCCCCAAATTTCGACACCTGAAAAGCGACATCGACACAGATTGTGGCATTTTAGAAAGAACGACATGAGCCAAACACCGACACGACACGGAATTTAGAAAAATCGACACTGGTCACTCAACCGAACACACCGTAAGTTAAATTTTATGCCATGGCTGTTAGCGCCCTGAATACAAAAGTTTGGCTTCTTTCGGCTTGGGAGGGGAGTCTTGGTGCTACCTAGCTGTTGGAGATATCAGCGTAGTAGTGTTGCCATCATACTGTTTGAAGTACTAGTAGGATGAGTGATGGGGTTGGGTGCATCAGGAAGTGGACGCCCCAGGCACTTTGAGGTCTAACGTGGGATGTAACTATATTACAAGCGACAAAACGTAAGCAATTATGCAATTAACAGAGAACAACAGCGCCGACCGTATTAAATGAGGCGGCTCTCGTTAACACTCCATTCTGAGCGACACCCGCCAGAGTAACGACCAAAAACATCCAAATGACCTTGAGTTATGACCTTTGCGGGCGTCTTCCTCAGCGAGTCCTTGGCACGCGGTGTTTGCCGACCCCACATCTCGTCTCCACTGCCGGCTACACCACAAATAATTCAACCTCAGTCATTAAATCATAAGGCTGGGAAGGCCGACGGTGGATCCTATACCGGCCCCAGGCCTCTTACAAGACATCCTGTCTCCAAGCCGCAGTGTAATGCTATCACGTTATGTGGGCTCTGTGTGGAGTCCTTGGAATGGGTTTGGGATTCTGGACTGTCGCAATGGCGTAGGAAAAACGCATGGAGACATATGGCCGCCGGTATTTGTACCGATGACCGCCTGAAAGTATATTGGGGTACACACTGCACCGAAGGATATGATGTGCTCTCGGCGGGAGGCAACAAGATTAGGCAATGTCATTGCTGTTCCGATGGATTTGTCCGTAATTGTCACCTGCAAGCCTCGAGCAGTCAGGCTTTGGAGGCACATATTCCACGAGATACAGCCAACGTGTCTGCAGCTAGCACCTGATGGGCTAGCACCTGATGGGTGGGTCGGTCAGTTTGCACCTGACCCCCCCCCCCCCTCTTTAGCCCTCCACTCTTGCCCGGCTGTACTGGTCGTATACTGTGCGATGTCACCGCCCTTGGCTGGACACTGGGTTTCTCTTTTTCTTTTCTATTATCTGAAAAATACGACGTGAAGTGCAGTTACACAGGTACCTTAAACATATCATTTCTTAGATTACATAATGTTTATCCCGAGCACCACTAGACCTTCCGCCATTTTTTTGTACACACAAGTAAGGCATGACTGCTGTTACCGCGTGCTGTGGCCCTCTCTCTATCTTAATAAGCTCTAACAAGGTGCAGACTCGTCTTTTCGCTGTTCCACAAGCCAGCCGATATGTTTGCAATGACTTATTTGTGGTAACTATAACTCGAATTACTGCAACACAAAAAGTGTACAGCACACAGTACGTACGCAACTGCAATGGTTAAGTAAAATCTTGCCATCTCCATTACTCAGCATGCGGCGTCCTTAGAAGTAAACCCGAAGCCAGCTGACGATTTTAATTTCCTTACGTTTAGTACGGTGAACATCACTTTAAACTATCACCCAATAGACGTTCGTTGATAGTTACAGGTCCGAGCCGATGCATCCTATAATGGGTAGGCATAGGCAGCGGCACAGGCGGGAGGGGGGTGGGGGGTAGCACAGAGGCATCATATGAAGCGCAGTGGGCACATATGACACCTCCCCCCCCCCCCGCCCATCCACCAGGAATTGGATACACCAGAGTATCGGATCCAATCAAGTGGGTAAGTGCTTAAGTGCATATAGGTAGATGAATTATGGTTCAAGCCATCTTCACGCCACGGGCCTGTCTCTTCACGTAGTCCGACGACTTACCCACACTGCCATCCCTGCCTTCAATACACGACCAATGACGTCTGCCATCAAATGCCTTCATCATCACAGCAGCTTTCTGGTGATTAATGCGAGTCCATTGAGTGGCTGTCTCGGTCACTTACAACACTTATACCTTCATTATGAGGCTGTCTGCGGCCATGGAACCTTGTGGAAGAGTGAGAAACAATCCTGGCCAGCTTTAGCCTCAGGCCATATGACAGTCGAGGCGGGCTGACTTAGATGCGCGTAGTTTCTCTCAAGATGAGTTTCGTATAACTGGGGTGGCCGGAATAGACCAAGCGACCAACGTTACTCATATGACTGTGTTAGGAAGCATTTTGATTGCAGTGACACATGAACATAAAATGCGGTCCTGGTGTGGAAGGGTGCTCGTAGAAAAATGATTTTTTGATCCCGCGTTGGCTCTTGCACAGTCGGCAGTCAGTTGTACCGGGTAAATTATGTGGGATTTTTTTTATTCTCAAGATATGCCGGTTTTTACTTTCATGTGTAGGCCTACTTAGTTATGTCCCAAATTGAAAAAATATTGCTAAATTTGGGTCGGAAGACAGATGCATGAAGAAGCTTACCAAGAAACCAGCCGGTCCAATCTAATGTGACCCCGCTGTGGGTTCACTAGAACTGCCATCGGGCGGAACATATATGTCGTGGTCTCTGTTGAGACAGGAAACAACCCTTGTGTGAAGCCGGACTTGAGCGCAGTGTGTTGTGGCCTGGATACGGGGGTTCTCGCATCTTACAGAGACCTCAGCGGTATGGAAACTACTGATGTAAATGGACTTATCCATTAGCAGCGACTAAGTGCCTTAACTTAGTGAGTGTCTTAATCCTATTTCTAACGTCACTAGTGCGTCAATTTTTTATATTCTGTATAAACCCACCTATATTTAATAGTTTAATACCATTCATTTTTCATTTGCGACCTTCACTCTTTATTTTCTCCGTTACCAGCCCTATCAGTCGCTAGGGGACATTCATTACGTGTATGGCGTCTCCATGCTGTCATTGGTTCCTTGTTTCCATCTACAGTCTCATTGGATAATCACATCTCACTGCAATTCTGTCACATCAGCACATTTCTATCATAGCTGCCATCAATATCTTACTTATATAGAATGTGTTACTGTAGTATATTGTGGTGATGCACTAGGTGCTTGTTGACGTCACCCTGCTCGATGGCAAGCCTCCATGGAAAGCTCGTTAAATAACTGATGTTCGAATATGATTTTAAAAGGGTGTAAAATTGACTCATTTGCTTTTATTCTAAACATGGCATAAAATCGAAACATATTGTGATGTCCCAATGAAAGTAAATTAAGAGTGGCACTCCCTCTTGCTTGATATCTCTCCCAATCTCTTCCGGTATTATTCGAAGAGAAACCGTAAGGTTTGTCGGCTATCTCTGGGTGCTGACCGATCAAAAATCTTTTGATGTTTCCCGCTGGAAGTCGCCGCATCTTACTAATGGGTTTGGTTCACAGTGCCAAACTGTCGATGCACAGACTCGCCCCACAGATAACTCCACTTCCTGTTGTTGGACATTGCTTGCCGCCAGGAGCTCTGTACCCAGGTGAGCCTGGTTCGCGGCCTTGGGGCGGACCCTCGGCGTGTCAGGCGAGACAATAACATGCCAGATGTGGTCACCATGTGGCATTACTCTCTGTGTCTGTCAGTCCGTCCCTCCGTACATCTGTTCAGCCGTCTGTATTTGCCTTTACGTAATAGTGTATGTTGTTCATTCGAAGAAATATGGAAGTCAATCAAGGTTAAGATTACTGCTTACATATGTGTTGATTACACTCATTAGAAAGATCTCGAGACATTATTTGGAGTAGATGCACACAAATAAAGCGCCATTGGCCCAGCGCCATTGGGCCCAATGGGTGTGACCTTTGTATTGTGGGCTGGTCATTGTGATGAAAGCACTGGCGGCAAGGCGTTTTACCTTACCTCGACCGATACTGTCATGCTTCCGATATTCCTTCCTGTTCGATTGTGATAGTCATAAGTTGTAGCTCGGTAGCATACTTCTTTCCACTTTCACTTACTTCGTTGCGCCATATCTCCGTGTTCAATCTGAGCGGGGACCTTCACTATAAACAAGATTGTTTGGCTCCACATGACAGTCGTTAACTTGATGGTAGTTGTTGTACACATCGCTTGAAGGCCACACCAACTATTCGCGACGCCATTTGGGTTTCTTCGCTTTTCTGCAATAACTAAAGGTTATTCCTCTGAAACGCCGATGGCCAACCCGATCTAATCATCTGCCGCCATTTGCATTATGGGCAGTGTTTGCACAATATATAATGTGCCAGCCATCGAGGTTTAGTCTTGGGGGTTCAACACATCGTCCGTGTGGTGAAGGTCATGCGATTTACAGGTAAGGACCTCGTGATAATTTGGCTTCCGACTCGCTCGATGTGACATCCAGGCGGCAATACTCGGAAATGCGACTTGTTTCTTGGTCGGTTTCGTCTGGCAGATAGCACAAAGGACAAATGCTCAGTGATCCGTTACGAAATCGAGCAAGTACCTTGCACACCTCACACTGTTGAATGCACCTTGACTAAAGTTGCACATGTGCTTCATATTGCACCTGTGGTTCATATGGCATCTGTTTTCTGGCAATGGCCTTCCACCCAGAGGATTTATGTCTGCTTCGCTGCTTCCAAGGAACTGGATATGAATGACTTATACGACGACATGAACCGGGTGCGCTGGCCTCCTGTTTGTTGGGATTGACGATGGCGTTTACCACTCACTGACACAACACGTAAAGCTGCGCATACGGCAGTTTTCGTCTAACGACGCTGAAAATATGTTTGTTTTAAAGTCACCGAATATATTGTCTGACCTTGATTGTATCAAGGCTTTAATAAATCAATGTCATAACTCTGTTGATCTTCTTGTTAAAGGTACAACAGGGCGGCATTACCTGACTGTTCCTGATTTGCAGATGCCGGGTGCCGCATACAATGCAACCCTTAAGAAAAAACTGACATGAATATTTTTCAGGTAAGTGGAAATACAATTTTAGACATTCAAGTTTATAACAAGTGCGACCTTTGGGGCCCGGGCGGCCTGGACCACTTAAGCCGCTCCGACCGCTCCGACCGCTCCGACCGCTCCGAGCGTACAGACCGCTCCTACCGGGGAGACCGACGGGACCGCTGTGACCGCTTAGACGGCCGGGACCGCTCTTATCCCCGGTGCCTTCCCATCTGTTTCCAAACCGTCCCTCGTTATATGGTCCTAAACCGAAGACTGTAGACCTTCCGGTTACCTCATGAAATCTGTCCGTGCGGTTATTAGCCTCTTCGGACCGACTTACCCCGCCTAGCCACCCTTACCCGACCCCTCCGTCCAGCCCCTCTCACCCGGCCCCTGCGTCCAACCCACCTCACCCGACCCCCCCGTCCAGCCCCCCTCACCCGACCCCTCCTTCCAGCCCCCCTCACCCGACCCCTCCTTCCAGCCTCCGTCACCCGACCCCTCCTTCCCGCCCCCTCCCTTCACACCCATGTCAGGATATATAGAGCCCCCCGGACCACGCCTATCATGGCGGAACACCGTCCCTGCGCTATAAGCGACCGTCCGCCTCTCAATTTAACGACATAAAGGGGGATTAATGACATGTGGTGTAAAATTGTGATGCCACCGGATTACGAGAACAGAGGTGACAAAATCAGATATGTCCCTCTAAAGAGCAGGTTTATCTGTGCTGGCTCGGTTTCCGTTTCATGTCCAGACAATGACTCCATCAAAAAGCACTCAAGCGTGGGTGGGGGGCGTCTGGGCGGGGCGAAGTTAGTAGATAGGCTGGACTGTAAAACATGGGGCCATGGGCGGCACTCACACCCACGGAAAAGACACAAAAACCAAACCGGCTGGTGTTCGAGACAAGGGTATGACCCAACGCTTAACGACACGTGGCAGCAAAAACGTATCTGGAAATATCCCAGAAAATCGGAAGGAAAGAAATGTTCAGTACATTTGTTTTATAGGGGCGACAGCTAAATATATATATATAAGTGTTTTGTTTTCCACAGATTCGCAGACATGTGCCGCCCTTTATTGATAATGTGACATTTCCAAGCATGCCACGTAATTACCAAGGCGGTTTACCTATAGCTATAGCTATGAGCTATACAGGCGATGGGCGTTTCAGTTACTATATATAGCGAGTACCCAAGAGCAGGGGGCCTCCCTGGTGTAGTGGTTAGCGCACTAGACCGCAGATCAATAGGTCCTGGGTTCGAATCCGGGCTCGGGCACCTAATCTGGGGCATGTTTCATTCCTTCATCCTTCATCGTCTCGGGAGGTTCCTTGGCCCAATTTAGCCTGTATGTGCACAAAAGTGGCCTAAAACACCAACATTCCATTGCATTCCCAAGAGCAAAATGATTCTTGGAAGTGTAAGTTTTATGCTCTGTGAATCAGTATGTTGTTATGGTCGATATTACATCCATTGTACCTTGTGACACGTGGCGAAAACAACCATCTACGTCTCGTTCATCCCCCGGTGAACAGATCCATGTAAAGCCCACAATATAAATGTTCCGCTACCTGATGTCAAGGAAGTTAACGATCTATAAAATTGTATAATAGCGGGGGTAACAATTATAGCGAGCGCAAGCGAGTTCATAAGGTAACATGCATGCGTATTCAGTCCATCTCAAGCATAGGCTTAGGACTTTTATTTCACGTAACAGCCCCCATGAGACGTTTTCGGATTCGGAGTAAATATCAGCTGTACATAAATATATTCAAGCAAAGAGAGGTCGAAGCCTGTCATGTCATATCTTTAATAATTTAATTGGCTGCCTCACAAAATTAACGAATACATTTTTCAATGTTAACACTTGATGTATACTTCAAATTAAAGTTAATTTATAAGCGACGGGCTAAATGTCTGTTGCCAAGCAGAGCGCTCTTGGTGACCGCCCATCGGCTGCTGTCATAGTGAGTAGTTGTGACGTCAAAATGTTATAAACATGACGTCACAATGGGAGTTCCTAAGCAACAGAATGCTATGCCACAAGCACGTGCATGGTATACGTCATCCCGCCAAAGATATTCTTTATTGCAAGCCGAAGTGAGATTAATTTTGAATATTAATCTAGATGTATCCCCTCGGAGTATCTGAATTAATAAGTATACGCTCGCATTTTTTAGGTAGCACCTATCCATATTATGCGATAGGCAGTATAGCTCATTCCTAATAGGACTTATTGTTATGATCTCCAAAAAACTAACTTCTTTGGCAGAACAGACACAGAAGTGAAAAAAAATGATAGCGCCAAGATCAGAGCAATAGTCTTGACATAAGCTCGGAATCATTTGCATATAGTGATTTGACGTCTAAATAGGTAATATTTGGTTCAAAAAGGCCTAATGCCCTGCTGATGAATTAAGGTTTAAAGTAAGTAAAGGTAAATTGGGCTTCAAGCAATCAGCCACTCTATAGCAAACAATTCCCGGACCGAAATACCTATTTAGTTATTGAAATCCGGGGTCTATGGAGCTAACGCTGCGTGGACTACATTATAGTCCAGTACAGTGGACATACATAGAGTGACTAAAGGCTTCCCTGGCAGTATAATGTTGTTACGGAGAAAATCATGACTGATGATTCAAGCGTTCCATTACATCCTATCTCAGAGAGACAAGGCGTCGGGCCATCGTTGTTTCTGTGCTCGTTTCTGTTTAATGGATTTCGCTCCAAACGTCTCGAAGTCACAATGCAGCAGAACAAAACGTGATCCCATTAGGTTGGTTACTTTGTTCTCGAATTCGCGATTAGGGACAAGATAGAAGAACGGGTTCGGTAGCCTGTGCGGAGAAGGCGTCAGTAAAGTCGGTAAGCCATTACCTCGAGCTTAATTTGGCCGAGAGACAGGGACAACCGACATGACTGGCTTACCGGTGTCCTAGCGACTCAAGACAGGAATCATGATATATCACCCCCTTTGATTATCGGCGTCAACGTTTTGGAATACTCAGTCTTTGTAACTGTTATATAGCTAATATAATAAAAATTAAATATGCAAATAGTGCATGAAATATCAGTAAATTGTTTCAGATAAAGCCATGCGTTGATCCGATCATGGGAATGGAGATGGCATCCATACAGGGAATAGAGATGGCATACATGTGTGGAATGGAGATGGCATCAATACGGGGAATGGAGATGGCATCCATACGGGGAATGGGGATGGCATCAATACGGGGAATGGAGATGGCATCCATACGGGGAATGGGGATGGCATCAATACAGGGAATGTAGATGGCATCCATACAGGGAATAGAGATGGCATCCATGCGGGGAATGGAGATGGCATCAATACAGGGAATGTAGATGGCACCAATACAGGGAATGTAGATGGCACCAATACAGGGAATGTAGATGGCACCAATACAGGGAATGTAGATGGCACCAATACAGGGAATGTAGATGGCATCAATACAGGGAATGTAGATGGCACCAATACAGGGAATGTAGATGGCATCAATAGAGGGAATGAAGATGGCACCAATACAGGGAATGTAGATGGCACCAATACAGGGAATGGAGATGGCATCAATACAGGGAATGTAGATGGCACCAATACAGGGAATGAAGATGGCATCAATACAGGGAATGTAGATGGCACCAATACAGGGAATGAAGATGGCACCAATACAGGGAATGTAGATGGCACCAATACAGGGAATGAAGATGGCACCAATACAGGGAATGTAGATGGCACCAATACAGGGAATGTAGATGGCACCAATACAGGGAATGTAGATGGCATCAATACAGGGAATGTAGATGGCATCAATACAGGGAATGAAGATGGCATCAATACAGGGAATGTAGATGGCATCAATACAGGGAATGAAGATGACATCAATACGGGGAATGGAGATGTCATCAATACAGGGAATGTAGATGGCATCAATACAGGGAATGGAGATGTCATTAATGCAGGGAGTGTAGATAGCGAACAAAGTATGCAGCAAGCCGATATTGCCATTGTATTGTAAAAGGAAATAGTTCATAGGCAGTCCCCTTATAAAAGTGTTTACAATTATGATTCTTCCGGAAAGGTGCGACGATTAAACATTATGCAAGCCCCGGTTATCTGGCGCTTCCCTTGACGATAACCGGTGAGAAAGCCTTTGTGATTTGTTATCCTGGCTGTGATTGGACGATACCACGTGGCGTGCTAGGAAAACGACTCTAACACGCTCCACCATGCAACGAGTTTAATCGTCTAGGCCGGTAAATAGATTGGCATGAAGATGTTACAAAAGGCATGTTCTTGTTTATGAAGTCATCATTTCACCACTCCCATCAACATTATTCCGTTGTATTACGCAATCGTGAACGATTTCTAGTGAGATTTTCATCTCCACGTGAAAAATTTAGAAAATTAGTTATAACATTAAAACTAGGCATCGGTGCGAAGAGCGCAATGGGGAATGATTGGAATTTCCCTTTCCATGCGGAGTCCGGCAGAGAGCGTCCGGAACAGTGGTGCTGGCTGGTGAAGGAATCATCCATACGCAACAACTACAACGCTCTGCCCGCCACGCGTGACTTTGAATGGCTCAGCCAGTAGAGGGCAGCATTGTAGCATGTGTGTGATATACGGAATTGGGCAATGATTTGAAAATAAGCAAACCTCCCCCAGTTTTACAAACACAAATACTCCGTCTACTTGTTAACACATTCAGAAGGCCAAACTGCACCTGCCATTACAATATTCTGTGGCCTGGAGTGTGGAGTTCGGTGCCGATTGGTTGGTTGTATATTCAGGATGCTTTAACCACTTTTTGTCATATCGCGTCAATAAAAGGACGGGTTAACAACCCCTTACTCTTTGCGAAGAAGGACATGGGTTTTTTATCCTGCGACCACACAGGCATGGCCACAGCGGGGCGCGAACCATCGACCCACGTGCCGTTAGGCTCTCAGGTGACCAAACCGCTCTAGCCCACTGAGCTATCGGGCCGGCCTGTGCGATGCCGATCACGGGTGGATCCCAACATAATTTTATGTTTCATTTTATATTTATTTAGCAAAACTGTCACCCTATGGCTACTTTAGACTTAGGTTAGGTTAGCTTCGGTCTTGTTGGCAAGGCTGTTGGGACGGAAGCAGGAGGGAGCAGGGGGGCCTCAGGCTTGCCCCCACCACCTTTCCTCACCCGTCTTGCCTACTTTCCGCCCAGCCATCAGGTTTGGTTTTTAACCGGCCTGTGGGGGCCACTTTCGAAGCAATGTCGTCCAGTGTAACATACTAAAACTGTCGTATGATGGTGAGACTTGAATATTAAGGCTCAAAGTATTTCACTGGGGCAGTCTATCGGTTCTGTGTCGGGGTGATATGTCGATCTTGACAAGCTTTGTCCGCCATCGCCTTGGCGAAGTCTTTCTCCAGTACCTCCTTCTTCATTGTGTCCGGCTCAAGGCCATTATTCCTCCAGGACATAACTATAACGCCAGTCATCGCTTTCAGTGCCAACCCAGAGGCATAACAAAACCATTGATTAACGACGGAAAATCTCTCACGTCCCGATGATGAATTAAGTCTTTTCCCTTCTGTATTTCCGATTCGCCAACTGTGGCATTAAGAGCCTCTACAGTCAGGGCTAAAGCATTCAATATCCCACGATGGCCAGTCAATGTGCGCTGTAGGCATCTCAATTGATTGAATTGACATTGTCGCCGACATTTGGTGCTCTTTTTCCTGCTTTATTTTCCTTGCATGTGTAGAGGCGAGCGGGTCTTCATATTGGCTTTTCCGGTAGGATGGCGCCACCGGTTATAGTTTCTCTCTGTCCGTCTTGCGCACTCACCCTGGTACAATATTTTAGTCACAAAATAAAAACAAGGGCATACATTTGTCTTGATGCAAGATACCATATTTTTAAGTCGGATATAACTCTTATAAACATATTAAATGATTGCAATCCAATTAAACACGAACTTATATGCCCAAGAATGCACACTGTGTAATCAAATATAATCCTCAAGTGCTCAGCTGTCAGCAGTCATCTTCCTTCGCTGTCAATGTTATATTGATTACGTCATAAATGATACAGTCGTCGTTAAGCTGTTTGTCGATTTATCGATATCATATATACAATAACTCTTTGTTTTGCTTTTAGATATTTGTCAGGCTTGTACCGATAGATGGACAGAGCATCTAACTCCGGACATTTCTTGAAGAGCTAACACTGGAAAAGTAACTGTCCAGATAACTTTTACAGAACACATTGAATACATTATTCAGAGACAGTTATTTCAGTACGAGTAACTTTGTCATTTCCTCTTGTCGACCAACACTTTAGGTTTTTACCTTTTAGATTGAAGGGGTGAAGGTGAATGACAAATGATGGAATTCGTGAGCAGGGCCTTCATGCTCGTTGAGGCCTTTCATTCCAAATCTATTCCGTCGTAACAATGATTATGTTCACATTTGACGGCAACTTTTGGTAGGCCATTCGGTCTACCTGCTCCAAGTACTGTTGCGACAGCGCCGGTGTTTTTCTTTCACGCAGCCGTCTTTGCGTAATGACGTCATTCCCTCGACAATAACTCGTCATTCCTTAGACAATAGCTCACCATTCCGTGAACAATAACTCGCCATTCCGTGAACAATAACTCACCATTCTGCAGACTATAATTCACCATTCCGTAGACAATAACTCACCATTCTGTGGACGATAACTCGCCATTCCATGAACAATAACTCACCATTCTGCAGACTATAATTCACCATGCTGTAGACAATAACTCACCATTCCGTAGACAATAACTCACCATTCTGTGGAGAATAACCCACCATTTTATGGGCAATAACTCACCATTCTGTGGACAATAACTCTCCATTCAGTATTGTCGTAGGCAAGACGTCAACAAGCCAGCGATATATAACACCGCGTAACCCGTCAGCCTGGGAATGACGTGCGAGTAAAAATGGACTCGGCGTTGCCACCCTGGGGTCGCCATGGAGACCGTTGGGTCAACGACCCACAGAGATCACAAGGCGTCAGGCCCCTGGCAACGGTTCCCTCACACAAAGCCAAGTGACGAGTGATCATAGCGTGAGAGGCGATGGTCAGACAGACACGGGGGCTCCCAGCAGACCGTCTCAGTCTGCATCCTGTAAACCCACTTACTCCTTGTTACAAAAGAAGTTCGCTATTAAAGCAAGAAATATCACATAGGAGATGTCACATCTAAAGAGGAGGTTCTGGCCACGTGGCCGCTAGGTCTCACTGTTATAGCCATGATGTACCTTATGTACATGCGTCATGCCAGAAATTGTCATATGGTAGGTGGATCATTAATGTTCATTTATAAATGGTTCAAAGCTGAAGTTAGTTGTGGGCGAAGTCGAAAGTGAAATATAATACCTGAATGACGGGGTTTCTGAAACAATAACACAGAATGGAGGGCAAACTCCCCGCACGGTGGCGCTATGCAAGCTCCACTTTTTTTCTTGCAACATTATCATTTTCAAGAATAAACATAAAAATAACGAGCTCTGTCTATTTAATACCGCAAAAAATCTTGTGCCCTTTCAAAAAAGTTATAATTGTGATTGATCTCGTTTTTCATCATCTGATACCGTGTGTTATTAAGCTTAGACTGGGTCCCGGCACTAATTTGTAGAAATACGCGGCGCATTTTTCCTATCAATTTGCGCAGCGCCGCCCTGGCAAGCGAGTGTGAAAATGTATGGAGGCAGTAAGCGACAACATAGATATAATGGAGCCCTAGCGGAGTGAATCGAAGCCTAAGAGTGGGCCGGGATGGGGGGGGGGGTATCTGCAGACGTAAAACTGATAGTTAAAGCCGCTGAAGGCATTGCATTACCGATGACGCAATCGGTCGCATTCAACTGTTTTCGGTTTTCATTTTCACTCGTTGCTGCCATTTGACAAAAATATCAAGATAGCCCGTACACCCACTTCTTATACAATTATTTCTGTAATGGCCTTCATTAAATCAATTTAATTCTAAGTGTTGTTTTGGCGTGACACCAACCGTTCAATAAACGAGTTATCCTTTAATAGACCGCTCTGAAATCTACAGATTAGACTCCCTGCCCCCCCCCCCCCCCACCACCCCCCACACGCACACACAACTACTGTATCACACCCCCTGGGACCATAATGACCGATGACGTGATATGAAATGGACCAAAGGAACAGTCCTTTATGTAGCAATTGCGTCATCAGGTTATATCGGTTTACCCCGATATGCTTTCAGCCCTATTACTCGGGGGATATCATTCCAGTCCGTTGCTCGGCATTTCTCTCAAAGGCTCACTCTCCCATTCAGGAAGCCTGGCTCAGTATCCTCGAGTGGCTTACCATGTTAAGTAACGGTAATCTCGTGGATGTGCTCATTGACAAGTCATGCCTTTTCCGGCAGAGGCCAATCCCCTGGCAGAGGGCTCGGGCGTCCTGCAAAAAACGTGTTGGTTTTAAATGATAGATGATTCCAGCATTCTCCGCGCGTAACTACCCGGAAGTAACGTCCCACAGGCGCTCGTGGGCACGTGGATTACTCAGCCAGTTACACGTGAAGCACCCGGGGATGACTGGGAGGAGCGGGTGGGCTGGGTACTGGAGTCCCACACGCCCCACGATTGGTTCACTGGGCGTTCGTTCAGCAATGGCACACATAGTATAAATAACAACTAAAGCCCTTACTTGTATTTGCTTATGATCATTTTTTTTTGCTTGTTTATTATTCAATTATTGTGGCAAGATGGCATGACATGCACTACAAAAGTGAATAGTAACATCAAGAATTTAATATAAAATAATTTACATAATAATTTATACATCGTGTTTGTCTTCAAGAGGCGGAATTTGTCTTGCCAACTACAACGATAGCCATGAGCTGATTTATTTTAATCAATGAAATGGTATGCACAGCAGCACATTTTTAGTAATCAAATAAGCTAATTTTATTTGTAACTATGAAAAAGATAACAACACATGCGTAACAAAGTGAGTAGCATAATGGGGCAGAGAATAACGTTCATGGATTTATCCCACCAACCCATCAATGTCAATTTTTCATGGGAATAGAACAAAAGGTTTTGGGGTTCTGGTAGGATCCATTTTAAGTCTAGTGCATTTGCTTTAGTTTTTGAGGGTGCATGTGTTACCCCCCTCCCTCCCCCCTTTCCCCACCTCCACCTCTTTCAATTGTAAAGCCGGTCGCACACTGATTTATTGTCCTAATCAGGATTTGTTCAACTATGTCTGTCTGTCACAGCTCTTATTGCCTGATTGCATCCACTACAAGGGCTTTGGCAGGCAGTTGGTCTGCGGAGAACACATTCCCCGCGCTGAATCCAGCCAAAGACCCCGTGATTGCCTGCCCGCAACTGCTGAGTTTTCATATCTAGGTAATAAATTGCGGTTCCACATGCAAGTAATACATTGCGGTAAGCAGCTGTAAGCCCGCTGTGATAGCTATCGCCCTCGTGGGCCAGTGTATTATGCTCTATGCTCCGGTCGCACTGGTGATTGTTGTGTCAGCCCTGCCACGTGTTCTGTGGTAATTGGGCCGTTCACCCGGCTCTGGTCATGTCGCCAGCTTCCCTCAGCCATCTCGTCATATTGTTATTTCCTTGTTCGTGTTCGTGACGTTAGATGTTACGTCTAACGTGTCGCACAGGCGATTGGTTGATCATATCGCGTCAATGGGAGAACGAAGGGAGAGTGGAGCCATGTCCCCGGGGGTAACACTCTACTCTTTACGAATCGCACAGGCCAAAGGGCGAGGCAACAACAACGATTCTAGCATTGAGATGATATTGGGTGCTACAAAAATAGAAATTTTCCACATCTACAGTTTTCACCATGAAAGGAATGGGGCGCCCCCCCCCCCCTCCCCCCCCCCCCCCTGCCCTTTTTTCCCTTCCTGCATTCTGATCAAAATGGACGAAATTAAAATTCAATCTTACAGGAATTAAGTTCACGCATAAATTCCACGATTTTGCTAGGACCTAGGTCAAGTTGAACATCTATATATATTTCCAGGGTGTTTGAATATTTCTACACCAGTTTCTGGTGAGAACTGGCTCGAATGGTGTGTCTTTATTTGCCATGATTTTCAGCATAATTATCTTCTCCAATTACCAAAAAATATCTCACCGTGCGTCATCTTATTGTCCTGGCAATCCATCCCGTCTCACCGTGTGTCATCCCATTGTCAAGGCAATCGACCCCGTCTCACCGTGCGTCATCCCATTGCACTCGCAATCCGCCCCGTCAGGCCTAGCGCCTCGTTAATGAAATGCCTTGTTAATTAGATGTCTTGTTAATGAAATGTCTTGGTAATTAGACGCCTTGTTAAGTAGATACCTTGGTAATTTTGGGGCCGCCTCGATAGCTCAGTGGGTTAGAGCGCTGGCATTCAGAGCTCTGGTCATCTGAGAGCCTAACGGCACGTGGATCGGTGGTTTGAGGACCACCATCACTTGTGCCCCTTATCTTTACAATTCCTGCCAGGCTACATGGCATCGCTCGTAAATACTTCAGTGTGGACGGATGGTGGGCACTAAAAGACGGAACTGTCAGTGGGCCGCTCTGGAGCATTGTTGCATGCAAGTCACAAGAAACCAAGTTAATAAAGACCAAAAATGAAGATTATATTCCGGCGTGTTTGCAATGAAATGGCGAAATTGTCGCCTAAAACTTGGATATGGGGAAAAAAAAACCTTTTCATCAAGTTAGTCTGGGATTTGCAGCTATAACTCTAGCCATAAGAGAAGACATTATTCTGAATAAAACGAGAAAAATGCTTTGCATATGAACCGACAAGGCAAACTTGCATCCGTGGAATCTTCCCTGGCGAGAAGCAGACGACTTTTAGCACCAGTGGTGGCTTTGGAGTCGTCTCACTGTGATGACTATTGAATTGCAGTCGTAACTTGTATGACGGGCTGTCAAGTTTCGACCAAATCTGCTGAAAACAGATTAATATTTATATTGAGGGTAAGTTTGGATGTACTTTGCTGGGCTAGATGTAGCGAGGCACAGCTTTCCGAGTGTTATCCCTGGCAAACGCGCAATAAACAAATGAGTACTTAACAAAATGTTCCGACCAACGAAGTGTTGCATTTGCACATAGTCCCTAACTTCTTTTATATCTGTAGTGATAAAATAATCACTAAGCAAACGCCATCTTTTTGCTTTCTGTTGTTTGTATTCAATATCATCAGCAAGTTGCTCACTTTTAGAATGCACGGCGTATGACCTTGAGCTTACCCTCAAGGTCACCCACTCCCTCGGGCTCGTCATTCAGACTGATAGAGGTAGTATTTCGTGTCCACAGCGCCAACTTCGTCTTACTTCGAAATACTGGGCAAATGTGTCGTCTTAGGGACGACTGCACAGCAGCGAGCGTCCGCAGTGACGTCACATTCACGGACGGCTGCACATCGACGAGCGTCCTCAATGACGTCACATTCACGGACGGCTGCACGGCGACGAGCGTCCTCAATGACGTCACATTCACAGACGGCTGCACGGCGACGAGCGTCCTCGATGACGTCACATTCACGGACGGCTGCACGGCGACGAGCGTCCTCAATGACGTCACATTCACGGACGGCTGCACATCGACGAGCGTCCTCAATGACGTCACATTCACGGACGGCTGCACGGCGACGAGCGTCCTCAATGACGTCACATTCACGGACGGCTGCACATCGACGAGCGTCCTCAATGACGTCACATTCACGGACGGCTGCACGGCGACGAGCGACCTCAATGACGTCACATTCACGGACGGCTGCACGGCGACGAGCGTCCTCAATGACGTCACATTCACGGACGGCTGCACATCGACGAGCGTCTGCAGTGACGTCACAGTCGATTTCTACCAGCAAGGTGTTGATGATCGCAAAAGTTCATACTCCAATTGACTCTCCTGCATCTATCTTCTCACTCTGCAATACTAACAGTGGATGTAGTCTGCGTATCGTAACAGTAGTATGAGTAAACAGTAAACAACAGCATCTATGTCAACAGATACATACTTAACAGCTTCCTGTATCTGTATCTAAGCAATACAAATATATATTATTTATTGTAAATAGTAACATAGTGCCAAACCAATAAATATGGCAATTACAGATTACTGTTGGGCGTCGCGTCTTCTTCTGGTATAAACTCTGTGGTTACACTGATCTATTAGGCTATGAAGACATCAAGTACGTCGCTTGTCTCTCACAGCTCCTGCTTCATGTGAGTGGAGTGGGGAGGGGAGGCGAGAGACATAAAAACTTGTCGCGGTGAATCATGAGTAAAGTGGCGCCTCTTCTCTGGGCCGCTAGATGCCGCGCTCGGCAGTCGACGTAATCAGCAGGAGACGCCAGACTCATTCCAGAGACGTCAACACGTAAGTGATGAGACCGCGAGAGCACCGCATTTATATCTTCCTCGTCTTGGTGGTTACCTAGATGCATTCACGCGCTGTTCACGTTGAACTAACATGTCAAAAAACTTCCCCCGGTCATTTGGACCACCCGCCAACTTAACGACCTACGTTACCAAGCTCAAACCCAAACCGAAATCGAGGCCCAACAAGGTTTGTCTCAAAGCGTCGAATTTGTCGTGATATATCGAATGCCGGGCGTCGGCGTAGTTTACGTCACATCCGTAGAAAAACAGGCTTCGGCGTCCCCAGTGGCACCTTTTAATTGACGAGGTTCTCGGTTTTCCCTGATTCACAAGCTCTGCAGGTCACAGGACGCTACGTGAATGGCCAACACGGTGAATCTCAACGTTAAAAGGCCACGTGGTTAAGTTACAAATGTCTCACTAAATCCTCTCCTCCCATTCACTAGAATCCGTGTTGTGTGGGCCACGCCTTTGACTATGCAATTATAGAAACTGAATACAACACTAAAAAATCGAGTGGGGAATGAATTTTACATGTTGGTGGCTCATAAGATATAATTTAAAGGCCATGTATAGTTTTATTAGATTGTAAAACCATTCACACGAAATTAAAGCGGGTGTCCAACCTAATCAAATCGCAATCTGAACCGAACGTTTAATCTTAAAATTAATTTGGCGATTTACAGATGAATTGCGGCAGTTCTTAATGGAATATAGCTTCCAAAGAAATAGATATACATCTTGCGACGATTGTCTCCGTAAAAAAGCCCTGACTGAAGTTGTTTATGGCAGATGTTTATATTAGCGATGATCACGCGCTCTTGTTTTGCTAAAACAGTAGGCGTCATGTCCCGTTTGAATATAATTAGAGTATCGCCTCCTGATTGGTCAATCGCGGACTGCCACCTGGTTAAGCGGCAAAATCGTTACTGCATGGCGCTCACTTCTAAATTTTATTGTGAGCTACAGACATTACGGAACATTTTGTAATTTCGAGGATAGACACTTCGGTATTATATGAATCGGTCAAGCAGCGTTAGAGGCCGGGCTGGCGGCTTTCTTTAACTACAGTTCAAGCGACTTCAGCTGGCCTCCGCGCATTCTGCCTGCCTCGTCATCTGACTCGCTGCTCATCTTTTCATACCGATACAATCCCAGCTGTTCTGTCAATTCTAATGGGTTGTATGTTCATGTCTCACCGGGACGCGCACATTGTTGAACCAATACAACGCAAGACCTCCCTGGTTTATGCTGCGCATGGGAGACCTGGAACGGATCCTTGAAGTCCCGAAGGGTGTCTTCATGTATTCATGTATTCATGTGAACACAACACCTTTATTGGTGCAGAAAATTTCAATCCCTTATAAGCCCAAACTTTCTCACAGAGCAATGAGCTCCGCTCAAATATTGACAAGATTCACATTTCCACCATTGCGGGGTGTAGCCTCCATAACAATTATATAAATCACTTGTTGCCAAAAAAATATACACTAAAGAAATCATTGGCATCATAGTGTGCGAAGATTCCTTGGCTGAGGTTAATCAACCCAGGCGTGCAGCAAGGTTCCCCGAATAAACCTCGTTCGCTAATGAGTGACAACTTGTAAAGAATGGATGCCGTTTGCAAAACACGATATTTCGTCTGCTTTCATTTGAGCCTCCTTACTTGTTTCGTGCTCGCAGCGGCCAGACGGTCGCTGTGACTGACCGGAGCTGGTCATCATCGGGATCTACGAGGCCTACTAACGGATCCATTTTTGCCGTCATTATTCATGGCGAAATCCTAGTCGCCTTAACTAAGGTGTAAGCAAAACTGCGCCTCGCCTGTGTAAGGGCTGACGCGTCACTTCCGGTTGGCACGTTACTTCCTGTTGTGAGGAGCCCTGGACCGCAGAGCTGCTTGCGCGACGGTTCCGAAAGATGCATAGCCTCTGAATCGCGAATCCCCGAGAAGTAAAGAGAGCGATATCAAATTTCTAAGAAGTGGACTGTTCACGACCGGGCGCGAAAAATAAAAACACCTTTAAAGTGATATCGCGAATATCGAGGAATTCACAGACTGCTAGAACGGAGCACGGTAAATAGGGAGAGGGTCTTCAGGTTGAACCAGGAATTCTACGGACAACGACGCCCAAAACTTGCCAACAGCTAATCGCAAATCTCCAAGAATTCCTGGATGCCAATCGCGGAGATCGGAAAAGGTATTACCTCCTCTCTCTCAAAGGTATTAATGGTCTGATGTAGCATCATACAGGGCAATAGTGAACGAGACCCACAAATGCGGCAGGCTAAATTCATGTCATGTCGATGCCCAATCGTGTACTGTATTTACAATGCTGCCCTCTACTGGCTGATCCATTCACATCACCCATTTGTGGAGACGTCGGTGCTTGCGTGGGTAAGTCATTACCCAGAAATCATCTGCTCCTTGTGGTTTTTGCGGCATCGGGACATAAATCCTGATCACCTCGCATGTACTTCAAAACAAATGTTGATTTTGTTCCGTTTCATGTAGCATGATCAGGAAATATATCAGTTGAGTGACATGAGGCGGCAGGCCATGGACGTCTCTCTGCCTTCGTGTACTACATGCGGCTTACACTATGTAATTACCAATTTTTTAAATCTCCTTTTATTTGTTATTCTCAGCAGCATAGTGTGGTGGTAGAAGTCTTTGATGTGAGAACCCGGATGTAATAAGGGAGGTATCACGTGACTTCTGCCAAGCCTCTAGCATCATACCATTCAGTACTACATAAGACATTGGATCGCTGTTCGGTGATGCGAAGAGCGAGCGGAAGAGAGAGAGAGGGAGAGAGAGAGAGAGAGAGAGAGAGAGAGGTTATTTTTCCTTTCGGCAGTGAGCAATGATTTAAATTTTACGTCTTCCAAGAACTGCAGAACAGCGAAGGTAATTTGCTCAGCGGTGCGGCGTTTTTGTAGTTTTGCTTCTCCGTTTCGCCGCCAGTGTCAGTCGCCGTAAATGGAGGCGGCGGGCTTTCAAGCGGGTACCTTCAGGCGTGGGTTCCTTGTAGTTATTCTTTGCTTCAGTAACTCCTAAGGTGGCGTGCCGCCCGGCATTACGACGCCTTGTATTTCCAACAATAATGGATTAATCTCCCGAAGAAATCACCTAGTTGCACTCTACGAACCTCTTCCTATGCAACTTATGCAACCTTTGATGCAGTGTGGCAAGGCAATTATTTGCGACGTTTCACACATTTGCTCCATTAGGCAGTTTTGGGTATGAAATTGGGTATCACAAATCCGGCGCTAGGGGCGCTGCTTCACTGCGCACTGCCCACAATCACGATCGCAGGATCCCCGTGCAATTAGTTTCTCTATAATTCCCTATATTTCGAGAGAAGAGAAACCCCCATACATTAATTTGCGCAATAGGGTGAGAGCCCTCCTCATTTCCCTTTATGGGAATCAATAAATAGTCAAATAGGGTCGTCTATAAAAGTCAGGTGTCGGGAGTAAATCTCACAATCCATACCACACTTTACCATTAATCCTTGCGTGATGCGCCCATTGTGGTCTCATTGTACTGCGGCCTGTAGAACTGAATTCAAATGAGTGACGAAAAATGGCCGAAACTGACGCCAAAAAGGTTCATCACAGTCAAACGCAAATGACGTAAATAAACTGCACAGCGCCACATCTCTGGGCCGCTTGATGGCGCGCTCGGCAACCGACGTAATCAGCAGGAGACTCATTCCAGAGACGTCAACACGTGAGTGATGAGGCCGCGAGACCACCGCATTTATATCTTCCTCATTCTGGTGGTTACCTAGGTGGAACCATCTAACGTTGAACAATCCTCCATCATTGAATCCAATCAGCAGACTCATCACTTAAGGTAACAAATCTCGTGCAATCACGCGGGTGGGCGAGAATCGCTAATTTATGGCGTATATTTGTGTCCTGGACCAGTGCAGACATTCGTTTTTTTGTTCAGATATGGGCTGGACTTCCACCCCTTTTGTGGCCGAGTTATCCCCGCAACGCCAACAGGCCAATTTTGATTGGATATGGCGGCGGCTTGGATCCGAATAGCGAATCCTTCGGCTTTGTCGGTAAAATTATTCATGGCAAATTATTCAATGAATAAATGACATTCCCACGATGGATACAATTTATTGGACGCAGTCTAAAGTAACGTGGTTTTTGAATATCGAATTGAATGAAGGCTGTGACAAAATTGCCAAATCAAATGTCAGACAAGAATACCTAATAACATTCAGAACCAACCGACGGGCCATGGATGTGAAGACTGCTGTCGCCCCCCCCCCCTCCCTTCCATTACTCCCCCTGCTGCAAAAGTCTTTCAGTCTCACAATCACTTCTTTAGTAAAAAAATAAACGGTCAATCCATCGTCTTAGTTACGTAGACGGACGGACGTAACCAGGCAACAGTAACTACCGCAGACGTCTTGAGTCTCGCTTTGCATAAGAGATATGTGAAAAAAGAGGCTGGCCAATGTAGGTCCTGGGCATCTGGAACAGGTCACCAGGATGAGGCGCAGATTCGGGGTACTGGAGAGACGTAAGATCCGGAGAGTGACCTTGGTTGACATTACGAACTCCACCACTAAGCAGTGACGTGATGGAGCTGATCTACCTTTCGCCACTTGGGCTTGGCTCATGTCCGCATGATACTACATCTTGAATCGCCGTTATGACCTCGGTTCCCTCGTTAAACCAGCTTTTACATATTGCTTAATATAATGTACTGGGCATACCGTTCGCTGTTAGTAGTGTTAAATAACTGCCGTATTACAGACATGGGGCGATTACATTGTAAATGTAATCGATTACGATAACGATTACGATTACAGGAAATATGAAAGTAATCGATTACGATTTCGATTACATTGAAAGTAATCATGATTACAAACATAACTACTTTTTATGATGTTTTTGATAAATGAACCCTGGAGTAGCTATTTCAACACCATAAACATTGGAGGGACGAAGTCACACACATGAAGACTGGGCAACTTAGTTGGAAGAGCGGCTGATTTCTGATCATAGAGCTGTGCGTTCAATTCCCGATAGTCAATTTTTTGGAGAGCATTTACTGATGGTTACAGCCCACGGTCGTCACTTTCTAGAGAACAATCCTCGATCGTATTCAGTTATTCTACGACTAATTAAAACACTAGTATAAAATATACATATAAAGTATTATATAGTATAGAACTATATTAAATATATTAAATAGTAAGTTTAATATAAAAATATAGAGATTTTTTTATACAAACCTGCTGCAACTATTCTTATCTTCCTTAGAAGGAGGTGTGGTGGGTAACAGAACTTATGGCCTCTATGTTAAGTGGCAGGTAAAAAAATGAAGCCACAAACCTATAGGACACGAGGGGATATCCGCACCATACATTGCCGCCACCCACTACTGAAACCATTCCACTTCTTCCAATCCATCAATGCAGAGAACAATAACACAAGCATCCAACCCAATCTCATCACAGCCCCCCCCCCCCTCCCCACCCTCTCCTAACAATAAGGTAGCACTGGACCACTCCTAGTTATCCATTGCAAACAAGATAATTATGGGATTATAAGGTGGTCAACTTTCGGGTACCCAGCCGGCTTAATTTGTTATATCTAGTTATGTCTCGGGGTGGGGCACAAAGGACCGGAAGGGGTAGGGTGGTTGGAGAATGGAGGGGGTGCATCTCTACAGAAGGACTCCAGTGGCCAGTTTCCATTGATCATACTGGCGACACGGAAAGCGTGACGCTCAGTTTCTAGACTAAGACAACTTGATTGAACACAGTCAAGTAATCATCAAAAGTAATCATGATTACGATTACTTTATCAATGTAATCGATTACGAGCGTTTAAAACCAATGTAATCGATTACGATTACGATTACTTGAAAAATGTAATCGATTACGATTATGATTACTTGGAAATGTAATCGATTACAATCGATTACGATTACTGATTATGATTACCCCATGTCTGCCGTATTAAAGGGGCAAGTACAAATTGCAATGTATTATCCACAAAACCGCCACAAGCCCTTATATCAGTGCACGTTGGACAATAATGTATTGATACTGCAGTTTGTTTTGTTGCGTTTACAGCAATAACATGAAACAAGTTTGTCATTCCTTTGCGGACTTTAATATTGCTCTCGGCTAGGTTGCTAGGCAACGCCAGCGGTGTGATCAGTACAACTGCGGAATGTTAGTGAGTAACAAAGGGGGTTCATACGAAGTAAATGTATATTTGTTCTGGCGTATCCCAGACTGTTTACTGCTAGAGGATGTGCCTGGTACTCCGGTAGTCTGTTGCCTTGGTTGCTAATTACCCTGGTTCCTTAGTACCCTGATAGCCTGATAGCCTCGTTCACTGGTAGACTGGTACCCTGATAGCCTCGTTCCCTGGTAGACTGGTACCCTGATAGTCTCATTCCCTGGTAGACTGGTACCCTGATAGTCTCGCTCCCTGGTAGACTGGTACCCTGATAGTCTCGTTCCCTGGTAGACTGGTACCCTGATAGCCTCGTTCCCTGGTAGACTGGTACCCTGATAGCCTGGTATTCCGGTAGTCTGTTACCTTGGCTCCTAGTTCTCTGGTAGACTGGTCCCCTGATATCCTGGTTACCTGGTAGACTGGTACCCCGATACTCCCGCTCCCTGGTAGACCGGTAGCCTGATAGCCCCGCTCCCTGGTAGACTGGTAGCCTGATAGCCCCGCTCCCTCGTAGACTGGTAGCCTGATAGCCCCGCTCCCTGGTAGACTGGTAGCCTGATAGCCCCGCTCCCTGGTAGACTGGTAGCCTGATAGCCTGGTTCCCTGGTAGACTGGTAGCCCGATAGCCCCGCTCCCTGGTAGACTGGTAGCCTGATAGCCTGGTTCCCTGGTAAACTGGTAGCCTGCTAGCCTCACTCCCTCGTAGACTGGTACCCTGATAGCCTGGTTCCCTGGTAGACTGGTACACTGATAGCCTGGTTCCCTGGTAGACTGGTAGCCTGATAGCCTGGTTCCCTGGTAAACTGGTAGCCTGCTAGCCTCACTCCCTCGTAGACTGGTACCCTGATAGCCTGGTTCCCTGGTAGACTGGTACACTGATAGCCTGGTTCCCTGGTAGACTGGTAGCCCGATAGCCTCGCTCCCTGGTAGACTGGTAGCCTGATAGCCTGGTTTCCTGGTAGACTGGTAGCCTGATAGCCTCACTCCCTGATAGACTGGTACCTGATAGCCTGGTTCCCTGGTAGTCTGGTACCATGATAGCCTGGTTCCCTGGTAGCCTGGTTCCCTGGTAGCCTGGTTCCCTGGTAGACTGTACCTTGATAGCCTGGTACCCTGGTAGACTGTACCCTGATAGCCTGGTTCCTTGGTAGACTGTACCCTGATAGCCTGGTTCCCTGGTAGACTGGTACCCTGATAGCCTGGTTCCCTGGTAGACTAGTACCCTGATAGCCTGGTTCCCTGGTAGACTGGTACCTTGATTGCCTGGTTCCCCGGTAGGCTGGTACCTTGATCGCCTGGTTCACTTGTAGACTGGTACCCTGATAGCCTGGTTCCCTGGTAGACTGGTACCCTGATAGCCTTGTTCCCTGGTAGACTGGTACCCTGATAGCCTGATTCCCTGGTAGACTGGTACCCTGATAGCCTGGTTCCCTGGTAGACTGGTACCTTGATAGCCTGGTTCCCCGGTAGGCTGGTACCTTGATCGCCTGGTTCACTGGTACCCTGATAGCCTGGTTCCCTGGTAGACTGGTACCCTGATAGCCTGATTCCCTGGTAGACTGGTAGCCAGGCCGCTCCGTGATCTCACACGCGGCGCCTCAGCGCGACACCAAGTGGTTGCTTGAAACGCCCAAAATAGAAGTGTTTCCGGGTGAGAATATCCATGTGCCGTGTTGCATTAGTCGTACGCCGGATGGCGCTGCCGTTGGGTAACACCCACACCCCACCCCCATTCCCGACAGCTAGAATCTCTCCCTGTGGGTCGTCAGAACCCCATTGGGTGACCATGGTAACGAGGCGTACCCCGTGATATAAGTTGAAGCTCCAGCGACCCTACGTTGTCGGGAGAGTGATCAGTCACCGCATGAGGACCTTCACATGTCACGTGATACATCTCTCGTAACAGTGAGGCAGCGGCACCAGCCTGCTTGATGCGGGATCCGCTCGCGGTATCCCGCAGTCATGTGACGGGAACTTCAGAGTGATATATACCATGTCCCCAGACTATAATGACCTCTGAGTATCGCGTGTCATGTCACACCAGCGTAGCTCACAACAATTGTTTTGCATCTATGTATTACGGTTCATGAAAAAAGTCTTGCATGTGAAGTATAAATATGTCGTATGTGGGTAAGAACCCGGCTAAGTCCCGAAGCGCCGTCCTCATCACAATGATGTAAGTCATCAAATCCAAAGAAGGCACTCCCTCCCCTCCACCCCCCCCCCCCCCCCCCGCCGCCCCTCTTTTTTTGAAGAAAATCCGACCGGGCGACTGTCACCACTAAATAATTCCACATATAGCATATTAAACGATAAACTTTTTGACGATCATATCAGGGTCCGTCCTAGAAATGCATATGTTGTTCGATACAGAATGAAATGAGACGTGAATCTGCTTGTATAATGGTCAATATTTCAGCTTACATATACCATTCGAAGTACGATGAAGGACTGGGGAATATTTCCCATTTTGTTCAGCCATATTGTGAAGTGATCAACTGGAGACCCAAACTCGCGGTGCGAACGTAAAGAACGACATACTAGACCAGACGCACTCAGCAGGGAGCGTAGTCGTAGCTTCCCCGGAACCGGAAGTAGCCTACCAACCAAGGCAAATCGAGGCTCACAGAAAGGACCACGTGATAATTTGTCACTAGTTCAGACGACCAGCGTGGATCGTCCCCGGCCGTAATTAGTTGCCGGAGATCCCGATTATCGCCCGGCCTGGCCAACTCACAAGGCCGCTCAGACCCTAAGACAAATGGCGGTTAGCGCCGAGAGAACCGATAGCCGCCGGGAAGGCGCGTTATGCACACGACACTCAATTTTTATATGACAGCCCACAAATTGGTTTAATCACTGAACGCTGTTCCGATCCTCAGTACGGTACAATGGCAAACAGCTGCAAGCGAGATACATTGTTTCTCCCCTACATCCTGTCGTGGTCATACACATGTTTAAATTTTAACAAATCAAGCGAATAGATGGCTTCGATTTATGTATATTTATAATTATAGGATCTTGCATGTCATTGCAGATAAGCAAACACAGACATAATTCCATACACATCAGTTAATAATAGTATTATATTCAGAAACGTTTGCCATGAAGCAAGTAGAACTGTATAAGGTTACTCTTAGTTTCGGTGGGGTATGATATAAAATTAAGTTCAAATTTTAAAGCACGTATGGTGATATTTGTTACGTGAGTTAACGTGAGTTAAGAGCTCTGTTGCATTTAACGGAATTTATGTTTCTAAAATGACCGGTATTGGAGTCTTGCGCTCTAATATACATACTGGACAGGTATATGTCTGATGATATGGGGGACCTGAATGGCTCATTTGGCAGATAACAGGTAACAGGTCATAGGTACAAATCCTGGCACATGCGTCTGGGGCAAGTTTCACTCAACCCGATTTCATTGTCACTGCAGGTTTATTATCCCAACATTTTATTTTCTGGTTAAATGAGAAATGTATTGCAGGCTGGCGAAGTACGACAACCTTTGGGATTCTCTTGACTAAGACATATATTTTGTCTAAGCCAACACTCAACCCCAGCTCTGACAATGCAATAAATTATAAGTGAAACCACCCCCATCGCCCCAGGCCGGGTCAGGCTTAAATATATGACATTAGCTTTCACTGGTGGCTTTAGAAAGCCTCTGTTCTGGTGCCGTTGGGCGTCGGGCACAGGCCAAATGGTCGTCAGCCCGGTCCCGCGGTAACCAGCACTACAGATTACGCCGCGATTCCCGCAGGAAGGTGCCTGCCAAGTCTAACAGACACAGCTCAAGCGCTGTCCTCAACGGCCTCAATTAGCGGCGCGGGTTGTTCATTGAATGTGTCGCCTCAAGATCCAACCTCAAAGGGGACACAGACAGACAGGCAGACAGACAAACAGACGGGCAAAGAGACAGAGAATGGCTTAAATAGTCCACATTTGATTCAAAGCGATCCCAGGTAGAGACAAATCCTGGTATCTCCCTTTAATAGGATGACATTCCCTCAGCCGTCTTCCCCCATGGATGGACATTCCCTCTGCCGCCCTCCCCCATAACTGGATATTCCCTATGCCATCAACCCCCATGACTGGAAATTCCCTGTGCCGCCCTCTCCGATGGCTGGACATCCTCTTTGACATGCACTCGGCTGCCCTCTCCATGGATGGACATTCACTCTGCTGCCGTCCCCGATGGCTGGACATTCCCTCTGCTGACCTCCTCCATGGCCGGACATTCCCTCTGCCGCCCTCCCCCATGACTGGACATTACCTCTGCCGCCCTTCCCCATGACTAGATATTTCCTCTGCCGCCCTCCCTCGTGGATAGATATTTCCTCTACCGCCCTTTCGTGTTGTCATGAAATTTGGTGCCGTGACCAGGATGCCTCTCTGAATAATGGATTTCCGAACGGCGCACATTACGCAGTCGTTGTGAGTCCCTTCTTTTTCTAATTACGGTGGAAATTGCTTTTCTTTGTGTGCGTCGTCTTTTTTTCCAACGAATTCTAGGACATATAGTTTCCACACAAACATGAAACGACAGAACAGTAATTGAATAGCTCCAAAAGAAGAAACGGAAATAGACAAGCATGAAACAGAGTTCGGGTGCAGCATGTCCACATGAAATCAGAGTTGTTTTGCTTGTGGCCCGTACTGATATTTCGATGTGGTCACCATGTGGTCACATGTGTACATTCATATGTGATTAGGTTTTAAACTGTGTAGAAATATCTTATTATTTTTCTCTTCCTTTCTGACCATATCACAAGGACGGTCTGTCTAAGAATTAAAATTAAAATCGTCAAGCCGTTGCACACTTATTCGTGGAGTGTAGGGGCCGTAGTCATTATCGTCACTTAGGCTACGCCACTAGACTCAGCGCAAGATGGAAGATTTGTCAAGCAATTATCGGGTTCAGCTGGGATTCACGAGCATGGCTTAAGTTAAATCTCTCACGAACTGGGAGGTTTTTTCCTTCTACTAAGATTGACGATAACGCTTTAGTACTCGCACGTAGTTTCGTGTCCAGCCTGCCGACATTTAACAGTAGAGATTGACCATAACGCTTCAGTACTCGCACCTAGTGCCGTGTCCAGCCTGCCGACATTACATTGTGGGAAAATGGAGTGACCCTTCTCTGGTTCAGCAACTGGCGGAAAGTCAGTCACGCACTGAAGTGGTAAACTCAATACAAAATCGGTCTTCACGCAGTGACGGACGAAACGCATCCTCGAAGAAGGAGAAAACTTCCTAGTTCGTGAGAGATTTAACTTAAGCCATGCTCGTGAGTCCCATGTTCCGTCCCGTAAGATTTAGACGCTTTAAAAGCAATTACGGGCATGCCGGTGTGGTTTTTGGCGGCAATGGATGTCAATGACACGGTGTCCTGTTTAAGGTGACGAACGCGTGTATTTGGCGCATGTAGCTGTCCCGGTAGCTGTCCCGACTTGGGGGCAGTCTGGCAATACGGAATGGGTAACCGTATGGTTGTGGCAAAACGGTAAGCCTGCAATGAGTATGTCCACTGTAGGGCTGTGTGGTTACGCATAGCTAAATTAAAGGGATTGGCATAGTTGGTCACTTAAAGCTGCTTGTCGAGCATTTCCCGTCCAATCTAAGCCCAAGCGACATTATATGTCACCAATTTGCAGAAAACTCGATGCTTTCATTCTATAAATTCTGAAACTTAAAAAACAACGCCGTTTCGGCTGTGATATTGCAAACGTGTCTATCCCGGGACCCCACAGAACTCTGTCGCGGCACTGCTACTTGCAACAAAACATCGCGAAGTGCAATAACTGATGAAGTTTACCACTAAGTTGAAAAGCTGTGGTTAATTGATATCACGGGCAAAGCTACGAGACTGCATTTGGCAGTCCGGCATGCGTAGGATATAGACAAAAGAAATCTTGCATGATTCGAGGACTGATTTTTATTTGTATTTTGATTTCTTTAGTTTTCCCGGGAAAGAGCTCGATATGCAACTTTAAAGTTGTCCCCATTATTAGCGTGGGCGTAGCGGGTGGGACGGCGATGAGGTGACGAGGGGACACATAAGGCCCTCACAAAGTAACGTGTCTTCATCTCTCATAAATTGCAGTCCAATTGCAGTATATAGACATGACACCTTCATATGTGTCGTCTGATCTCATATCCCCAAGTCATATGGACACGCCTGTTCGCTACGTAATGCCAAATGGCGTTATGCATAAGAACAGATTTCGCAAATTGATTGAGTCACATGACGCAACTTTATTGGAAAATTAATTCCTAGATAGTTTTTAGTGGAAGTTTATAGACAGAAAACACTGAGGTAAGCCACCCACCAGCCCATGATTCATGCTATATGATCCATTTTGCAAGCCCTAAGCCCTTTCAAGACATTTTTATAATGAACTTCAATTACAATAATAGAATAAAGTTACTTAAAGCGATGTTGTTTATTTCTATATTCAGGACGCTTTTAACATTTTGAAGCATATCGGGTCAATGGAAGAAGGAAGGGAGAGTAGATCCATGTCCCCGGGGGTAACCCCCTACTCTTTGCGAAGAAGGACACGGGGTCTTTATCCTGCGACCACACAGACATGGCCACAGCAGAGCTCGGATCATCGATCCATGTGCCGTTAGGCTCTCAGGTGACCAGAGCACTCAATGCGAGCGCTCTAGCCCACTAATCTACCGGGCCGGCCCCTTACTTAAAGCGAGTTAACGTGGTAGGGAACAGCAGGCAGGCAATATAAGGTGATCACATGCTGGAATGGAACTGTTGATTATGCTCTTGGCACCAAAATCAGCTTATAACGAAATAACTGGCATTATGTCAAACCTGGAGCGCACACACGCCTTATTTTAAGCCGAAGCTATTCTACAATATTATGTACTACACTTGTTGGCCCATAACCTCTATTCTAACATTTAATTCTTCGATTAGTTTGTCGTTCGTTGGAGTGGGGTGGGTAACATATAGTCACGGAGGGTGGAGGGGTGGGAGTGCAGGATATATCTTAATGAATGGAAACCTACATTTCGAATACTTACAATCTTAGTTAAATTTAATTAACTACCCAGTTTGGCGACTAGCGATATAATGTCCGGTGGTAGGGGGTGGGGAGGTGTCAGGGACATAATCGGGGAATATCGGAGGGGTATTATCTGGGGAGAGAGGCTTTTGTGGGGGGCGGGGCGTTCTGGGCCCATTGTACACATGACAGGTCAGACGTGACCCAGCAGTTGAACTCAGCGGTTGATGAATGAAGCAATGATAACACTTCGCACCTCACCTAGCCTGTGATTCGATGAGACGGCGAGGCGCCACCTGCTGCAGTGAGCCCATCGTGACAAGCCGTTGGTACACCACCCAGCGGTGTCAACCTAAACTAAAACAGTTTTGCTCGGCGATACAAGTGACAAGCTCTGGGCTGCGTACCGGAGCACGATCGATCGCGATCGCACTCCTTGCGGTACGAAAAATAAGGAATTGAACTTGGCGGATTGGTCAAGGACGCGTGCAGTTTTGAACCGGAAGAGGGGTATGGTACGCCGCGATCAAACGCAAGCCCCCGCACGGTGGCGCTACAAGAGCAGAGGATAACAAGCATGGCCGCCAGAAGCTACGAGTGTGCGACTTACAAAATTATATTCACCGATTTCTCGTTATTACTAGACCATCCCCGTGGTAACGATGTGTGACCAAACAAGTTTCAATCCGATACGTGCGTCGTATGTATGAAAAGTTGTGCCACCTGTGATATATGACTCAAAATTACCATAAAGACTGTAAAAAAACCTGAAAACCGAAACTGCCCAGCTTAGTCAATGGGGAAGATGCTCAGGCGCTGACACGGATGTCGACCCCTAACCAGAGATGTATAGGCATGTTTTATATCGGCCTGGCCCCATGCAATAGGCCATGGGCCCAGGCACAGTAAATCAGTAGAGGGATGAGGTTAGGGGGGGACTACATAGTAGGCCTATATATAAGATGTGTGTGTGGGACCATGTGTGGTACCCCTAGGCTTCATCCCTCCCCCCTACCCCCTAGCTCCCTCTACTGATTTACTGGAGGCATTTCTTTGGTGGCCTGTTTACCCCCCTGACACTTCATTCGCACAGGTTTGGTGCATGTGCATTCAATTGGCATGCCAATTATATCTAGCTCAAACAGTGAATATGTATTTGATTGAAAAATAGGCATATCCATTAATTCACCTGCATTAATGTATGCTCAAATGTAACAATGGTCATTGGTAATGTTGAAGCTAATGTTATTCTACTGTTTTGTTGGTTGTTCAAGATAGTGCCAAAACCATATCGATAATTAATATAATATATATATGTTCGATTTTAGGTATGAAATAATTATTGAATATATTTGTGGAAAAGTCACTTTGCTTTTAACTGGAACATATCTCTATGCTGTAATTTTTTTCATTCCAATCTATTAGGCTGTTAAATAGAAAGCTTTTACATGTAACATGTAACAGCACATGTAACCCGCCAACTGCCTGTACTTTTTGCCCTCATACGCAGGTTTCAATAATGAAAATATGAAAAACTAAAGATAATTGGGATAACTCTTCTATCACTTAGACTGAGATCACTTATTCGCAATTACCAACAAGTCATCCACAATAAAGGTACAGGCCGTTGTCAGTCCCAAGCCTGTAGTTGATGAGGGAAGTTCCATTTTCCCCACATCATCTAGAACTGGGGAGGGCATGTGTATTGAGTTATTGCAATACTTAACTGATGTACGTTGGGTATAAAGCTGACAAAACATGTGGCAGGAAGCACAGGAGCAGTTCTGCATGTCCCTACGTCTTGTTGTTCTTGGCGAAGGTGAACGTCAGGTCACATGGCTATGAACACACCTCCAATATGGTTTTCACAAATGAGGTAATCAAAAATGGATAAGTCTTTTCTGTAAAAAATGTACATGTCAATTTATCAATCATTATCAAGATATTAGTACAGTCTTTCCATTCAAACATGTAATGTACTGGTTGCTTAAGATGTGGCTAAATGCTTTTTATTGTGGCAATAATGTTCAATTGCATGATGCCGAGTTCCATTTGTTTTAAGATTGAGTTGCATTGTTTTCACCTTTATGAAGAAATGACAGACAATGAAGCCAGAATCTATGTAAACTACAGGCATGTGTCTCAGATATTATTTCAGGACTTCAGCAGTAAGTGAAGGTTAACTATGTGAGGCGACACCTGTATAATAATCCGAGATAATACCTAGTCCTTGTTCCGGTTACTTAGCGATATTAGCGTCAGAATACATGCATGATGGATGTTGCGGCATATGGGCTATACAGCTAGCTCTGTTTTTCTTTGCAGCAACCTGATTGGGAGCAAGAGTCTGTACTTCTGTTGTGTTGGTGGAGACGTACAGAGCAGTCCAGCCGTTGTTCCAGTCACCAAATGTCAGGAGAGCCGACGTGTGGCGTCGAATTGCCCAACCCATGAATGCAGATGGTCACGATTTCAGCCCTGATGTCTTTTACAAAAAACTGCGCTCGCTAAAAAAACCGAACATATTTTTTAAAAATATTAGTTTGACTTCACATTTCATGTACTGTTATTGTGTAGATCTGTAAACTTTTCAACTTATTCATTCCCCATTTTAGGACCAAATTTATCTGGCATCTTATATATGTATTTATCTTAGCTTGCACAGCTCCAAGACCATCGTGGATTATCGCGGGAAAATGCGCTGGCGCCGGCGGTAGTAATATCTAAACCCGATGGAAGACCTTGCCGGCAACCCAGCAGTGCGATTGCTGTAGGATTGCTGTTTTTCTGCACTGCAGGTAGATTCGATGCTAAAGCGAGACATTCATTTACAAACTCTAAAGGAGCTGCAAGTGCATCTGCAGCGTGTTCTTAAATAACGCAATGGAATAGAGGTGGAAGTTCTTTTCTGTCATACCATCGTGAGTTCTATGATGATGAAAGAAAGCGAAGGAAAACGCGGTGTGTAAGGAAATTACTCTGCCATATGAGGCCAGTAACAAGTGAAACTCTAGCAAGGGCAACCCCGGCCTGTATTATTAGCAACAGCACATGGTACGGTTAGTACGTGTTCCTGACCGCCAGGAATTTTAGTGGCAATGACGACATATACTGCCAATAAGCAAGCCGGAAATAACTGGTGGTTACTGGTATTTACTGTACAACTTTGATGGCACTGGAGTAGAGAGCTAATTGGAGTGCATAATTGAGTGGTGTGGTTCATTGCAGGTGACATAGTGACCGATGGATAAAGGAGCCTGGCGACTACAGCTCCACGTCAGCGTAATAGAAACGTCGCCGCCCGACGCCAACGTAAGCGGCGAGCCGTCGAGCCCCCAGTGTGGTTCCGCATTTTCTTGGAGGAGCACAGACAGTCAGCAGCAGCAGCTACAGAAACTCAGGGCGCGCTCCTTAGCGCTGGAGCATCAGCGCAACGTCACCACACAAGAAAGAAACGCTATCATGCGTGCATTATGTTCGAAAGTTACGAAATGAAATAAATCTTCACTGTGGACAGGCGCCTGGTCTCGTGCTTTCCTTTGAAACAATCTGCTTAGGTAATGAATGGTGGGCGATCGGCTTCACCATTTTGTTGGTAAAGTCGCTATACTACAACTACCATCCTATTTCAATGCGTAATGAAAAGAAACTCTCAAACCACAGCATTGTGTTCCGGCTTATTTGAAAAAGGGAGACTAATACAAAGCGTGATCCAAAGACATTCATGGACAGTTAAACGAATACATAAAGTCCTGTAGAAAAACATGTATCGACGAATAAACGTTTACAAACAGTTTTAAGCTACATATACCTAAGATGAATACAATGATCTTACAGGGTTGGCAGAATGTAGATATGGATTTCTTTGTTAAATGATGTATCAATTATTGCGACAAGCGAAACCCCCAAATATTTATCATCTTCCGATATGGGACTTTGAACTGACAAGGGGAATATAGAGCATCACACAATAACCACTTATTAAAAGGGAAAAACGCTGGCGTTCTTCAAAGATGTCCATGAATTCGGCATTTTCGTGCTCCGAATGACCTGCACCATTTATGCCGCCATCATCACCACAGGGATATCTTTCACATTGCACATTTCCAAAAATGTCATAGGTCTCATGTACACTTTAAAAGTCCAATCGTTTTCTCCACATCCGGCCGATGACTGGAATGTGTCGATCTTGTTGAATTTCTTTTCAATGACGGACCTCATAATATTGATGAAGGAATCCCGGAACTCGGATGGTCACGGTATGGCAATATGGGTGCCATCCACACTGCCTATGACTCCAGGCAATCCATACTTGGCAGGGTAGAATTGCGATGTAATTCCATAGCCGCCCTATCCGGCCACTTGATGTTTCGCAAGTTTCGCAAGGTCCGTTCAACGCACTACACACCGCCATTACAAGACAGTGCAGAGACCCCTTGCTCAAGTTAAACCCTGCGGAAGGACTCCTGATTGCTAGGCAGCCACAGCAAACTCAGCACTCTCTTCTCTACAGTTTGGCACCAGACAGTGAGGGATGGGGCCAGTGTGTTACACAGGATTCTGAAATGCAAAATGGGTGTCCTATAATTTAAATGTTCCATTGCAACTATACATATAGTGCCTCCTGAAACAAAAATATTCAATTTATACTTTTACACTGTAACTCTAACAGAACATACAATTGTTTCCCAGTGAAACAGTATTAACAAAGACCAAATGATTACTGTTATGTTGTTGCATCAAAGCCGCTAAAATATGACGCCGTTGAAAGTTTGACCTTCAAGGACTTCTTTAAATATGTATGTTACTTCAATGGAAACTTAGACTGGCCTTCAATTGTGCAAAACATGGCAAGCAGGCTTTATCAAAGAAGAAGTATTCCTTAATTACCCATAGCACTGGAATGGGGCTCATCTGTGGCCAGGTGGTCCAGTGTGCATGGTGCTGTTTCATGTAAGAGGTTGTAAGAGAGTGATACATACATAAGTTAGATAAATGGTCATCAACACTAAACAGGGCATGGTTACATTAAACTTTGAATAAAGTAGGTTTAATTTGGTGTGAACAATAGTTCTCCTTGCAGGAGTAAAATATTAATATAGTATAGACTTTAAAGCATGAAGGTATAGATATCAAAGAAAAAAAGAATACTAAAATAATTATGACATGAATGTGAAATTTAAAAAAAATATGAATCTAAATCTTACATAAGGGAATTACCACAGCCACAGTAAATTAACTGACACAGAAATGGGGTTGGTGGGGGGGGGGATGTTGCAAAACAGTAGGCAATGTGGATCCTCGATCCATATTCCATGATAGGGCTTACGTCTCTCTGGTCATAAAATACTGTTACACCTATGCTGAAACAATTAATGGCATGCCCTTAGAGGGAAGAACGCCCCCCACCCCTTTGGCCTTTCTCTATACACTGATTTACTGTGGCTGATGTGCATATACACCGATATAGTATACCTCACGACACTATCTGACTGTCAAGACTCAAGTGTCAGTGACACTGACTGTTACAGACAGACTGGCACTGCCAGTGTCACTGAGTGCAACATTGCTTTGATGCATTTAGGAATTTAATAAATGATTTAGAGCAATGTGTTGGAGACGCAATACTGTCCCACAGACACAAAATGTTCGTTGGACGCCAATGGAGGCACGGACACATAACTGCCACAGCTAGGCTCATCACCAATCGCAAAAAGTTTATCCGAGACGGCGGTTAGCAACACATCTTGCTTATTGTGCGCCATTTTGAAACAAACACTGACGAGGGAATTCTGGGAAAAATAAAAATCGGCTGTGACCAATGTCGTACCGTAGCAAGTTCGGAGTGACCAAAAAATGTAGTGTAGTGCAGTGCGGCGATCGATCGTGCTCCATTGTATCTCTGTTGTCGCCTACGTTCTCAATGCATTTTTACACTCGCTCGCCAGCGCAAAGCGATAGGACAATTGCACAGGACACATCAAGTAAATAAGATAACATTTTGAAACAGTTTCCCATTTAATTTGAACGCATCGCGGAGAAATAGCACGATGTTATATAGGACGCTAAAAGTGTAAAGTGTATCTCATCTTTTATAACACTTTCACCCTTTCACCATTATTTTCACAATATGGATCAATATTATACTCTACTAGTGGTCTGGAAGGGGCAAATGGCGACACGTGACACGGACATATTGGAAAAATCGACATTCGACACTGACACCCAAATTTCGACACAAAGAATCTGAAAAAGTGACATCGACACATGTTAGAAAGAACGTGTGCACACGAAATTTTGTAAATATGTCTTGGGCGTACCATGGAGTACACCAAATTCAGCGGTTTATGGTGAGTGCGGTAGATTACCTTGACGGGTAAGGTGTAAAATTAGTGTTAAATACTGGGTGACATTGTTAAGAATGCCTGAAACCAGACTTACGAAATGTACTTACAATATGTTATTTAGGCTGACAGAGGCTGGTCTTATGACCTGGGTTTCTAAACTCAAGCACTTACTTTTCTCTTATGGATTCGGCTATGCCTGGTTTCAGCAACAACTTGGAGATCCTGAGGCCTTTATTGAACAATTTTCCAAAAGGGTAATTGACTGCACTTACCAGAACTGGCAGAGTAAGACAGACCTGATGAATTGTAAAGAATGAAGTTGCTCATACGCGAACCATACTTGTGTCTTCTCGAGGATTTGCTATGAGGAGATGCTATGGACAAGTTCGTACTGCAGGGGAGAAAACTCTATCTGTAAATATTGCTTACAACATGAAACTATTTCTTCTCTTGACGAGTTCCATATTTTAATGAAATGCCCATTGTATGACAATCTCCGCAATAATTATTTTCCTACAAGATATTTAACGACATATGATATTAGGAGCTTTTTAAGTATTATGACTTCCGAGGAAAAAACATGTTTAATCTCATTAGCAAGGTTTATACAAAAAGCATTCACTATGTATGAAAAAAGGTTTAGCCTAATTCTCTCTAATTCACTAAGTTTGTTCTAGTCGGTTGCATGTTATTTTTGTGTTCTGTATTTGTACGGGGGGCCTGGTGCCTGAAGTTACCAATAAACTATCTATCAATACGATACGAGCAAAAAACAGACACGGAAAGTCGTGAAAAATCGACATTCGACACCGAAAATTTTGAGAAATCAACACTGGACACTGCGCCGAACACAGCTGGGGAGGGGGGTCTTGGTACTATCATGCTATTGGAGGTATCAGCATGGTAGTCTTGCCACCATACTCTTTGAAGTATCAGTAGGGTGAGGGATGGGGTTGGTTGGTGCGACCATGCTCTCGGATGTACAGAAAGTGGGCCGGAGTGGACGCCCAAGGCTCTTTGAGGTCTAACGTGGGTTGTAATTTTATTACACGCGACGAACTGCAAATATGCAATTAACAGAGAACAATAGCCCCGACCGTAAGAAACGAGACAGCTTCCGTTAACTCTCCATTTTGAGCGACACCCGCCAGAGTAACGACCAAAAACATCTAAATGACCTTGAGCTATGGCCTTTGCGAGCGTCTTCCTCAGCGGGTCCGTGGCACGCGGTGTTTGCCGACCCCACATCTCGTCTCCACTTCCGGCTTCACCACAAATAATTCAACCTCAGCCATTAAATCATAAGGCTGGGAAGGCCGAAGGTTGATCCTATACCGGCTCCAGGCCTCTTACAGAACACCCACATCTCCAAGCCGCAGTGTAATGCTATCACGTTGTGTGGGCTCTGTGTTCAGTCTTTGGAATGGGTTTGGGATTCTGGACAGTCGCAATGGCGTAGGAAGAAACACATGGAGGCATATGGCGGCCCATATCTGTACTGACGACTGCCTGATAATATACTGGGGTACACACTGTACCGACGGATTCGATGTGCACTCGGCGGGAAGCAACAAGATGAGGAAATGTCAGTGCAGTTCCGATGGCTATGTCCGTAATTGTCACCTGCAAGCCTCCAGCGGTCAGGGCTTGGAGGCCCATTCCACGAGATACAGCCAACGTGTCTGCAGTTAGCACCTGATGTGTGAGGGGGGCGGGGTGCCCACGACCCCCCCCCCCCCAGCCCCCCGCTCCTGCCTGGTTGTACTATTGGTATAGCCCGTGGCTGGACACTGGAGTTTTCTCTTTCTTTTTTATTATCTGAAAAATACGACGTTACAGGGTATAGTTACAAGGTATGTTGCACATTGTGTAATTTCTTAGATCATATAATGTCTATCCCGATCACCACTAGACATTTCGCCCTTTCTATTCAAGTACGGGCAAATCATTGCTGCTGTTACTACGTGCTGCGTCCCTCTCTGTATCTTAATAAGCTCTAATAATGTGCAGACTCACCTTGTCGCTGCTCCACAATCCAACCGACATGTTGGCAATGAGTCATTTGTGATAACTATAACTCGGACTACCACACATTAAGTACGTAACTGCAATGGTTTAAGTAAAATCTTGCCATATCTCCATTACTCAGCATGTAGTGTCCTCAGAAGTAAACCCGAAGCGAGCTGAAGATTTTAATTTCGTTATGATTAGTACAGAGTACAGCACTTTCTAGTATCCTTTGCTGCGCCGAGTCGACTTTCATTTATAGTTGGGCATTGTCTAAGTCGCTGCTACCTGTAATAGATAGGCATAAGTAGCAGCACCTGAGGCGGGGGAAGGGTAGCACAGAGGCAAGACATCATTGTGTTCCCCCCTCTCCCCATACACACGTTGTCAGCACATGAAGCGCAGTGGACGCAATGACCTCCCCAAACCCCGCCACTGGGGATTGTGGTGTCAGCCCTGCCACGTGTTCTGTGGTAATTGGGCCGTTCACCCGGCTCTGGTCATGTCGCCAGCTTCCCTCAGCCGTCTCGTCATATTGTTATTCCATTGTTCGTGTTCGTGACGTTAGATGTCACGTCTAACGGGTCGAACAGGCGAAAGGGCGAGGCAACAACAATGCTTCTATCATTGAGATGACATTGGTTATGCGAATTTATTCAACAGTTATTGCCCACGGGCGGATCTTGAAAGTGAGGATCCATTTTGACAGGGGAAAAACTGACATCCGGAGCGTGAGTGGTGAGGGATGCGGTGGGATGGGGTGGGATGGGGTGGGGTGCGGTGGGGTGCGGTGGTGTGTGGTGGGGTCGGGTCGGGTCGGGTCGGGTCGGGTCGGGTTGGGTCGGGTCGGGTCGGGTTGGGTCGGGTCGGGTCGGGTCGGGTCGGGTTGGGTGGGTGAGATGGAGTTGGGTTGGGTTGGGTTGGGTTGTGCGGGGTGGGATGGGGTGGCGCGGGGAGGGTTGGTGTGGGTTGGGGTGGCGCAGGGTCGGGTGGGGTTGGGTGGGGTAGGGTTGGGTTGTGCGGGGTGGGATGGGGTGGCGCGGGGAGGGTTGGTGTGGGTTGGGGTGGCGCAGGGTCGGGTGGGGTTGGGTGGGGTTGGGTTGGGAGGGGTGAATGAGCTTTCCGACACACGGACGAAATGAGCTCTCCCGAGAGGGGCGCACTCTACACGGCTGCTACAAAAATAGAAATTTTCCACATCTACAGTTTTCGCCATAAATTAGAGATTTTACCTTGAAAACCAAGGGGCGCCCCCTCATTGTCCCAGCAATCCGCCCCGTCTCACCGTGCATCATCCCCATTGTCCTGGTAATCCGCCCCGTCTCCCCGTGCGTCATACCCAGTGTCCTGGTAATCCGCCCGGTCGCCCCGTGCGTCATTCCCAGTGTTCTGGTAATCCGTCCAAGAACCCCGTGCGTCATGTCCATAGTCCTGGTAATCCGCCCCGTCGCCCCGTGCGTCATGCCCATTGTCCCAGCAATCCGCCCCGTCTCCCCGTGCGTCATGCCCATTGTTCGCGCAATCCGCCCTGTCGCCCCGTGTGTTATCCCTATTGTCCTGGCAATCCGCCCCGTCTCCCTGTGTGTCATCCCTATTGTCCAGGCAATCCGCCCCGTCTCCCCGTGGGTCATCCCCATTGTTCGGGTAATCCGCCCCGTCTTGCTGTGCGTCATCCCCATTGTTCGGGTAATCCGTCCCGTCGCCCCGTGCGTCATCCCCATTGTTCGCGCAATCCGCCCCGTCTCCCCGTGCGTCATCCCCATTGTCCAGGCAATCCGCCCCGTCTCGCTGTGCGTCATCCCCATTGTCCAGGCAATCCGCCCCGTCTCCCCGTGCGTCATCCCCATTGTCCAGGCAATCCGCCCTGTCTCGCTGTGCGTCATCCCCATTGTCCAGGCAACGATTTTTTCGGTTACGACTTCAATTTCCCCATTCTACAGATTGGTCCGTTGTCTCTACGTTTCTACGGCAACCGTTGGCGGACCACCATGATTTGTGCCCCTTTTCTTTGCAACTCCTGGCAGACGACATTACACCGCTCGTAAATATTCAGTGTGGACGGATGGCGGGCACTAAAAGAAGGAACTGTCAGTGGGCCGCTCTGGAGCATTGTCCTCGTCGCATGCAAGTCACGAGAAACCAAGTTATTGATGATCAAAAATGAAGATTATATTCCGGCATGTTTGCAATGAAATGGCAAAATTGTCGCCTAAAACTTGATATGAGATAAAAACCCATCTCTTCATCAAGTTAGTCTGGGTTGGTTGGTTATTCAAGACGCTTTAACCATTTTGGGTCATATCGCGTCAATGGGAGAAGGAAGGGAGAGTGGAGCCATGTCTCCGGGGATAACCCCTACTCTTTACGAGCTCTGGTCACCTGAGGGCTTCACGAGAGCTATGGCGCCGGCCCCTAGTTAGTCTGGGATCGGCAGCTATAACTCTAGCTATAATGAAAGACATTATTCTGAATAAAACGAGGAAAATGCTTAGCATATAAACCGACAAGGCAAACTTCCTTCCGTGGAATCTTCCCTGACGAGAAGCAGACGACTTTTAGCACCAGTGGTGGCTTTGACATCGTCTCACTGTGACGACTATTGCATTGCAATCGTAACTTGTATGACGGGCTGTCAAGTTTCGACCAAATCTGCTGAAAACCGATTAATATTTATATTGAGGGTAAGTTTGGATGTACTTTGCTGTGTTAAATGCAGCAAGGCACAGCTTTCCGCGTGTTATCCCTGACAAACGCGCACTAAACAGATACCGCGTACTGAATACTTAACAAAATGTTCCGACCAACTAAGTGTTGCATTTGCATTCTTTGCTTTGTGTTGTTTGTATGTAATATCATCAGCAAGTTGCTCACCTTTAGAATGCTCGACTTATGACCTTGAGCTTACCCGTCAAGGTAGTATTCCGCGTCCCCTTCAGCACTGTGGCCAAACCCATAAAACACGCATGCGGGAAAAATTTGTCGCGGTGCATCATGGTCAAGTGGCGCCTCTTCCCTAAGCCGCTAGATGCCGCACTCGCAGCCGACGTATCAGCAGTAGACACCAGACTCGTTCCAGAGACGTCAACACGTAAGAGCTGAGGCCGCGAGAGCACCGCACTTATATTTTCCCCATCTTGGTGGTTACCTAGATGCAGTCAGGAGCTGTTCACGTTGAACTAATATGTGAAAAAGACTCCCCCCAATCATTTAGACCACCCGCCAACTTAACGACCTACGCAACCAAACTCAACATCAAATCGAAATCGAGGCCCAACAAGTCTTATCTCAAAGCGTCGAATTCTTCATGACATATCGAATGCCAGGTGTCGGCCTAGTTTACGTCACATCCGACAGGCTTCGGCGTCTTCAGCGGCACCTTCTAATCGACGAGGTTCTCCGTTTTCCCTGATTCACAAACTCTGCAGCTCACAGGACGCTACGTTAATGGCGAACACGGTGAATCTCAACGTTAAAAGGTCACGTGGTGAAGTTACATGTGTCTCAATAAGTCTTCTCCTCCCATTCACTAGAACCCGTGTCGTGTGGAATATCCACGTTTTGTGGTTGATTACGCAATTATAGAAACTGAATACAACAATAAAAAATCCGGTGAGGAACTTTACGTGTTGCCGGCTCGTAAGATATCATTTAAAAGTCCTGTATAGTTTTATTAGATTGTAAAACCATTCATGCGAAATAAAAGTAGATGTCCAACCTAATCAAATCGCGATCTGCACCGAACCTTTAGATCTTAAAATTAATTTGGCGAGTGTTAACGTTTCGGTTCCGCCGACTTCCGCCGACGCGCCATTTGCCGGAGTAAGTGACGTGTATTGATACCCTTTATGTGGCACCGCCTTACGTTATAACTGGAAGTTATCTCGCGAGAGGAACTGTGGAGGTACCCTTCAGGGAAACGCGTGACACGAAAGATCAGGGCCGTGATTGACGGATGCATTACAGCAACTTCCAAACACACCTATAAAATTGTTATTGGAGGCGAAGCGGAATAACTGAGATAAAAGTACGTTTCTGCGAAATGAAGACGACGTAATGTCGGATGACACGCTAACGTAGGAATTACTGAAGCAAAGAATAACTACAGGGAACCCACGTCTAAAGGTACCCGCTGGGAAGCCCGCCGCCTCCATTTACGGCGACTGACACTGGCGGAGAAACGGAGAAGCAAAACTTCGAAAACGCCGCATCGCTGAGCAAATTACCTTCACTGTTCTGCAGTTTTTAGAAAACATGTCAAATTTAAACCATTGCTCAGTGCCGAAAGGAAAAATAACCTCTCTCTCTCTGTCTTCCGGTCGCTCTTCAGATCCCCGAACAGCGATCCAATGTTTTATGTAGTACTGAATGGCGTGATGCTGGACTCTCGGCAGAAGTCACGTGATACCTCTTTTCTTACACTCGGACCTCACATCAAAGACTTCTACCACTATGCTGCTGAGAATAACAAATAAAAGGAGATTTAAAAATTGGATAATTACATAGTTTTAGCCATATGTAATACACGAAGGCAGAGAGACGTGATGGCGGCCCGCCTCATGTCACTCAATTTATATATTTCCTGATCATGCTACAGAAAAGGGAACAAAATCAACATTCAGTTTTGACTGTGTGACCAGGATTACTATCTCAATGCTGCAAAAAAACCTCTCTCTCTCCCTCTCTCTCTCTCTCTTTCGCTCGCTCTTCGCATCACCGAACAGCGACTGAATGTCTCCATTATACCCGGGACCTCACATCAAAGACTTCTACAAAGGATGTTAAAACATTGGGTAATTACAAAGTTTAAGCCACATGTAGTACACGAAGGCAGAGGGACGTCCATGGCCTGCCGCCTCATGTCACTCAGCTTATAGATTTCCTCATCATGCTACAGAAAACAGTTCTCACATAGAAAGCATCAAGCATTTGTTCTGGCGCTGTAAGCATGTAAAGCAATTTTGGCCCAAATTTTATCACAGTCCTGCAGCCTGGGTTAGACTTTGACTTCAAATTTTTAATTGCAGAAAAACATGTCTTGCTGGGAGTCACTGAGAAAACAACACCAGTTATAAACCACGTGATGTTTACACAATATATTCACGCCACTAAATGTAAAAACGGAACTCTCAGTGTAGATGGTATGTTAAGCAGAATTAGACAAATATACATGATAGAAAATTGGTCTACTTGTGTGCAGAATTCTAACACGAAATTGAGTAGTTTGATAGGGATTTTCAACCGCGTAGCAGTTTTATGTATTGCATTGCCAGTGTTTCTTGAAATGGAAAAACAAACAAAAAAAAAAACATGCTACAGAAAACGGGAACAAAATCAACATTTAGTTTTGACTGTGTGATCAGGATTACTATCTCTATGCTGCAAAAAAAAAGGAAAAGATGATTTCTGGGTAATGACTCATCCACGCAAGCATCGAAGTTTCTACCCATCGGTGATGTGAATGGATGATTTTAGCCTGCCGCATTTTGTGGGTCTCGTTCACTATTGCCCTGTATGATGTTACATCATACCATTAATACCCTTTTGATAGGGGATTGAATACCTATTTCCGATCTCCACGATTGGCATCTACGCATTCTTGAGATCCGCGATTTTTTTTTCCCCCTGAATTTTTGGAGATCGTTATCCGTACAATTCCCGATTCAACGCGAAGACCCTTTCCCTAGTTACCGCGATCCGTTCTAGCAGTTGGCGGATTTCTCGATATTCGCGATATCACTTTTAAGGCGTGTTTTTTCGCTGCCGGTCTTAAACAGTCATCATCTTGGAGATTCGATATTGCTCTCTCTACTTCTTGGGGATTCGCGATTCAAAGGGGATTCACCCCCCCCCCCACTCCCCACCCCCACCCCTTCTCCCTTAAGAAACGATCTCGAGACCATCTTTCGGACTCGACGGGCAAGCGGCGCTGTTGTCCATGGCTGCTCACAACCGGAAATAACCTGCCAACAGGAAGTGACGCGTCAGCCCTTGCACAGGCGACGCGCGCTTTTTCCTACACCATAGTTGAGTCGACTAGCACTTCGTCATGAATACTGACGGCAGACACGGATCGGTCAGATCCGTTAACTAGCAGTCCTCGTAGATCCCGATGACGACCACATCCGATCAGACACATCGACCGTCTGGCCGCTGCGAGCACAATTAGGGAGGCTCAGAGGAAAGCAGACGACATATCGTGTTTTGCACAAGACATCCATGTTTTACAAGGTGTCACTCGTTAGCGAACGATGGTAATTCGGGGAACCTCGCATGGGTTGATTAACCTCAGCCAAGGAACCTTCTCACACAATGATGCCAATAATTTTTTGGTGTAGATTTTTTTTGGCGTTAAGGGCTTTATATAATTGTTTTGGAAGCTACACACTCAATGGACTCGCATTACTTACCAGAAAGCTGCTGTGGTGGCATTTTATGGCAGACGTCATTGGTCGTGTATAGAAGGCAGGGATGACAGTGTTGGTAAGTCGTCGGACTACGTGAAGGGAGGCCCGTGGCTTGAAGATGGCTTGAATCCTCATCCATCTATCTATATGTGCTTCCGCACTTACCCACTTGATTGGATCCGATACTCTGGTGTATCCGGTGCCCGGTGGAGGGGTGTGGGGGGTGTGTCATAAGTGCCCACTGCGCTTCTTGTAATGACAATGATGTCTTGCCTCTGTGCTACTCCCCCCCCCCCCCCACGCCTCATGTGCCGCTGCCTATGCCTACCTATTACAGGCTGCTCGACTGGGCGAAAGTTTAAAGTTGTGTTCTCCGTACTAAACGTAAGGAAATTAAAATCTTCTGCTCACTTCGGGTTCACATCTGGGGACACTGCTGGGGAATGGAGAAATGATGACCAGGATTGACTTAAACGTGTGATGTGTGTTGTTATTGTGTTGCAGTAGTCAGTTATAGTTTTCACTCTTGGGTCATTGCAAATATGTCGGTTGAATTCCGAAGCAGCGAAAAGACGAGGCTGCACTTTATTAGAGCTTAATAAGATCTACAGAGGGCCGCAGCCCGCGGTCAGAGCAGTCATGCCTTATCTATGTTTACAAAGAAATGGCGAAATGTCTAGTGGTGATCCGGCTAGACATTATATAATCTAAGACATGATCTAATGGGCAAGGTACCGTGTAACTGTACTCGACGTCGTATTTTTCAGATAATAAAAGAGAAAAAGAAAAAAGCAGTGTCCAGCCACATGCTATGCCACTAGTACAGCCACGCAGGAGCTGGGGGCGGGGAGGGGGGTCAGGTGCAAACTGCCCCCTCCCCCTCAGGGGCTAACTGCAGACAAGTTGGCTGTATCTCGTAGAATGTTGCTCAAAGGCCTGACTGCTGGAAGGCTGCAGGTGACAATTACGGACAAAGCCGTTGGGACTGCAATGGCATTGCCTCATCTTGTTGAGTCTCGCCGAGTGCAGATCAAATTCATCGGTAGAGTGTGTACCACAGTATATTTTCCCGCAGTCGTCGGTACAGATATGGGCTGCCATATGTCTCTATGTGTTTCTTTCTACGCCATTGTGACAGTCCAGAGTCCAAAACCCATGTCAAGGACTCCACACAGAGCCCACACAACATGATAGCATTACACTGCGGCTTGGAGACATGGGTGTCCTGTAAGAGGCCTGGGGCCGGTATAGGATCCACCGTCGGCCTTCCCAGCCTTATGATTTAATGACTGAGGTTGAATTATTTGTGGTGAAGCCGGAAGTGGAGAATAGAGAAGTGGGGTCGGCAAACACCGCGTGCCAAGTACCCGCTGAGGAAGACCCCCGCCCAGGTCATGGCTCAAGGTCATTTAGAGGGTTTTGGTCGTTACTCTGGCGGGTGTTGCTCAGAATGGAAGCTGCCTCGTTTCTTACGGTCGACGCTGTTGTTCTGTTGTTAATTGCTTAAGTTCGTCGCGTATAATAAAATTACATCCCACGTTAGACCTCAAAGAGCCTGGGGCGTCCACTCCGGCGCACTTTCTGTACATCAAAGAGTATGGTCGCCCCAGCCCCATCCCTCACCATACTGGTACTTCAAAGACTATGGTGGCAAGACTATCTGTTGACTGCCTCTTCGCAACGTGCTATCAAAAAGCTTCCTATAACCGTCATATGAGGAACATCCGCTTGGAAGTAGAATTATAAGAAGACTGTATAAGGACTTCATTGTATTTAATACAACAAAACACATGTACCCTTTCGAAGAAGTTCTAATTGTGACAGAGCCTGATTTCATGTGTTATTAGGCTTAGGCTGGGTCCCAGCACTAATTTGTAGAAATGCGCGACGCATTTTTCTGCCCTGGCGAGCGAGTGCAAAAATGCATTGAGAACATAGGCGACAACAGATATATAATGGAGGCCTAGCGGAGTGAGTCAAAGGCAGAGAGTGACTCTCTGCATGGGCTGGAGTTTGTTGTAACACTGAATGTTGTAACAATGAAGTGGCGTCAGGTGACTCACTCAATTTGCGAATTTTGTTCTTATACAAAACGCCATTTGGCAATACGTAGCCGCACACCGGCGTGTACATATGACTTGGGGATATGAGATCAAACAACACATATGAAGGTGTCATGTATATACACTGCAATTGGACTGCAATTTATGAGAGACGAAGACACGTTACTTTGTGGAGGCTTTATGTGTCCCCTCGTCACCTCATCGCCGTCCCACCCGCGACGCCCACGCTAATAATGGGGACAACTTTAAAGTTGCATATCGAGCTCGTTCCCGCCCAAACTAAAGTAATCAAAATACAAATAAGAATGAGTCCTCGAATCATGCAGGATTTCTTTTGTCTATATTCCACGCATGCCGGACTGCCAAATGCAGTCTCGTAGCCTTGCCCGTAATATCAATTACCCACAGTTTTTCAACTTAGTGCTAAACGTCATCAGTTGTTCTGATGACAGTTCTGTGGTGTCCCGAGATGGACACGTTTGCCATATTACAACCGAAACGGCGTTTATTAGGTTTCTGAATTTATATAATGAAACCAACGAGTTTTCTGCAAATTTGTAACATATATGTCGCCTGGGCTTAGATTTGACGGGAAATGCTCGACATGCAGCTTTAAGTGACCAACTATGCCAGTCCCGTTAATTTAGCTATGCGTAACGACACAGCCCTCCAGTGAACATACTCATTGCAGGCTTACCGTTTTGGCACAACCATACCGTTACCCATCCCGTATTGCCAGACTGCCCCTAAGCCGGCCTCACATTATCCACTACATCCGGGAGCTTGGGGCCTTGGCCCTATATGTCGGTATCAGGTCCACTTCATGGTCATCAGGGTCGAGCCATTAACTGATTAAAGGACAGCTCCATCTACAAAGCGCTTCCGGTCCAAGCCTCACCGTGTCATTGACATCCAATCTCATGGGGGTGAGGGAGGTGAGGGGTGGGGGGGTGAAGAGGTAGGCGGGGTAATGGGCGCTGTCGTCCGGCTAAGTGGTCCGGTGGGAGTTCTGGACATCCTTGGGCAGATCAATAAACTTCTCTCCGTGTGTGATGTCCTCGCCATCATCTCGGGCCACAGATTAAGTTTCATCTCGGGGACGGCACGATTTCCTCGGGGGGCGCCACCGGCAGGTGACCACGTACTCCTTTCCTGTTCTGACGGCTCCCTCAGGTGATGTCGGAGATTGAAGAGAGACCGTGCCACTGGTTCCCCTGCCACCACTTGACGTACGGTGCTTCATTCTCCCGACGGCAGAGGTCGCTTCTTTACAGCGCTAACGGCAATCGTCCACTTGACAACCGCGGTGTGATGTCCCAAGGGGCTTCTGCAGCATTCAGTCGTGATGAAAAATGGAAATATATAGATGTTGCGTTGTCACGTTAGCACGCTTTAAAGTAATATTTCTGTCATTTCTTTTATTATCAACCTCTTCCCCATGTGGAATAAGTATACTCTGTCTGAATTTAAAGCCTAAAAGCCTATGGGCTATCCGGAGAGAAGCAAATTTGCTCGCCGGAGCAGAAGTGGGTGGCCGGCTTTATATCTCTGCGCGCCTGTTCGCTGTTATGCTATTCTGTGTGATGTCGACCGCGGCTCGCTAGAACGTCCGCGCGCGATAAAATAGTCCCGCGCAGTTTTATGTTGAAATTGTTGTTTTTCAACGAGATATAAAACATATGCATCATAATTCTGAGATACTCTTAGTCCTGATTCCAAAATGTAAAAAATCTAAGATGGCGCATGTGTGTAGGCTGCTTTAAGAACATCAGCAAAAGCAAATCTACACATAAGATGGGGCACAAAATGAGGCCGTTCCACCCCGCCAACCGAATATAAACATAGTTCGTATTATATTTATTTCATCGTTTAATGGACATTTTAGTGGCTACACTTATCCTTGATTTATGCTTGGGTGTGTGTGTGTCCGGCAGGGGAGGGGGGGGGGGTCTTAAGTCAAGACCTGCTGAGCTCTCTGAACGAATGACCAAGCACGACCTTTTGAAGTTGGTTATGTAAAAAGCACTTTCTGCCGGTGTGGCATGCGATTCTGCACCCCCGTGAGATTTTGCACCCCGGGGACGCATTATGATGTTACCGTGCCATGAGATAGTGCACCCCCGTGAGATTGTGTACCCCTCGCCAGAAAAGTATCTATGGCGGACCATTCCAATATTTATGACAAATATACATATATGGCAAACCATTCAACTATTTATTCCCACCTTTTAGATTAATGGAATATGTTACACCGGTCGGTTTATCTTGCCACATTCCAAAATTGTCCAGTATCGAAACGTGATTTCGCTCCCATAAAACAATGGCGGATGGGGATTATTACGATTATTTTATTTTATTTTATTATTTTTATAATATCATGCAAATGTTATAATACAAGGTGTGATATCCCAAAAACATAATTTACAATAACACAAGTCGTGGAACGTTGGAAATTGTACACCATTTGTCTGGCTATACTTTAGCAGTCAGTGTAGGTACCCTGTGCATTCAAGCAAGTCGTGTAACTAAGCAGGTCATAGAATAAACAGTAACCCTGGCTCTAAGATATCGGTAGGGGTGCAAATTCCCATAGGAAAACAGTATCCATGAGATTCGGTACCCCCCTCCCCCTGCGATATATAGCGAACGGTAGCCCTGGCTCTAAGATATAGGTAGAGGGTGCAAATTATCATAGGAGAAGCAGTATCCATGAGATTCGATACCGTCCTCCGACCCCCTCCTACGATATAGAGCATACGGTAGCCCTGGCTTTAAGATATCGGTAGAGAGTGCAAAATCTCACAGGAGAAGCAGTATCCATGAGATTTGGTCCCCCCCCCCCTCCCCCCTGCGATATATAGCATACGGTAGCCCTGGCTCTAAGATATCGGTACGGGGTGCAAATTATCATAGGAGAACCAGTATCCATGAGATTTGGTACGCCCCCCCCCCGGCGATATATAGCAAACGGTAGCCCCCTCACTAAGATATCGGTAGGGGGTGCAAATTCTTACAGGAGAAACAGCATCCATGAGATTCGGTACCCCCTGCGATATATAGCATACGGTAGCCCTGGCTCTAAGATATCGGTAGGGGGTGCAAATTCTCACAGGAGAAGCAGTATCCATGAGATTCGGTACCCCCCTGCGATATTTAGCATACGGTTGCCCTGGCTCTTAGATATCGGTAGGGGGTGCAAATTCTCACAGGAGAAGCAGTATCCATGAGATTCGGTACCCCCCTGCGATATATAGCTTACGCTAGCCCTGGCTCTAAGATATCGGTAGGGGGTCCAAATTATCATAGGAGAAGCAGTATCCATGAGATTCGGTACCCCCCTGCGATATATAGCATACGGTAGCCCTCTCACTTAGATATCGGTAGGGGGTGCAAATTCTCACAGGAGAAGCAGTATCCATGAGATTCGGTACCCCCTGCGATATATAGCATACGGTAGCCCTCTCACTTAGATATCGGTAGGGGGTGCAAATTCTCACAGGAGAAGCAGTATCCATGAGATTCGGTACCCCCCCCCCCTGCGATATATAGCACACGGTAGCCCTGGCTCTAAGATATCGGTAGGGGTGCAAATTCTCACAGGCGAAGCAGTATATCCATGAGATTTGGTACTCCCCCCCCCCCCACCCCCATGCGATATATAGCAAACGGTAGCCCTGGCTCTAAGATATCGGTAGGGGGTGCAAATTCTCACAGGAGAAGCAGTATCCATGAGATTTGGTACCCCCCTGCGATATATAGCATACGGTAGCCCTCTCACTATAAGATATCGGTAGGGGGTGCAAATTCTCACAGGAGAAGCAGTATCCATGAGATTCGGTACCCCCCTGCGATATATAGCATACGGTTGATGTGGCCCAAAACGTCCGACTGCCCAAAACGTCCTACATACCTAGGAACAAACTAACAGTTACATTTGACGTTGCGCTCCTACACAATCTGCCGATATAAAGCCACGACACGCTCGTTTAGTAGCCCTTCGTTAGCGATATACGAATAACATTGAGGTTTTATGAGAAGCTGGGGAGGGAAGGGTGGGGCGGACGTGTGAGCTTCAGTATGGGAACGGTGCGTAACAAGGCACGGAAAAAGCGTTAGCAAAACTTTACAGGCTTGGCCTCTTTGCTCGTTATAGGACTTGTCACACCCTCCGGACCTAGATCTACCCATTAACACAATATTTATTGCGAGATTAGGAGGGTACGAAACAAATCTGGGGACATATTTATTCTTTGATTATCGTGTTGTGCTTGGACAAAAATCGGTGTCTAACTGTGCATTATGTCATAGGTGTGAAAGTCATGATCCTGGCCTGTTTTGGGCAGTCGGACGTTTTGGGTTCTCACATAAGGTAGCCCTGTCACTAAGATATCGGTAGGGGGTGCACATTCTCACAAGAGAAGCAGTGAGGAGACCGGGGCTAGTTCGGCCAGTTTTCACTAAAATTGATCGTTAGGCCATTATTTCCTAGCTAGGAAGCGATGTTACGTCTGATATAATATGTACATATCTCGGCTAAGACACTGGCATTATTTTACAGTTGTGGATTGTTTACCAACAACATAATTTAACACCAAAGACACTATGGTTAAGGCAAGCAAAATGAAAAGTAGACAGTGAAAATAACTGTTTTCAGAAAAAGTTTCAAACGGCGTGACATACAAGACAGGGTGGGCAGATGCATTTATGCTCAGCTAACGTGAAATCTTTTGCTGGCAAGTAACACCTTCTGCGACTCTGTGAGGTACAACCCATCCACCAGGACCACCGCACTACTCTCGGCCTCTGAGTTAACGGCCTTCAGGCAGTTCCAATCAAGGTGGTAGTAGTAACGCCTCCAGGAGTGGTGGTGGTAGCCAAGAGCCTTGCTGTAGAAGGGATTGTTCTCGTATCTCCTCGCGACAAGGTATCGTCAACCTCATGTGCCTGGAATCCGCCCTTGCAGCCCTGACATCGTTTGACCCGTTTGCTGTGTTTAGTGACGGTGTAGGTCGAGGACGATGTCACGGGCTGGGGCTTGGCCTTGTTTCCCCCTCGTGCTTGCGGTTGTGGGATGGTGAGGGTGCTGGGCATTGTCCGCCGGGCGCCACTGGATGACTCGGTTGATCGCAGTTTAAGCACAAGAAACCTGGTTGTGGGCTGTCCAGGCACCTTGCGTGGAACCAGCGTATGCACTGGACCCATTTGATCTGAAACGATGTACGGCGCAATTATAATATTCGTGATATTAAGCTTATATAGTAATCCCGAGGTATAAACCACAAGTTTAGTTATCTAATTCAAGAAGCATTTGCTGGGGCAGTGTCTGGAGAAACCCATGTGGCACGACCTTTATTCTTCGTCTGTTCGTAATAGGCCAGGCTGGACTGCAAGATAACCTAAGGGGTCCAGAGTGGCTTTTTTTTCGACACGGCGACACGGCGATTTTTAAAATCGACAACGCGACATTGGGGTTGTCTTAAAATCGACACGCGACACGGACCTTTTCTTAAAATCGACACGCGACATGGCTACCCCCCCCCCCCCCCCTCAGGGGCCCTAATCTAGTGACTAACCTGATGTTTATTAAATACGGAAAGTTCTGGCAAGAAAATGGGAGCTGTATTGCTTGCTTCACAGAAAGATTGATGAGCAAATTCTATTGGGGTATATCATTCAAACCAATCTGCTGAGTGTGGTGCATGTTTTGTGTATAGAGGTCGTTGTAAACTATATTCTTGGTGGATCACGTGACAATATTGAATAAACAAGGTGGCATATTTAGGGCGTTACTCTCTGCCGGAGTGTGTAACGTATGCCTCCAAAGGTAAATTTGACCTACACATACACAGCTAGTCAACAATAACTCACCCACGAGCCAGCGGTTGTCGGCGGTGTTGCATCTTTGCGATGGCATCCCCTGCAGAATGCGCCAACGTTCTCTGCAAATAATTGGTGGTCAGCACCAAGTCAGTAAACACGAATTATTAATATTGAAACAAAAAGGACGTGCTATATCTCGCCGGTAGGTGGTTCTTCATGACAGATTGACAGCTGCGGAGTTGTATTATAGGTAGAATATATCTGTTCCCTGCATAATTAAATACCATACATATGCAAGGTCTGCCTTTATTCATAAGTCGTATAATCCGCATTCAAGACAGTCATTTAATAGTAATAATATTGATAAACGAGATTGAGAATGACGTAAAATGTTAAATCCGGATTATGTCTTCGGTCCACTACTGTAACAGTGACCTTGACTATGACAATTGACTTGACTGTGACTTCATTTGTGACGTATTTGGCCCATCAGATCCAGATTTAATTGACGCCTTAGATCCAGATTGACCCCTCAGATCTATATTTAATACCCCAGATGCATATTAACCTCTCAGATCCGGCAGCTCTAAAACTGTCGCTATAGTGAGCATAAGTAAAAGTAATTCCTTCGTTTGGCCCCAGGTTCAACGATGTCAATCGGTAGAGAGCTAAAACCAAACTGCCCGTTTATTCAGTTTCGGTCTACATTTCTAGTTTCTACATCCCTACATGCACATTAGTTTCACATCAACCAACTCAATCATCCCACCACCCCAGCTTGAATCCCCCCCCCACCACAACATTAGGCCTACACTGGCACCCCCATGCGGGGTTGTAGGACGTTTCGGCCTAGGACTTTTCGACCAAGTATTTTGGGAAGGGCGGACAGTTTTTGCCGAGTATAGTGATAAATTTTATCATGGAGTCATTTTAACACAAATGTAATCGATTACGATTACTTGATAATGTAATTGATTACGATTACTTGAAATTATAATTGATTACGATTACTTGAAAATGTAATCTATTGTGATTACATTTTCTTATTAAGAACCTGTAACACGATTACACGAACACGATTGCAGTCGATTACGATTTTTGATACGATGACCCTATGTCTGACTCCATAGGTATTACATCGATATCATGAACGCGTATATTGTAGTGGTATATATCATGACCAGGCATGGGGCGATTACATTGCAAATGTAATTGATTACGATTACTTGGAAATTTCATGATTATGATTACGATTACGATTACAGGAAATATGAAAGTAATCGATTACGATTACATTGAAAGTAATCGATTACGATAACATTGAAAGTAATCAGGATTACAATCGTGATCACTTTGTATGTTTTTAATAAATGAACGCTGGCCTAGACCTTTAAGTGGCTATTTCAACAAACAGTAAACATTGGATGAGCGGACCACAAATATGAACACTTGGCAGCTTGGTTGGGAGAGCGGCGGATTTTTCATCATAGGGCTGCATTCAATTGCCGACGGGAAAATTTTGTGGGCAGTTGCTGAGGGTTACAGCCCACGGTAGTCACCTTCCTAAGGACAATCCTCGATCGTAATGAGTTACTATAAGACTAATCAAAATACTAGTATAAAAGTCATTATATTAGATATATTAAATAATCATTTTAATATAAAAGATACAATAATATTTTTGGATACAAATCCGTTGCAATTATTTTTATCTTCCTTAGAAGGAGGTGTGGTGGGAAACAGAACTTATGGCCTCTATATTACATGGCAGGTAAAAAGGAAGCCACACTGCTATAGTAAAGTACTCTCGGGGATACCGTACCATACGTTGCCGCGCCCCACTACAGAACCCAGTAGAGTTCGGTTTATGACAACACATCATCCAATCCATCTATGCAGAGAACAATAACAAAAGCATCCAACCCCATCCTATCACATCCCCCACCCACCCACTCCCAACAATACAGGTGGCACTGGACCATCCCTAGTTATTCAATGCAAACAGGATAATTATGGGATTAGAAGGTGAGCAACGTGTGGCATGTTTGAACAAGAGACGTGATAAGTGCGACCATGTTCATAATCAAAGAAGTGTGCCTCAACTCATTGCCCTGCCACATGTAAACTGTTCGGGTCCTCCCTTTCATTACGGAGATGATAGAACTTGAGATGTTGCTTATGTGAAATTCATTGCAACATGCACGGAAGTTAGCTGCATGTGCAATGAAATGTGTCTAATCCCTTTGTTCTTGGGTTGTTTGTGCGGTTTGACCAAACAGAAGAGGATCACAGACTTTTTGATCGATAAGTCTTCAAATAAATTAAGTCCAAAAATCCTCAAACAGCTCCTGTATCTGAATACATTAATAATAAAAATGAAATTTTGAAATGATGAATAGTGTTTTGTAATGAATGTTTAGCGTACACCTATGTATCTGATGCCCATATGAACCCAATACGTGTAAATACATGAACATGTCGTGCGTTCTGACCCGTCAAAATCGTCAAATTCGGATAATTGCAACTTCGGTTAATTGCAACTTTTCGCTGATAAACGGAAGTTGCAATTAACCGAAGTGCACTGTATATCCGCCCTTGTAGGCGACATGCAGAATTCGAATGAAACAATATCGCGTATTACATAGCAGGCCACATATGTTGTGTAGGCCTGTAATACTGTTTATTGACAAATATTCTTCCGTGAATCCATAGTTATTCATGGGTAATTTTGGTGTATTGCACGTAGTAACATTTGTCAATGATGTTGGTGTATGGAGAACACTGGTACAACACATGACACACGTAATAGGTAAGTATCGAGTTATTATTTTCTTGGGTGGGTCATTGTTGTGACGGAAATATAATGACCCGCTCTGGTAAAATAATGGCCTCCTGCTGCGGCGCAACACGACTCTGATGAAACAATAGAAGCATGCAGTATAACCGGTGTTAATTAGTAGAGCTTGTTAAATAAAGTATCTTGCCCTTTGGTGCTACTAGTCTCTCTGTTATTGTATTTGCCATAGCACGAGTTTTAAGCTGCTTAATGCATGACACTTGGCCACGGTCAGCTTATCTGATTTCTTAATCCGCCTGCCACCCACTTTCCGGGCACTCCAGTCGTTCCCCAGTCTAACCCTGCAAACCGAACATATCGCTCCGGCGACTAACGAAACGCGTCTTTAAACGAAAACGTATAGGCACTGCGAGTCAATAGACAACAATCATTATTAATTGATAGAATTTAATTGTTTGATGTATCTAAGTTTGCGGACAGTAGATGTCGGAGGTAATTTTGTTACTGCGGATGTTCTGCCAAGCAGAAAATTTAAAATTTTTAAGTATCCGCAAATTTACGTGATATAAGGTTATTTGTATAGCGAATAATGTCTAGCGAACCTTGATTGACTGCAGCGGTTCCTTCTTCTCGAGGGGTCCTACCCTCTGACACTTGTCACATGTCGCGATCTTTGTGAACAAGGTAGAAAGCATAAAAATGATATTATAATTAAAAGAGAGAAATGTATCAATGTTCCACGAATTAATAATAAATATTATTCCATTGCTAAATTATATTGACAATTTCATATATTATAAGTAATGCGCTTTTACAGACACATATAAGCAATAACCGAATCCATGCACCTTACGTTAATTTTCCGCACAACTACGCACCCACAAACAAATCTTTGACAAAAATTAGCCTAAAAAATGTCATAGGGCGAACGGTGTTTTGGAAACTTACCCATATCCGGATGTCGTCGGTCTGGCCCGGCCAGTAACATCGCTGACATATGGCATCTGCGGTTTTATTGATGCCACTATGTCCACCAATTTTACTGCGGCCATGAAACTCGCTGAACACTGCTAGACACTCCTCTTTTCTCTTCAGGACCTCAGTCCTTTTGCCACTTCATGTGTGGATTAGATGCTGATTACCAGTCGTAGTCGCATTTTCTAAAATAGAAAGAATCGCATTAAACATATTCAGGGAATTGGTAAAAAAACGATGAAAATAAAATGAACAAAAGATTTTGCTTTGAGAGTTCACAGCCAAATATACCTGTGGCAAACATGGCCACATTAGAATATAATTATATCCTAGTGATGTAAGCCAATTTTATAAAAGGCTTTATTCCCAAACGTGGTTTACCGACTGACTAAATAAGAAACGATGACTTTTCGCTTCTAGAAAACGTTGATTGTTATCTTTCAAAAATAAAATGAAACGTTGTGTATCTCTAAGTCGATCAATCGGCTCGGCGCGGAAACGATTAGCTGAAATTAGCAGCGGATTACGGGTTGCTCATGTGACTAAACATTTTTGATCGCTGCCGCAAGTCAGCCAAGTTTTGACCATTGTATTCCGATGCCACTCATGCAATACACGTATTTATAGCTGTAGCGAACTGCCTCGGCAGTATCGAAATCAAAGTCAGTGAGCTAAATGGCCGGACTATATAGCTTGATATAGTCAAAACTTAGCCAGTTTCAAGCCAAAAAATATTGTAATTTTTTTTTTTTTTTTTTTTATTATATTGTATATATATTGTAATAATAATAATGTAAGTTAGAGAACGGTTTTGTTTGTGTTTCTCACGTATTATTCGTGCAGTGTCTTCGCTGTAATAATTAAGCGGGAGGGAAGGGGGGTCAAAGGGGGGTCGTGTTCGCAGATAACGATGAATAAATTTCTTTATTCCCAGATCACGATGAACTAAGAGGAGAAATCTCCGCATACAAAGAAAGCGCAGATACATTATATAAATTGGCGATTTCCCGATGCACGGTTATTTAATATTATAATTCCAAGTGCACGAATAACGGAAATCATTGATCACGATGGTCGGCTAATATCTCATTCTCAGTTCACGAAGAATTATTTTCTTCGTTCCCAATTCATAATGAAATGAAAAGCCCATTCCCGAGGGAACGATAATAACCCTTGCCCCCCCCCCCCCTTCCCCCCCATTGATATCGTGCTCGTAATTCTCTTTATACAACTATGTTTGAAGCCTACATGAGGCTACATGAGGTATACAGGGCTGCAAGCAGATTATTTTATTGTTAAGGTCTCTAACGAGATAAGACTCCAAAGACTTACGCCATAGTGGCTGCATGCTACAGACGGTTTTTTGGGTACGTAACACATGTGGCAGACCAACTGGGGACAGACATGCGTTATTACACGAGCGGGGTCGCCTTTCAACCCCATCATACGACCCAAGTTACGCAATGAGAAGACTTGAAACAAAGAGTAAAGCTATGCGTTATCAACAGGATGGGCATTTAATCTTAAATCTTCACATTGGCCTACAACCGAAATAATGGTTTCATAGATTGAATGTTCATTCGCCACTATATTTCGTTTGTATGACGATCTCTTTTCAAATTTCAAACAAAGGAATTACGTTCCATTTGGCCCCCATTGTTACAATATAGACAATTTTCCTTGCTACATTGCTGACACTTGTTGCTTGCATATACACGCATTACGTCATATGCTACTGGGCCAGCCAGTGGCTATATGGGGGTCGATATTATACACATATGGTGCAATTTCTCTTCATTATTTTAGAATCAACAAAATACTATAGCGTGTTTTAGCGGACTTCGACTTCCTATATATATATACTTTTTTTTGTTAGGCCAGCGCGCGGTTAGTTTTCCAAAATATATATAGAGACGCGGCTGATATAATAAATCGCCAGACTCTCTTGAGACCGACAATCATTTCTTAATTACTAGTCATTGCCGACTGTTCTTGATTGCATACACGCATTAAACCATGCTACGAGACCATGCAGCGCATGTAGTGGCTGCTATATATATATATATATATGTTGGTCGATATTACACTTATGGTGCATTCACTTCATTATTTTAAGATCAACAAAGTACTACAGCGTGTTTTATCGGGCTTCTACTTCCGATGATATATATCTATGTACATGTATATATTTATATAAAAAGGTGTTTTTTTATACACCGGCGCGCACTTATAGTTTTCCAAATATATAGACCTGCGACTGACGTAATAAATCAACAGACTAAAGACTAATTTGATGTTTTGGAAGTTAAATGAAAATTAAATTAGCAATGTCGTGAAGAACTGCTATATCGTATTTGGCTTTATTTTATTATAATGCAGTTTTTAGTTTAGATCGGATGTCTGGAATTACAGGTACAGATCTGTAAATATAATTCATGAACGCATTCAAATAAATACTAGCGATATAGTTGGCCTATATATGGTATGTGCGGCAGCAAGGAATGCGTTTTTACCAACCTGATTCTAGCCGATCCGAAAGTTCAAAGTTCCCTGCGCGTCTTCGTAGACTGCCTTTCTGTGCCTTGTTAGAGTAACCAGCCGGATATTGTTTATTTTTAAGAAAAAAATAAATATCCTGAAATTTGTGTTCCCAATTTTCCCACTTGTCGCTTTCTTCCATTATAAGGCAATTGTAAATCTATGTCGGTAGTCTGGTTGTACGTGCCACGCGCGCTCCTGATACTGCAAATGATCCACTGGATCAGGGGGTGCAAAATCTCATGGGAACTGGGAGCGGATGGTATTGCGCATGCGCGAAGCGCTACTGCGCACGCGCTGTGGTAGGGGGTGCATTTTTCCACGGGATGCATTATCCCACGTCACACCGGGTGTGATTTTTGTCCGATTTTTGATACATTTTCCTTTGACTCCAGGGTCCGCATAAACCATATTTAGCGTTACGTAAAACTTCATGGCGCTAAGTAGGCAAAGCTTAACCGGTTTTACGGGTGCAAAACGGAATGGAGGGTGCTCGCTAAATGCATTATTGGAATTGCCGTTGAGAGCTTATGAAGCTACGAATAAGTTACGATCGGATGTCTCAGCCAAGTACCATGTGACCATCACCCTCTCGCGCCACATGTGGGGGGAGGGGGGGGGCACATGTGCCTACCAGTTGCTATGTGCTGCATTATCGCTCAACCGTCTCTCGCTTTCCACGTCGGTTTCCTAATCACATTTCTGTCCAAATTGTCGCTTCCTAACTTCTAAAATTGGGGCCACTTTACGGACAAAAATATACCGAAATTACTCAGCACACACCAGTAACAGTTTTCATAGCGACACAATGCCGGTAACTAAGTTAATGACACTTGGTGAGGGTGTTTTTGAGGTGGACATGCCGGGTTGAGGGGCGGGAAGATGCATGTCTCGGCCTCCTCTAAATCACATGGTAGAGCAGCTGGGGAGTTAGGCGAGGATAACTTATTCTCTCGCTAGAATAATTACCGGGACAGCTACATACGCCACCGAAGCCACCTCAGCAAATACACGCGTTCGTCACCTAAAACAGGACACCGTGTCATTGACATCCATTGCGGCGAAAAACAACACCGGCATGCCCGTAATTGCTTTTAAAGCGTCTAAATCTCACTGGACGGAACATGGAACTCACGAGCATGGCTTAAGTTATATCTCTCACGAACGGGGAAGTTTTCTCTTTCGACGAAGATGAGTTTAGTCCATCACTGCGTGACGACCGAATTTGTTCGTGAGTTTACCACTTCAGTGCGTGACTGACTCTCCGCCGGTTGCTGAACCAGATAAGGGTCACTCCATTTTCCCGCAATGTATGTCGTCAGTCTGGACACGGCACTAGGTACGAGTACTAAAGCGTTATCGTCAGTATCTACTGTTAAATGTCGGCAGGCTGGACGCGGCACTAGGTGCGAGTACTAAAGCGTTATCGTCAATCTCTACTGTTAAATGTCGGCAGGCTGGACGCGGCACTGGGTGCGATTACTAAAGCGTTATCGTCAATCTCTACTGTTAAATGTCGGCAGGCTGGACGCGGCACTAGGTGCGAGTACTAAAGCGTTATCGTCAATCTCTACTGTTAAATGTAAGCTGGCTGGACACGGCACCAAGTGCGAGTACTAAAGCCTCTATTGTCAATCTCTACTGTTAAATATCGGCTGGCTGGACCCGGCACTAGGTGCGAGTACTAAAGCGTTATCGTCAATCTCTACTGTTAAATGTCGGCTGGCTGGACACGGCACTAGGTGCGAGTACTAAAGCGTTATCGTCAATCTCTAGTGTCAAATGTCGGCTGGCTGGACACGGCACTAGGTGCGAGTACTAATGCGCTATCGGGTTCAATGTCCTTTTAAGACCGTGCTTCCACTTCCGGTGAATTGACGATTTCGTTTAAAAAAAAGAGGATTATTTATGCTGTTATTTATGTGATCACTTTTCAAAAGATACAGAATACACAATACAATGATATTTCACTTTTCCACTTAGCTGCGTTATATCAACAGTCAATAATAAAGGTAGCAATAGATTTCTACTCACGGTAAAAGTTCAGATGGATAATTCCGGTGTCACACATATCTTCCGTTTGACATACATATGTGCAATATTAGATGATGAACATTATATGATTTAATAACTCTGTCTAATACGAAGTACTAATAACCGTTCTCGAGGAAATAAAGGACCCGAACTTTGTTTCATGCTTGTCCATTTCCGTTTCTACTTTTGGAGCTATTCAATTACTGTTCTGTCGTTCCATGTTTGTGTGGAAATTGTATGTCCTAGAAGTCGTTGGAAAAAAAGACGACGTACACAAAGAAAAGCAATTTCCACTGTAATTAGACAAAAAAGTGACTCGTAACGACTGCGTAATGTGCGCCGTTCGGAAATCCATTATTCAGAGAGGCATCCTGGTCACGACACCAATTTCACCAATGTCCTGTCACGCGGAAGGGCGGTAGAGAAAATGTGCGCCCATGGGGGAGGGAGGCAGAGGGAATGTCCAGTCATGGGGGAGCGCAGCAGAGGGAATGTCCATCCATGGGGGAAAGCGGCAGAGGAAATGTGTAGCCACGGGGGAAAGCGGCAGAGGAAATGTGTAGCCACGGGGGCGGGGAGGGGGGGGCGGCAGAGGGAATGTCCAGTCATGGGGGGAGGGCGGCAGATAGAATGTCCATCCATGGAGAGGGCGGCAGAGTGAATGTCCATCCATGGGGGAGGGTGGCAGAGTGAATGTCCAGCCATGGGGCAGGGCGGCAGAGGGAATGTCCAGTCATGGGGGTGGGCGGCAGAGGGAATGTCCAGTCATGGGGGTGGGCGGCAGAAGGAATGTCCAGCCATGGGGGTGGGCAGTAGAAGGAATGTCCAGCCATGGGGGAGGGCGGCAGAGGGAATGTCCAGCCATGGGGGAGGGAAAGCTCTCTGTCTGTCTGCCTGTCTGCCTGTCTGTCTGGCTGTCGGTCTGTCTGTCTGTCTGCCTGTCTGCCTGTCTGCCTGTCTGTCTGTCTGTGTGTCCCCCTTGAGGTTGGATCTTGAGGCAACACATTAAAGGAACACCCCGCGCCGCTAATTGAGGACGTTGAGGACAGCGCTTGAGCTGTGTCTATTGGACTTGGCAGGCACCTTCCTGCGGGAATCGAGGCGTAATTTGTAATGCTGGTTACCGCGGGACCCGACTGACGACCATTTGGCCTGTGCCCGACGCCCAAGGGCACGAGAACAGAGGCTTTCTAAAGCCACCAGTGAAAGCCAATGCCATATATTTAAGCCAGACCCGGCCTGGGGATCTGGGGATGGTTTCACTTAAAATTCACTGCATTGTCAGAGCTGGGGTTAAGTGTTGGCTTAGACAAAATGCACGTTTTAGTGAAGAGAATCCAAACGGTTGTCATTCTTTACCAGCCTGTCATACAATCCTCCTTTAACCAGAAAATAAAATGTTGGGATAATAAACCTGCAGGGACAATGAAATCAGGTTGAGTGAAACTTGCCCCAGACGCATGTGCCAGGATTCGAACCTATGACCTGTTAGCTGTTATCTGCACTCAGCCTGCGTGCCAAATGAGCCAATCAGGTTCCCCATGTCATCAGACATGTACCTGTCCAGTATGTATATTAGAGCGCAAGACTCCAATACGTGTCATTTTAGAAACATACATTCCATTAAATGCAACAGAGCTCTTAACTCACGTTAACAGATATCACCGGCTCTAAAATTTGAACTTAACTTTATATCATACCCCACCGAGACTAACAGTGAGCTTATACAGTTCTACTTGCTTCATGGCAAACGTTTTTGAATCTAATACTATTATTAACTGATGTGTATGGAATTATGTCTGTGTTAGCTTATCTGTATTGACATGCAAAATCCTATAATTATAAATATACATAAATCAGAGCCATCTATTCCCTTGATTTGTTAAAATTTAAACATTTGTGTGACCACGACAGGATGTAGGGGAGAAACAATTTATCTCGTTTGCAGCTGTTTGCCATTGTACCGTACTGAGGATCAGAACAGCGTTCAGTGATTGAACCGATTTGTGGGCTGTCATATAAAAATTGAGTGACGTGTGCATGACGCGCCTTCCCGGCGGCCCTCGGTTCTCTCGGCGCTGACCTCCATTTGTCTTGGGCTCCGAGCGGCCTTGTAAATTGGCCAGGCCGGGCGATAATCGGGATCTCCGGCAACTAATTACGGCCGGGGACGATTCACGCTGGTCGTCTGAACTAGTGACAAATTGTCACGTGGTCCTTTCTGTGAGCCTGGTTTGTAGGCTACTTCCGGTTCCCGGGAAGCTACGACAACGCTCCCTGCTCAGTGCGTCTGGTCTAGTATATCGTTCTTTATGTTCGCACCACGAGTTTGGGTCTCCAGTTTATCACTTCACAATATTGTTGAACAAAATGGGGAATTTTTTTCAGTCCTTTATCACACTTTGAATGGTATATGTAAACTGTAATGTTAACCATTATACAAGCAGTTTCACGTCTCATTTCATTCTGTATCGAACAACATATGCATTTCTAGGACAGACCCTGATATGATCGTCAAAAAGTTTATCGTATATTATGCTATATGTGGAAGTATTTAGTGGTGACAGTCGCCCGGATTTTCTTGAAAAAGGGGGCGGGGGTGGGAGGGGGGTTGTGGAGTGGAGGGGGTGTCTTCTTTGGATTTGATGACCTACATCATGGTGATGAGGACGGGGCTTTAGGGACTTGGCCACTCACAACAGATTTATACTTCACAGCCCCCCTTGTTTCATGAACCGTTATACATAGATGCAAAACAATTTTTGCGAGCAACAGAACGTTTACATAAAATATAGATACTGCCTTACTTTTAAAGCCGAAAACCTCAGTCGAGGAATCGTGTATGTGACTTGGTTGAAACGCCCAAAATAAAAGTGTTTCCGGGTGAGAATATCCGAGTGCCGTGTTGCATTAGTCGTAGGCCGGATGGCGCTGCCGTCGGGTAACACCCATCCCCCAACCCCACTCCCGACAGCTAGAATCTCTCCTTTTGGGTCGTCAAAACCCCATTGGGTAACCATGGTAACGAGGCGTACCATGTGATATAAGAAGCCCCAGAGACCCTACGTTGTCGGAAGAGTGATCAGTCACCGCATTAGGACCTTCATATGTCACGTGATACATCTCTCATAACAGTGAGGCAGCGGCACCAGCCTGCTTGATGCGGGGTCCGCTCGCGGTATCCCGCAGTCCTGGGACGGGGACTTCAGAGTGATATATACCATGTCCCCAGACTATAATGACCCCTAAGTATCACGTGTCATGTCACACCCGCGTGATAATGGCGTCACTTGGTGTCGCGCTGAGGCGCCGCGTGTGAGATCACGGTGCGGCCTGGCTACCAGTCTACCAGGGAATCAGGATATCAGGGTACCAGTCAACCAGGGAACCAGGCTATCAGGGTACCAATCTATCAGGGAACGAAGCTATCAGGTTACCAGTCTACCAGGGAACGAGGCTATCATGGTACCAGTCTACCAGGGAACCAGGCTATCAGGGTACCAGTCTACCAGTGGACCAGGCTATCAGGGTACCAGTCTACCAGGAAACCAGAATACCAGGAAACCAGCCTACCAGGTTACCAGACTACCAGGGAACGAGGCTATCAGGGAACCAGTCTACCAGGGAACCAGGCTGTCCGGGTAACGGTCTACCGGGGAACCAGTTTAGCAGGGAACCAGGCTATCAGGGTACAAGTCTACCAGGGAACGAGGTTATCAGGGTGCCAGTCTACCAGGGAACCAGACTATCAGGGTACCCGTTTACCAGGGAACGAGGCTATCATGGTACCAGTCTACCAGGGAACCAGGCTATCAAGGTACCGGTCTACCAGTGAACCAGGCTATCAGGGTAAAAGGCTACCAGGGAACCAGGCTATCAGGGTACCAGTCTACCAGGAAACCAGACTATCAGGGTACCAATCCACCAGGGAACCAGGCTATCAGGGTACAGTCTACCAGGGAACCAGGCTTTCAGGGAACCAGCCTATCAGGTTACCAGACTACCAGGGAACGAGGCTATCAGGGCACCAGTCTACCATGGAACCAGGCTGTCCGGGTACCAGTCTACCGGGGAACCAGTTTAGCAGGGAACCAGGCTATCAGGATACCAGTCTACCAGGGACCGAGGTTATCAGGGTGCCAGTGTCTGCTTAGCTACGTAGCCGAGAGCAATATTTATGTCCGCAAAGGAATAACAAACTTGTTTCATGTTATTGCTGTGAGCGCAACAAAACAAACTGCAGTATCAATTATGGTCCGACGAGCACTGCTATAAGGGTGTGTGGCGGTGTTGTGCATTACGTCGAAATACATTGCAATTTGTACTTGAATTTATATTTACATTTGTTAATCCTTAACATATCGAGACAAGCATAAAATCAATATGTATAAGCAGGTTTAACGAGGGAACCAAGGACATAACGCTGAATTAAGATGTAGTATCATGCGGACATGCGCCAACCCAAGTAGCGAAAAGCAGATCAGCTTCATAACCTCACTGCTTGGTGGTGGAGTCCGTAATGTCAACCAAGGTCTCTTACGTCTGTCTAGTACCCCGGATCTGTGCCTCACCCTGGTGAACTGTTCCGTCCCGGACCTACATTGGCCAGCCTCTCACATATCTCTCATGCAAAGCGATGCTCAGTACGTCTGCGGTAGTTACTGTTGCCTGGTTACGTCCGTCCATATACGTAACTAAGACGATGGATTGGCCGTTTATTCTTTACTGAAAAAGTAAATGTGAGACTGGAAGGCGTTCAACATGGGGAGTTGAGCAGGGGAGGGGGTGGGGGAGCAGCTGTGTTCACATGCATGACCCGTCGGATGGTTCTGAATATTAGTAGGTATCCTTGTCGGGCATTTGATTTGGCAATTTTCTCACAGCCCTTTATTCAATTCCATATTCAAAAACCACGTTACTTTAGACTGCGTCCAATAAATTGTATCCATCGTGGGAATGTCATTTATTCATGGAATAATTTGTCATGAATAATTTTACCGACAAAGCCGAAGGATGCGCTATTCGGATCCAAGCCTCCGCTCAACGTATCTTCCTCGAATTCCTTTTATTGGTTTCAATATCAATTAATATTGAATCAAAATTAACCTATTGGCGTTGCGATCATAACTCGCCCATAACGGGGGTGGAAGTCCAGCCCATATCTGAACGAAAAAACGAATGTCTGCAATGGTCCAGGACACAAATATACGCCATACATTAGCGATTCTCGCCCGCCCGCGTGATTACACGAGATTTGTTACCTTAAGTGATGAGTCTGCTGCTTGGGTTCAACGATGGAGGATTGTTCAACATGAGATCGACGAGAGAATGGTTCCACCTAGGTAACCACCAAGATGAGGACGATATAAATGCGGTGGTCTCGCGGTCTCGTCACTTACGTGTTGACGTCTCTGGAATGAGTCTGGCGTCTCCTGCTGATTACGTGGGTTGCCGAGCGGCATCAAGCGGCGCAGGGAAGAGGCGCCACTTTACCCATGATTCACCATGATTCGACAAGGTCTGGTTTTAGGCGCCAAACAAAACAGCAAACGCGAAAGAAGTATTAACGCACTGGTGCTAAGATATAAGTACTCAAATTAGCAAGTGCCAAGGCACAACCGATGACCATGAGCCATACAACAAGCTACACGTGCACTGGTTGCACACACGATCCCTATGATTTTTGTTTACCGTGTGACAAGGGACTTATAACGTCACAGTACTTTTTGCGACATTGCAATTCCGTGCATTGAAATATGACGACAGATTTACGACTGAAATATGATTGGTGACACGCCAAAGCAAATTTAGCTCATATTACTTTCCCGTGTTTCCACCTTTATATTATCGAGCTATAACGCTACAAACAGTAAAAGGGAATACTTTTTCCACTTGTTTTTATACCGACCAATTTAAATTCTGGGAGCGAAGAAAATGACGTCAAAGTAGAATACAAACGCACGTGCTTTTACATTGAGGCCCAGATTATCTTGAGGCGTTGACATAGAAACGAAGTTAGGAAGTGTGATCGCCCTTTTGAATTCTTGGTATACATGAGATGATCCATCGGAAGTGTATTAAACATAGTCTTGTTAACCTAATTAACAATGAGCCGACCAGCATTCTCTCTAAAATAGACACGCACAGCATACATGGATTCGCAAACTACCACAAAATCATTATTCTAGATAAGTACTCCTACGACTGTAATATTGAAAACTGCTACATATGCCAGCATTAACATTTATTCATGGAGGGGTAAGTATTTGTTTGACGAGGGGGCTCTAAGGATGGGGGGTGGTTCATTAAAATTTAGTCCAAACGTTTACCCTTTGTATGATACGTTTTGTTGGTTTTTATGTTCTAGATGCGTGTTCCGCCATCTAAGCATTTTTTGTGTGAACTGATATATAAAGGCGGCCATAAAGGTTAGCGATTAATTAATCTTAGCCTGTGTCTCCCAACCTGCAATACCTCTGTAATGCGTATGTACTCATGTAGCAACATATTTATTTGTTTTGGTTGAATAAATGAAATGAACTCTGAACCCTGAACTCTGGAAGATTCGTGGCGATTTAGGTACCAATGGATCAAGTCGTTTTTGTCTAATGAGGCTATGTAACTATATATAGTTTACCCCATCGTAATAGATAACGACTTTTAGCATAAAAATCCCGATAGGAAAATCTTTTTTAACAAAGAAACAACAAGGCGATAAAAATAGATGTCATATGACCCAAATCCGACCTTTCATGTTGATGACGTCACGTGACGTCATTAAATTGACGGTGAACCTATTTTGGGATGGATTATATCGACTCCATTAACCAATCTTTATAGGCTGACGACGATTGAGAAAGTCATAGTGGGAAAAAAATTTCTATCAAGTTTGAACATACGAAAGATATTACGTCATTTTGCGCATAACAAGGTGGCTACCGCTAACTGCCGAACGACCAAGATCAGACGGTCGCGGCCGACAGTAAAATACGACGAAGAGAGTCATTGTGCCACTAAACAAGCTGTGTCGGTCATCGAGTTATGGCTGCTGATATAGCCCCCACCCCCTGGTCAAGCCGCAGAGGCCCCCCACTCCACCGACGGAGAATAAAGAAGCCTATTCATGTCCACGAGCAGCAGCCTGATGCTAAAGAATGGCCAATGGCCACCCCTCACCGCTTCAGCCGCATATGCACTGTAATCTTAAAATTCAAGGCCCTCCCCCACCCCTGGATTTGCCCCTGACTGCCACAACTTACAATCACCAGGCCTCCATCAGCTTATCAACGCCTCACTGCAAATGGCATTACTAATTCGTCAGACCATGTACCCTCCCCCTCGCCCCTTCCCCGACAGGGATCACTGCGAGCTGAGACACTTCCGTTAATTACAATGCAATCCTCTCTGCATCGCTTAAGTCTTCTTAAAGCGGTCGTGACCCCAAACCGCTATGGTCTATGAGCAGTTTATTTACGTCATTTGCTTTTGACTGTGATGCTGTAAGGGACGAGCGACCTCTGGCGTCGAGATAGTGGGATCAGTATAAATAAATGCACGCTATTCACATACGTCAGCTCGTGTCCAACTCTCGTGGGATCTTCCTACCAAGCCGGGGTTAGAGTTTTCAGGTCCATGATGAATCTAGTTTATGTGGCGCGCCGTTCACAGAAACAGAGAAGGGGGTTCTGTAAGAACAATGGCCAACGAAGGCTTCCCTTTGTGAAACGTTGTGCTTTCAACGCTATTGCGAGTCGATTTGTTTGATAGTGGTTTTGACCGGAGAATTTAGCATTCGTTTGAGCCCGTTTTGCGTGCTGTTTTTGTGATCGTTCTTCGAATTCTTGGTCCGCTGAGTCGTTGGAAGACACTGACGCGCATAAGGGCTTTTTAGGTTAAATGGGCGAAAAGGGACTCTTTACCGCTGTTTTATATTAATGCCATTATTTAGGAAGGATTGAAAACGGGAGCGGTCGTTATTCTGAATCCTGGCAGTAAACTTCCGCCACAAGCGACCTAACTGGACCCAACCCAAGGAGGAAGGAGGGTGGGGAAGACGGGCGGGTTGGAGCAGCGATCGAAAGACCGCCAGATCACAGCGCCACCAAGTCGCCCTGTGAATGCCGTGACAAGGCGGGTTCCTCGTTTCGTTGAATGCTTAAGCCCATCAATTACCACATTATCACGCATTGTCACCTGCCTGATAATTGGACCTGCTCAAGACTGCTGTCAACCTTTTTGGCGTCAATTTCGGACATTTTTCGTCACACATATGAATTCAGTTATACAGGCCACAGTACAATGAGACCACAATGGGCGCATCACGCTAAGATTAATGGTAAAGTGTGGTATGCATTGTGAGATTTACTCCCGACACCTGACTTTAATAGACGACCCTATTTGACTATTTATTGATTCCCATAAAGGGAAATGAGGAGGGCTCTCACCCTATTGTGCAAATTAATCTGTGGGTTTTTCTCTTCTCTCGGAATATAGGGAATTATAGAGAAGCTAATAGCACGGGGATCCTGCGATCGTGATTGTGGAGAGTGCGCAATGAAGCAGCGCCCCTAGCGCCGGAATTATGACATTTTCATACCCATAACTGCGTATTGTGTGTAATGTCGCAAATAATTGCTTTGCCACACTGCATCAAAAGTTGCACAGGAAGAGGTTCGTAGAATCCAACTAGGTGATTTCTTTGAAGATTCAACCATTATTGTTGGAAATACAAGGCATGCGCTCGTTGACGCAGCTATTGAGGGGATTAGCCTGTTTTAATGTAGCCTACTGTGCACCCCACAATGATCGCTGGCCTTTATCATAATTTCTCCTTTTAGCCGCAGGCACAAACACTGTCAACTGTGATCTGCGATCTGGACCGAGAGTTTGCATCCTAACATTAATTTGGCGAGTGTTAACGCTTCGTATCGGCAGACCGGCAAGGAGGAAATCAGTTAAGGCCAACCGCCCCCATCAATGTCGAGCAGCGCGCCATTTTGCCGGAGCTAGTGACGTATATTGTGACCCTTCATGTGGCGCCGCCTACCGTTATAACTGGAAGCTATCTCGCGGAGGGAAGTCTTCACAGTGGAGGCACATTTCAGGGAAAACGCGTGAAACGAGAGAGCAGGGCCGCGATTTACGGATGAAGTGCGGCAGTTCTTAGTAGAATATAGCTTCCAAAGAAATTGATATGTCTTGCGACGATTCTCCGTAAAAACAAACATGATTGAAGTTGTTTTCTCGCAGCTCTATATAATAGCGATGATCACGCGCTATTGTTTTGCTTACACATAAGGCTTCATTTTCGGTTTTAATATAATTAGAGTATCGCCTTCTGATTGGTAGATCGATCAACACTTCCAAAAAGGGCTGCCGCCGGGTTAAGCGGCGAAATCGTTGCTGGCGCTCACTTCTAAATTTTATTGTGAGCCGGAAACATTTTGTAATTTGAAGGATAGACACTACGTTATTATATTAATCGGACACCGAATCGGTCAAGCAGCGTTAGAGGCCAGAATGGCGGCTTCCTTTAACTACAGTTAAAGCGACTCGAGCTGGCCTCCACACATTCTGCCTGTCTCGTCATCTGACGCGCTGCTCATGCCATCATACCAATACAGGGGGCCTCCGTGGTGTACTGATAGATCCTGGGTTCGAATTCCCGCCTGAGCAGCTAATCTGGGATGTTTCATTCATTCATTCATCCTCGTGCCGGGAGATTCATTGGCTCAGTTTGTCCCTTGTGTGCACCAAATCGGTAAACAACACCAATTTATCCTCCTCGCGAATGACCATGGTGGCGCCCTTGGTGGCGCCCTTGGTGGCGCCACTGATGACGACCTCGGTGGCGCTCATGGTGACGCCCTCAGTGGCTCCCCTGGTGACGCTCTCGGTGACGCCCCTGGGGACGACCATGATGGCGCCCTCAGTGCTGCCCCTGGTGGTGCCCCTGGTGACGCCCCTGGTGGCAGCCCCGGGTGGAGCCCTCGATGGTGCCCTCGGTGACGCCCCTGGTGACGCCCCTGGTGGCGCCCTCGGTGGTGCCCCTGGTGGCGCCCTCGGTGGTGCCCCTGGTGGTGCCGCTGGCGGCGCCCCTGGTGGACCACCTGGTGGCGTCCCCTGCGGCTCCAGACTGGCAGTTTCGCACAAAGTCAGTAATTACTAAAGCTCGGAAGTATTTTAAAACTGAAACCCTCCGTACGCTCTACTTCTCATTTATCCATCCATACATTTTTATTCTCATGAACTATGGGGAACTGCTTGTCAATCTTATCTTTGGCCACTTGTTGTGCTGCAAAAAAGAGCTGTTAGAATTATTACTGGTGTAGAAAGAAATGCTCATACAGATCCGCTGTTTCGAAAGCTGAATATTGTACCTTTGTCGAATATGGCTGAATATTGCATGTTGATATTTATGTTCAAACTCTATACAGGTCAGCTACCAAAGGTGATTGCCTCTCTATTTATCAATAATTATCAAATACACGGTTATGGTACTCGAGGATCCAAGTTGTACCACACACCTAAGGCCAGAACGAATTATCTACGGAAGACTGTGAAGTATAGAGGTAGTATAGTGTACAACGAATGGTGCAATAGAATAAATTTCAACGCCGATTCAATAGAAGTGTATAAACGAGAGCTCAGATCAAAGATATTTGTCCATCTCCAAAATCCATGAAGTGCTGACTTACCATGCAATAAGCCTTTTCTGTTGTATTTATTTGTTTTGTTCTTTTTTTTCCATGATTTGTACACAGTCTAGCTGATATGTGAATAATATGAAGTATTTTGTATGAGCTCTGCAGCTAATAAGCCTTGCTTCTGCTGCTGTTAATTTGTTGAATGTTACTGCCTTTTGATGTTGTATAAGCTTGTCAAACAACTGTAACTGATTTAATAGAACAATAAACCGATTCAATTCAATTCAATTCAATTTATTCCCTGGCCTCTCTAACATGCCTCCAACTGAGCCTTCTATGCGCAGCGTCATCAATTGGTTTGATGCCATGGTTATGAACGGACAAAATTCCTGTGCCAGCTGTTCTTGCTATTCTAATGGATTATATCTTCAGGTCTCACCGGGACGCGCACGTCGTTGAACTAAATCAATGCAAGACCTCCCTGTTTTATGTTGTGCGTGGTGACATGGAACAGGTCCTTGAAGTTCCGAAAAGGTGTCTTCATTTTATTCGCTTGGGACTGACAATCTAAATGTGATCCTGCCCAGTTGCCCTATCTGTTTGGCGCCCATGGGGCTTGTCTCTCTAGTAGTGATGGCGACTAATGTCTATTTGAGAAACTATAAGGTGAAAGGCACGGATGTTTGTACGTGTTTGTTATAGAGGCCCCAGAATCCAGGACACATCTCTTCTGAGACTGTCCGTATTTCAAGCGTGTGTAGATAGAGTTTGCTAATTGAGTAGAACCATATAATTTATCATGTGAAGACACACCCTTTATTGCCTGTAAATATGCTTTTGGGCTCTCTGATACACGGTGCAGTAATTACTCATTCATTCCCTGCTTATTGTAAAAAGAAACATATATTTATGTGACTGGAAAGGGAAGACAACACACCTCCAATTATGTCTCAGGGTTAAAAAGTCAAGCTTTCTGGCAGAGCTATGTGCTCTGCTCAAATATTGATGTCTTCACATTTCCACCATTGTCGGGTGTGGTCTGCAAAACAATTATATAAATCACTCAAAGCCAAAAAAATCTACTCCTATTGTCTAAAGAAATCATTGGCATCATTGTGTGAGAAGGTTCCTTGGCCTTTACCCAGAACTCATCTGTATATATATATTGCTATATTTAAATACTGATATATAGATATATATTTGTTTACGTTTGTGCAGAAGACTTTCCCATAAAATTCATAATGATGTTGATCAAAGAAAACCACATGAATAATCAGATTACAGAAGATCCGTTAGAATTGGTTACAATACACAATGAGTATGTTATCTATTTGTAGCATGAACGTTCGTGGCTTGGGTTCCCCGATAAAGAGAACAGATGTACTGGAATGGCTAAAAGATAAACGTGTCTCAGTATATTGTTTACAAGATGTACATTTCAGTGTGTCCACACAGTCTTTTACAAAATGAGTTTAATGGTACATGTTATGTGAACTCACCGTCTTCGCAGGCCAGGGGGGTAGCAATCCTATTGAAAAACGATTTTGAATACACGGTGCACAGTTGTGAGAAAGATGAACTGGGCGATTTAATTATATTAGATATTACAATGTGTGGAAATAGATTGACGCTTGTTAATATTTATGGACCCAATAGAGATAACCCTAGGTTTTACAAAGAAATTAACGAAAAGGTAGAGAAGCTAGACAATACATGCATAATAATGTGTGGGGATTGGAACCTAGTGCTAGATTTTGAGCTTGAAACACGGGGATATAAGCGCGAAAATAATGTTAATGCAAAGAGAGAGGTCCTCGGTGTTATGGAAAAACTTGAGCTGATCGACTGTTGGCGAGTTGATCACCCTCGGACTAAGCGTTTTACGTGGACTAACCAGCAGCGAAAAGCTCAGAGGGCTAGATTAGACTGTTTTGTGACATCGGCCGATATCCACGCTATGATGAAAAAGTCAGATATTACTCCAGGTTATAGAACCGATCACTCTTTAATTACCATTGATATAGATTTTTATCTCGCAGACAGAGGGAAGGGATTTTGGTAATTTAATACGTCGCTACTAAAAGACGTCTTGTATGTAAATTTGGTAAAAGAATTTATAGCAAACATGGTGGAAATGCATAGAGCTCCTGGTACAGCGTCAAGCCCCGACACTGTAAGATTTGCATTAAGTGACCAAATGTTCTTTGAGATGCTCAAGTTAGAAATCAGAGGCAAGAGTATTTGCTATAGCAGCCACAAGAAAAGGGTTTTGTTGAAAGAAGAGGGAGAATTGGAGCAGAGCATTAATGAAATAGAAGCATCCGTAGATCTTAGTCACTCAGAACAACAGAGGCTGGAAACCTTTAAAGAGGAGCTCGAGCGCTTACGTCTGCCTAGAATGAAAGGTGTCTTTTTGAGGTCGAAATCATTGTACTATGAGGAAGGTGAAAAACCAAGTAAATACTTTTGTAATCTTGAAAAACGGAACTATGTCAACAAGCTCATAAATAGATTAATGGTTGACGGTACAGAAGTCGTGGAGCAACAAAGTATATTACGTGAACAAATGTGTTATTTTAGTGCGCTGTATGCAAATCATGATAATCCGGGCGCAGATGATGATGTACCTGCATTTTTAAATGTTAAACACGTTAAGATGCTCGATGTGACGCAAAGAGAATTATGTGAGGGTAATATTACAATGACTGAGGTAGCTGACGTTGTAAAGAATATGAAAAAAAAAATCACCCGGCAGTGATGGATTTACGATAGATTTGTACAAGTTTTGCCGGAAGGACATAGGTCACTATCTACTAAGAAGTCTTCAGTACGCCTATGAAGACGGTTCCCTCTCTGTTACACAGAAACAGGGTGTAATAACATGTTTGCCCAAGGGGGATAAGCCAAGGGAGTTTATGAAAAACTGGCGTCCAATTTCTTTACTAAATGCAGACTATAAGGTTTTATCAGGCGTTTTAGCACAGAGAATGAAAAATATATTACCCGATATTATAAGTTCGGACCGGAAAGGCTTTTTAAAAGACAGATTTGTTGGAGAAAACACAAGGTTGGTCTATGATGTTATGCACTATCTAATTGAAAAGGGCAGAACGGGCCTGATGTTAATCATAGATTTTGAAAAGGCTTTTGACACTCTGAGCTGGAAATACATATTACAAGTGTTGGAACGGTATACTTTTGGGTGTTCTTTTCGAAAATGGTTCAATATTTTATATAAAGATTCTATAAGCTGCGTTATAAAGAATGGTTTCTTCTCGCAATTTTTTCCCCTCGGCAGAGGATGCAGGCAAGGTGACCCACTGTCACCATATTTATTTATACTATGTATTGAGCCTCTGGCCATGGCAATTAAAAAAGATAACACAATCAAAGGTATTCAGATTAAAGGGAAACAATATAAAGTTGGGCAATATGCCGATGATACATTTATTCTATTAGACGGAAGCGAATTATCCCTTAGAAATGTGTTAAGGTTACTAAAACGATTTGAGTATTGTTCAGGGTTGAAGATCAACGTTGAAAAGACATATGCCATATGGTTAGGTAAGCCGGATCACAGGCAGCCTATCTGTACGGACCTACCCATGGCGTGGGTAAGGCACTTCCAACTTCTAGAGATTAAATTCAGTGTAGACCTGAGCAGTATGATTGATTTAAATTATGGATGGAGACTACCAGAATTTGAAAAAATACTTAATTTATATGGTAAGCGCAATTTATCTCTTCGAGGAAGGGTCATTGTTGTCAAGACACTTGCACTGCCCAAACTGATCCATATCATGTCAGCCTTGCCTATGCCTGGAACACGGTATTTAGATAGAATTAACGGAGCCAGTCGAGGTTTTGTATGGAATGGCAAGAGGTCAAAAATTCCGGCTATTAGGTTGGCGCAAAGGGTAGAGTCTGGAGGAATCAATCCCCCACATATTGAATCAATGTTAAAGGCCTTGAAAATATGTTGGGTACCCAAATTAATTCCATGTGAGGGAGCCTGGCAAGACTTGTTCTGTAGCACGATATGTGGCGAAAAGGTCCTATGTTGGGAATTGGATTTACAGTCTTTAGGTGATTTTGCGTTGATGAGTAACCCATTTTGGGCCGATGTAGCTAAATCGTGGTACCACTTTAGGCAAACCTGCAAGGTTGATATCAACGTTCTAGAATATTCTTTGTGGAACACCTTTTTTATGACAAATGAAAATTTAATACGACGAAAAGAAGAATTTATAAAGAATGGGGTTGGTTTTGTTAATGATATTGTGGATGAAAATGGATTCTTTCTGGGCTGGAAACCCTTTGTAAATAGATATAAACTAGACATAAATTTCGTAGATTTTTATGGTTTTATGCATTCTATACCAAGAGACTGGAAAGAACAATGTTCTGTACTGCATGGAAAACAGGCATCCGTTACATATAACTTTACAGACGCTATTTTGAAGGTAAAACGCTTGTGCAACCATCTGTGTAATGTATTCGTTGAGTCTTTGCCATATAACATTGTTAATGAAACGAAATGGGAGGAAATATCGGAACCACAAATAGAGTTAGAATGGAAACAGTTTTACAAACTAAGAGTAAACGCCACTGTCGATGAACGTTTGAGGAGCTTCCAGTATCTTATTCTTCATAGAGCATTAGTAACAAATACCTTTTTATATAGATGTAAATTTGTGAGCTCCGATACATGTGTATTTTGTGGAAATGAATCGGAAACAATTGACCATTTATTGTATAGTTGTATATTTGTCAAGCCTATATGGAACAAAATAGCAAATTGGTTAAACGAGGCCGACCCAAATCTGGTACTCGAAGTGTCCATCCAATCCATCATACTGGGAGTAGTTACCTCGCTACATAGTAGATTATTAAATCATTTAGTGTTAATAGTGAAGAAATATTTCTATATTTGTAAATGGGCCACAAAGATTCCAAATTATCAAAGTGTCATCAATAGTGTTAAGTATTACTATGCTGTGGAAAAATCCGCGGTAGAACAAAAACCTTCTTTGTCTGTTATTATATTTAAGAACAAATGGGAACCCATTATGTGCAATTTAATGAATATTTAGAGATGATTAAGTGCTTTTATTGTGGTAAAAACGTGGTCTTTGGTGTACCAAGCAATATATTGTAATGCTATGCGTTTATTATGGATCTGAAATATATTACTTTTGTACTGTAACATCGTTATGGAAATAAAAATATATATAAAAAAAGAAAAAGAAAAAAAGAACTGATCCGTTTAATGTGGTTTTTGCAGCATTAATATAGTAATCCTGATCACCCAGCAAACTGAAAGGTTGATTTTGCTCCGTTTCATGTAGCAAGAGCAGGAAATACGTCTGTTGAGTGACATGAGGCAGACTGCTATCACGTCTCTCTGCCTTCGTTTAGTACATGTGGCGTAAACTATGGAATCACGCATTTTTTAATGTCCTTTTATTTCTTATTCTCAGCAGCATAGTGTAGTGTTAGAAGTCTTTGATGTGAGGTCCCGGATGCAATAAGGGAGGCATCACGTGACTTTTACCAGGAGTCCAGCATTACGCCCTTTAGTACTACATAAGACACTGGATCGCTGTTCGGTGATGCGCAGAGCGAGCGGAAGAGAGCGGTAGAAAAAGAGAGGTTATTTTTCCTTTGATCAGCGATGGGGCGTTTTTGTAGTTTCTCCGCCAGTGTCAGTCGCTGGTAATGGAGACGGCGGGCTTCCAAGCAGGTACCTTCAGGCGTGGTTTCCCTAGAGTTAATCTTCGCTTCAGTAACTCATAGGGAAGCGTTTCATCTGACATTACGTTGTCTTTATTTCGCAGAAACGCACTTTTATCTCAGTTATTCCGCTTTGCCGCCAATAACAATTATCGTTAAACTTTTTGTATTTTCATTGGAAATTACGTGTAGTTCACCATGTTGGGTAAATCAGGCTACGTCGGATGCGTAGCTTTGTAGGGAATGTTTGGTCGTTAGCAGATTGGAGATTGAGTTGCTGCCAGGCCAGCCATCGTGCCGGAGCAGTCTGGCTTCTAACGCTGCTTTACCGATTCATATAAAACCCAAGTGTCCATCCTCCAAATTGCAGAATTTTCCCTCCTGTCTGTAGCTCACAGTAAAATGTAGAAATGACCGCCAGCCACAATTTCAGTGACCAGGTGGCAGCCCTTTTTGGAGGTGTGTCCGCTGCTGACCAATCAGGAGGCGATACTCCAATTATGTTCAAACCGAAAATGACGCCTACTGTCTTAGCAAAACAAGAGCGTTTGATCGCAAGTATAAATAGCTGCGATTCTAACTCGAATCTTGGCTATTTTTCGAAGACAATCGTTGCAAGAGATATAGCAACATGTGTCGATGCTATTAAGTGAGTTAAGTTAATGTTAAGTGAGTTCCCTCCGCGAGATAACTTCCAGTTATAACGTAATGCGTCACCACATGAAGGGTTACAAAATGGCGCGCTGCTCAACATTGATGGGAGCGGGTTAAGCTTAATTTTTCTCTCCTGACCAGTCGGCGGAACCGAAACGCTCGCCAAATTAATTTTAAGATGTAAACGTTCGGTGCAGATAGCGATTAGATTAGGTTAGACACCCGCTTTAATTTAATTTAATTTAATTTAGTGTGAATGGCTTTACAACCAAATAACGCTATACAGGGCCTTTAAATTATATCTTATGCGCCGGCAACACGTAAAATAAATTCCCCACCCGATTTTTTAGTGTTGTATTCAGTTCCTATAATTGCCTAATCAACAAAGCGTGGGTATCCCACACAACACGGGTTCTAGTGAATGGGAGGAGAAGATTGTTTGAGACACATGTAACTTCAACCCGTGGCCTTTTAACGTTGAGATTCACCGTGTTCGCCATTAACGTAGCGTCCTGTGAGCTGCAGAGCTTGTGAATTAGAGAAGAGAACCTCGTCCTTTAAAAGGTGCCGCTGAAGACGCCGAAGCCTGTTTTTCTACCGATGTGACGTAAACTAGGCCGACGCCTGGCATTCGATAGGTCATAACCAATTCGACGCTTTGAGATAAAACTTGTTGGGCCTCGATTTTGATTTGGTGCTGAGTTTGGTTGCGTAGGTCGTTAAGTTGGCGGGTGGTCCATATGATTGGGGGGAGTTTTCACCAAGATGAGGAAGATATAAATGCGGTGCTCTCGCGTCCTCATCGCTTACGTGTTGACGTCTCTGGAATGAGTCTGGCGTCTCCTGCTGATTACGTCGGCGGCCGAGCGGCATCTAGCGGCTTAGGGAAGTGGCGCCACTTAACCATGATGCACCGCGATAAGTTTTTCCCGCGTGCGTGTTTTATGGATTGGCCACAGTGCTGAAGTGGACGCGGAACACTACTTTGAGGGTAAGCTCAAGGTCATAAGCCGAGCATTCTAAAAGTGCGCCACCTGCTGATGATATTAAATACAAACAACACAAAGCAAAGAATGCAAATGCAACACTTCGTTGGTCGGAACATTTTGTTAAGTATTCAGTACGCGGTATCTGTTTAGTGTGCATTTGTCAGGGATAACACGCGGAAAGCTGTGCCTTGCTACATTTAGCACAGCAAAGTACATCCAAACTTACCCTCAATATAAATATTAATCTGTTTTCAGCAGATTTGGTCGAAACTTGACAGCCCGTCATACAAGTTACGATTGCAATGCAATAGTCGTCCCAGTGAGACGATGTCAAAGCCACCACTGGTGCTAAAAGTCGTCTGCTTCTCGTCAGGGAAGATTCCACGGATGGAAGTTTGCCTTGTCGGTTTATTTGCTAAGCATTTTCCTCGTTTTATTCAGAATAATGTCTTCTATTATAGCTAGAGCTATAACTGCCGATCCCCGACTAACTAAGGGCCGGCGCCATAGCTCAGCGGGCTAGAGCGCTCGCATTGAGTGCTCTGGTCACCTGAAAGCCTAACGGCGCGTGGATCGATGGCTCGAGCCCTGCTGTGGCCATGTCTATGTGGTCGCAGGATAAAGATCCCATGTCTGTTTTTGTAAAGAGTAGGGGGTTACCCCAGCAGACATGGCTCCGCTACCCCTTCCTTCTCACATTGACGCGATATGACCCAAAATGGTTAAAGCGTCTTGAATAGCCAACCAACCAACCCAGACTAACTTGATGAAGAGATGGGTTTTTATCTCATATCCAAGTTTTAGGCGACAATTTCGCCATTTCATTGCAAACATGCCGGAATATAATCTTCATTTTTGATCAGCATTAACTTGGTTTCTCGTGACTTGCATGCGAGGAGGACAATGCTCCAGAGCGGCCTACTGACAGTTCCTTCTTTTAGTGCCCGCCATCCGTTCACACTGAAGTATTTACGAGCGGTGTAATGTCGTCTGCCAGGAGTTGCAAAGAAAAAGGGCACAAATCATGGTGGTCCGCCAACGGTTGCCGTGGAAACGTAGAGACAAGGGACCAATCTGTAGAATGGGGAAATTGGAGTCGTAACCGAAAAAGTCGTTGTCAATCTGCCCACCATCATCGAATCATGATCGGTTAATATCATCATCAAGTTCACTTAATTGTCCAGCTGCTGAAATAGTGTAAAATAAGGAATGATGATTGGATGAAGTTTGTATCTGCCAGAAGAAGAATCAAGCGATTGACGCTTAACATGGGCATTTCGTCAGACCGTGCCGGCCGAGTGAATGAGTGCCACGTGCTTGAGGGTTTAAGTGTCTGCAGTGGATGCAGACAGACGGTCTGCTGTGAGCCCCGGTGTCTGACCATCGCCTCTCATGCTATGATCACTCGTCACTTGGCTTTGAATGTAAGTGTGTATCAGGGACCCGGGGCCAGGGACCTGACGCCTTGTGATCTCTGTGTCGTTGACCCAGAGGTCTCTATGGCGACCTCAGGGTGGCAACGCCGAGTCCATTTCTACTCGCACGTCATTCCAAGGCTGACGGGTTACGCGGTGTTATATATCTGGCTTGTTGACGTCTTGCCTACGACAATATGGAATGGACAGTTATTGTCTACAGAATGGTGTTATTGCCTACGGAATGGTGAATTATTCTCTACGGAATGAATTATGGTCTGCAGAATGGTGTTATTGTCTACATAATGGTGTTATTGTCGAAAGAATGACAGGCAGTACCTGTGTATATTGTCAATTTAATTGTTTTGGTGACCTAATGAGGTCACGGTGACTTAACGCCAGTGACCTTGGCCTGACATGTCTTGGCGTCTCTTTTTGCCCTTGTCGCGTGACTTGGCTGGCAAGACTGGTACTGACCGATCACCCATGATGTAATGGCAAGTCGGCTACTACTGAATACATGGGCTTTTTGGTCTTGACTAATCACCCGTGAAGCCAGTAACCAACCGTGAAGCCAGACGGCTACCGGGCAAGGTCATCGTGACCTTATTAAATATAAAAAAAAAACATGTATTCGGTAGGCTAGTAGCCGACGTGCTACTACCGAATACATGGGCTTTTTTGAAGTACTGAGGGTAAGGTACGAAATAGTACGAACGCCTGAGGGTAAGGTACGAAATAGTACGAACGCCTACCGAGGGTAAGGTAAGAAATAGTACGAACGCCTACCGAGGGTAAAGTACGAAATAGTACGAAGGCCTACCGAGGGTAAGGTACGAAATAGTACGAACCAGTAACTGACCTGACGGCTACCGGGCAAGGTCATCGTGACCTTATTAAATAGTAATAAAAAGGCCCATGTATTCGGTAGTAGCCCACTTGCTCCTACCTCATACATGGGATTTTTTGAAGTACCGAGGGTAAGGTACGAAATAGTACGAACGCCTCAGGGTAAGGTACGAAATAGTACGAACGCCTACCGAGGGTAAGGTACGAAATATCTAGTTTTCACCATAAATTATTTTACCTTGAAAACTAAGGGGCGCCCCCTCATTGTCCCAGCAATCCACCCCGTCTCACCGTGCGTCATCCCCATTGTCCTGGCAATCCGCCCCGTCTCCCCGTGCGTCATCCCCATAGTATTGGCAATCCGCCCCATCTCGCTGTGCGTCATCCCTATTGTCCAGGCAATCCGCCCCGTCTCGCTGTGCGTCATCCCCATTGTCCAGGCAACGATTTTTTCGGTTACGACTTCAATTTCCCCATTCTACAGACTGGACCGCGCCATTGTTGTCACGGGGGGTAGACTGTTGCTTAGAGTGCTAGTCCTTGTGCTAGCACTAGGTGGTGCAACGCTCGGCGAGGAGTCTCAGAACACCGACGACTACAACGCCGTTTGTTTACCGTCTAACCCTGGTCACTGCAACACTTCTTGTAGTAACCAGGCGGCCGCACCCTTCCTGGCGAAACAACTGTTAAAATGCGGAGACATCGAGGCCAACCCAGGCCCCATTTACAACCGGGGAGGCAAAGAAAAGACATCTAAAGGTCAAAAAGAACAACCACGAATAACTCGATACGGTAGCCGCAGCAACAACGTTGCGGCAGCAAATACATTCCACATCAAAATCTTGACAGGGCCTGGCGAAGTCTAAAATTAGAGAGTAATATTAAATAATCTTCACACATGAGGGACCTTTTATATTCTTTATAAATTCTTAGTCTATCTGTATTACTATTTGTTACGAAAGCATGAGGCAAATGGTTTCACATGTAAATACTGCCTGGAAGAAAATGGTCTACAGTTAAAGCTAGACGAATTTCATATTGTGGTCAAATGTCCTTGTTACTTACCGTTAAGATCTAATTATATATCTAGAAAAGACCTCCAATATTGCAACCTTGTAGATTTTTGTAATTTGATGTCTTCAAATGATAAAGGAAAACTTCATAACCTAGCCCTATTTGTTAAATGTGCAATTCAACTGTATGAAGAAACATATTCACCTTGAGAGATTTTACTTAATAGCTTTTGTGTTTTCTATTGTAAAAATGTTGTGCTTTGTCGCAAATTAAATGTTTGTATTTTTGTACCATGGGCCTGGTGCCAACAGTTTGAAATAAACATTATTATTATTATTATGACGTGCTGTAAAGTTTCGACCAAATCTGCTGAAAACAGATTAATATTTATATTGAGGGTAAGTTTGGATGTACTTTGCTGGGCTAAATGTAGCAAGGCACAGGATACGGATACCGCGTACTGAGCACTTAACACAATGTTCCGACCATAGAAGTGTTGCATTCGCAATCTTTAATTTGTGTTTTTTTTATTTAATATCATCAGCAAGTGCGTCATGGTTAAGTGGCGCCTGTTCCTTAAGCCGCTAGACGCCGCGCTCGGCAACCGACGTAATCAGCAGGAGACGCCAGACTCATTCCAGAGACGTCAACACGTAAGTGATGAGGCCGCGAGAGCACCGCATTTATATCTTCCTCGTCTTGGTGGTTACCTAGATGCAGCCACGGGCTGTTCACGTTGAAATACCACGTGAAAAAAACTCACCCCGATCATTTGGACCGCCAGCCAACTCAACGACCTACGCAACCAAGCTCAACACCAAACCGAAATCGAGGCCCAATAAGGTTTATCTCAAAGCGTCGAATTTGTCATGATATATCAGCGGCACTTTTTTATGGACGCGGTTCTCCGTTTTCCCTGATTCACAAGCTCTGAATATCAATTGTTAATGGTGAACACGGTGAATCTCCACGTTAAAAGGCCACGTGGAAAAGTTACATGTTACGAGTGACTCAACTCAGTTTCTGGGTAATGACTCCTCCACGCAAGCACCGGTCTCTACCCATGGGTGATGTGAATGGATCAGCCAGTAGAGGGCAGGATTGTAAATACAGTACACGAATTTGGCCATCGACATGATACTATTTACAGACAATAAAGGTGTCTTCACGTGAATACATGGTTCTACTCGATTAGCAATCTCTATCCACACACTTGAAATACGGACAGTCCCAGAAAAGATGCGTGATGGATTCTGGGGCCTTATTACCAAACGTACAAACATCCGTGTCTTATAGTTTCTCAAATAGACATTAGTCGCGATTACTATGTTTCATTTACCGTGTCGTCATATGACATTTCATAGTGTTGGTGCCATTGTTCACGAGAATTCCAGCTGGCTTTCCAATTTCACTTCATTAACATTAGTCCTGCTATTTTCTACTAGTTTCCTTGGTATATATTTTCATATAACCGAGCCAAGGAATCTTCTTTCTTTATGCTATATATATAGAGAGATAAGAAATTATATGCAGTGATTTCATTTGTTGACGGGCATGCGACTGCGCTAAAAAACGCAGTAGTGCAGCTCGCTACAGTTGGGTGCAAATTATGACGTCACGCACGCGCGGGGAAGCAGACGACGGGATATATTTGGCAGATGCAACAAATAGGCCTAACGATAGTTAAATTTTAGTTCCTTCTGTAATCTAAAATATCTCATGTATACATTGCACGTGACCAAATATATAATAGGCAAAACCTTATAACAGTTTTCTCGTCTACGGTAACTGTTATGACTTCCCGGGCGGCTCCTGGTCCCCGTCTAGCCTACTTGCATGACACAATATAGCATACGTCATCAACCTAGAGAGACAAGCCCCATGTGCGCCAAACAGATAGACAGACAACTGGGAAGGGTCAAATTTCGATTTTCAGTCCCAAGTGAAAAACATGAAGACACCCTTCGGGACTTCAAGGACCCGTTCCATGTCCCTCACGCAAAGCATAAAACAAACGGGTCTTGCGTTGTATTGGTTCAACAACCGGCGTGTCCCGGTGAGACCTAAAGATACAATCCATTAGAATAGACAGAACAGCTGGGATTGTATCGGTATGAAAAGATTAGCAGCGACTAAGATGATGAGACATGCAGAATGCGTGGAGGCCAGCTCGAGTCGCTTAAACTGTACTTAAATAAAGCCGCCAGTCTGGCCTCTAACGCTGCTTTACCGATTCATATAATACCGAATTGTCTATCCTCCAAATTACTAAATGTTCCGTCATGTCTGTAGCTCACAATGAAATTTAGAAGTGAGCTCCAGCAACGAGTTCGCCGCTTAACCAGGCGGCAGCGCTTTTTGGGTGTGTGTCCGCGATTGACCAATCAGGAGGCAATACTCTAATTATATTAAAACGGGAAATGACGCCTACTGTTTGGGCAAAAGAGCGCCTAGTCATCTCTAATAAACAATATGTCCATCTCGTCGATCTCACGTTGAATAATCCTCCATCATTGAACCCAAGCAGCAGACTCATCACTTTGTATTCTACTCGGACTTACATGTTGTATGTCAGAGCCTCTACCATTTTCAAGCAACAGACATCCCACGGTCAAAGGTCAAGGTCATCCGATAAACAGAAAAACTTAGAATTTTTTTTTCGCTTCATTTTTGTCATAAAGAGATGCGACTAGCATCCAAATGTTCCACTGATTAGAGGACACAAGCTTATAATGGCCCAAATTATCACGCGCAAAATGACGTCATAGTTTCCGTATGTTCAAACTAGATAGACATATTTTCACCTTATGGTTTTTTCAATCGTCGTCAACCTCCAAAGACTGGTTAATGGGATCGATATAATCCATTTTCCCAAAAAAGGTTCACCGTCAAATAATTGACGTCACGTGACGTCATCAACATGAAAGTCAAAAGGGCGATCGCACTTCCCAACTTCGTTTCTATGTCAACGCCACAAGAGAATCTGGGTCAATGTAAAAGCACATGCGTTTGTATTCTACTCTGACTTCATTTCCCTCTCTCTCAATATTTAGATTGGTAAGTGCGAAAACAGGTATTCCCTTCCACTATGTGTAGCGTTATGGCTTGATAATATAAGGGTAGAAACACGAAAAAGTAATATTAGCTAAATTTGCTTTGGCGTATCCCCCATCATATTTCAGTCGTAAATCTGTCGTCCTGTATCAATGCGCGAAATTGCAATGTCACAAAAAGTCCTGTGACGTCAAAAGTGCCTTGTCACATAGTAATCAAAACTCATAGGTATCGTGTATGCAACCAGTGCACGTGTGTAGCTTGCTGTATGGCTCATGGTCATAAGTTGTGTCTTGGCACTTGCTAATTTGTAAACCGATCATGTCTTAGCTCCAGTACGTTAATACTTGCTTCGCGCTTGCTGTTTTGTTTCGAGCCTAAAACCAGACCTTGTCGCGGTGAATCATGGGTAAAGTGCACTGTTCTATTAGGCCATGAAGACATCAAGTACGTCGCTTGCCACTCGCAGTTCCTGTTTCATGTGGGTGGGGGGGGGGGAGACAGAAAAACTTGTCGCGGTGCATCATGGGTAAAGTGGCGCCTCTTCCCTGGGCCGCTTGATGGCGAGCTCGGCAACCGACGTAATCAGCAGGAGACGCCAGACTCATTCCAGAGACGTCAACACGTAAACGATGAGGCCGCGAGAGCACCGCATTTATATCTTCCTCATCTTGGTGGTTACCTAGGTGAAACCACTCTCTCGTCGATCTCACGTTGAACAATCTTCCAGCATTGAACCCAAACAGCGGACTCATCACTTTTGGTAACAAATCTCGTGTTATCCCGCGGGGGGGCGAGAGCCGCTAATTTATGGCGTATATTTGTGTCCTAGACCAGTGCAGACATTCGTTTTTTCGTTCAGATATGGGCTGGACTTCCACCCCCATTATGGGCGAGTTATCCTCGCAACGCCAATAGGTCAATTTTGATTCGATATTAATTTATATTGGAACCAATAAAAGGAATTCGAGGAAGATACGTTGAGCGGCGGCTGGGATCCGAATAGCGAATCCTTCGGCTTTGTCGGTAAATTCAGTAAAGAATAAACGGCCAATCCATCGTCTTAGTTACGTATACGGACGGACGTAACCAGGCAACAGTAACTACCGCAGACATTTTGAGCCTCGCTTTGCATGAGAGATATGTGAGAGGCTGGCCAATGCAGGTCCGGTACATCCGGAACAGGTCACCAGGATGAGGCGCAGATCCGGGGTATTGGACAGACGTAAGATACGGAGAGTGACCTTGGTTGACATTACGGACTCCACCACCAAGCAGTGAGGTTATGGAGCTAATCTGCCTTTCGCCACTTGGGTTGGCTCATGTCCGCATGATACTAGATCTTCATTCACCGTTATGTCCTCGGTTCCCTCGTTAAACCTGCTTATACATATTGCTTTGATGCTTGTCTCGACATGTAATGAATTAAAAAATGTTGAGGATAATGTATTGGACATACCGTTCGCTGTTAGTAGTGCTAAATAACTGCACAAGTTAGACCGCCACACAACCTTTTGTGTTTCAAGTAAGTCACATACACGAGGTTTTCGGCCTTAAATTTGTTTTTTCCACTTTTCAAAATCCGAGCGGGCGACTGTCCTCTGTCCTAGAAGTGCATATGTTGTTCGATACAGAATAAAATAAAAAGAGACGAGAAACTGCTGGTATGATGGTCAACATTTCAGTTTATAGGCCTATATACCATTCGAAGTAAGATAAAGGACTGAGGAATATTTCCCATTTTGTTCAACCATATTGTGAAGTGATCAACTGGAGACCCAAACTCGCGGTGCGAACATAAAAAACGAGACTGGACCAGACGCACTGAGCCGGGAGGGTAGCTTCCTCGGAACCGGAAGTAGCCTAACAAACAAGGCAAATCGAGGCTCACGTGACAATTTGTCACCAGTTCTGACGACCAGCGTGGATCGTCCCAGCCCGAAATTAGTTGCCGGAGATCCTCATTATCGTCCGGCCTGGCCAATTCACCAGTCCGCTCAGACCCCAAGACAAATGGAGGTCAGCGCCGAGAGAACCGAGGGCCGCCGGGAAGGCGCGTTATGCACACGGCATTCATTTTTTATATGACAGTCCACAAATGGGTTCAATCACTGGACGCCGTTCGGATCTTCAGTACTTCACTACGATCTTCAGTATGGCAAACAACTGCAAGCGAGATACATGGCTTCTCTCCTGCACCCTGTCGTCGTCATACAAATGTTTAAACTTTAACAAATCTTTGATTTATGTATATTTATAATTATAGGATCTTGCATGTCAGTGCAGATAAGATAAACACACATAATTCCATACACAACAGTCAATCAGTTAAACGTTTGCCATGAGGTAAGTAAAACTGTATAAGCTTCCTGTAAGTCTGGGTGGAGCTTGACATAAAATGAACTTAAAGTTTAAAGCACGTACGGGGATATTTGTTAACGTGAGTTAAGATCTCTGTTGCATTTAACGGAATGTATGTTTCTAATTTGACACGTATTAGAGTCTTGCGCTCCAATACACATACTGGACAGGTTTATTTCTGATGGCGGGGGCCACCTTCCTGGCTCATTTAGCAAGCAGGCTGAGTGCAGATAACAGCTAACAGGTCATAGGTTCGAATCCTGGCACATGTGTCTGAGGCAAGTTTCACTCAACCTGATTTTATTGTCCCTGCAGGTTTATTATGCCAACATTTTATTTTCTGGTTAAAGGAGGAATGTATCACAGGCTGGTAAAGAACGACAACCTTTGGGATTATCTTGACTAAAACATAGACATTGTCTAAGCCAACACTCAACCCCAGCTCTGACAATGCAATGAATTATAAGTGAAACCACCCCCAGCGCCCCAGGCCGGGTCTGGCTTAAATATATGACATTAACTTTCACTGGTGGCTTTAGAAAGCATCTGTTCTCGTGCCGTTGGGCGTCGGGCACAGGCCAAATGGTCGTCAGTCCGGTCCCGCGGTAACCAGCACTACAGATTACGCCTCGATTCCAGCAGAATGGTGCCTGCCAAGTCCAACTGACACAGCTCAAGCGCTGTCCTCAACGGCCTCAATTAGCGGCGAGGGGTGTTCCTTTAATGTGTTGCCTCAAGATCCAACCTCAAGGGGGACACACAGACAGACAGACAGGCAGACAGGCAGACAGGCAGACAGACAGACAGACCGACAGCCAGAGAGACAGGCAGACAGGCAGACAGACAAAGAGCTTCCCCTCCCCCATGGCTGGACATTACCTCTGCCGCCCTCCCCCATGGCTGGACATTCCTTCTATTGCCCACCCCCATGGCTGGACATTCACTCTGCCACCCTCCCCCATGGATGGACATTCACTCTGCCGCCCTCTCCATGGATGGACATTCTATCTGCCGCCCTCCCCCCATGACTGGACATTCCCTCTGCCGCCCCCCCCCCCCCCCCCCCACTCCCCGCCCCCGTGGCTACACATTTCCTCTGCCGCTTTCCCCCATGGATGGACATTCCCTCTGCTGCGCTCCCCCATGACTGGACATTCCCTCTGCCGCCCTCCCCCATGGGCGCACATTTTCTCTACCGCCCTCCCGCGTGACAGGACATTGGTGAAATTGGTGTCGTGACCAGGATGCCTCTCTGAATAATGGATTTCCGAACGGCGCACATTACGCAGTCGTTACGAGTCACTTTTTGTCTAATTACAGTGGAAATTGCTTTTCTTTGTGTACGTCGTCTTTTTTTCCAACGACTTCTAGGACATACAATTTCCACACAAACATGGAACGACAGAACAGTAATTGAATAGCTCCAAAAGTAGAAATGGAAATAGACAAGCATGAAACAAAGTTCGGGCGCAACATCTCCACATGAAATCCGAGTTGTTTTGCCTTGTGGCCTGTACTGATGTTCCCATGTGGTCACCATGTGGTCACATAGGTACCTTCATATGTAATTCGGTTTTAAGCGGTGTAGAAATATCTTATTATGTTTCTCTTCCTTCGTGACCATATCACAAGGACGGACTGTCTAAGAATCATAATTAAATCGTCAATCCGTTGCACACTTATTCGTGGAGTGTAGCTTTATTTCCTCGAGAACGGGTATTAGTACTATGTATTAGACAGAGTTATTAAATCATATAATGTTCATCATCTAATATTGCACATATGTATGTCAAACGGAAGATATGTGTGACACCGGAATTATCTATCTGAACTTTTACCGTGAGTAGAAATCTATTGCTACCTTTATTATTGACTGTTGATATAACGCAGCTAAGTGGAAAAGTGAAATATCATTGTATTGTGTATTCTGTATCTTTTGAAAAGTGATCACATAAATAACAGCATAAATAATCCTCTTTTTTTTAAACGAAATCGTCAATTCACCGGAAGTGGAAGCACGGTCTTAAAAGGACATTGAACCCGATAGCGCATTAGTACTCGCACCTAGTGCCGTGTCCAGCCAGCCGACATTTAACAGTAGAGATTGACGATAACGTTTAGTACTCGCACCTAGTGCCGTGTCCAGCCAGCCGACATTTAACAGTAGAGATTGACGATAACGCTTTAGTACTCGCACCTAGTGCCGGGGCCAGCCAGCCGACATTTAACAGAAGAGATTGACGATAACGCTTTAGTACTCGCACCTAGTGCCGAGTCCAGCCAGCCGATATTTAACAGTAGAGATTGACGATAACGCTATAGTACTCGCACCTAGTGCCGCGTCCAGCCTGCCGACATTTAACAGTAGAGATTGACGATAACGCTTTAGTACTCGCACCTAGTGCCGCGTCCAGCCTGCCGACATTTAACAGTAGAGATTGACGATAACGCTTTAGTACTCGCACCTAGTGCCGCGTCCAGCCTGCCGACATTTAACAGTAGAGATTGACGATAACGCTTTAGTACTCGCACCTAGTGCCGCGTCCAGCCTGCCGACATTTAACAGTAGAGATTGACGATAACGCTTTAGTACTCGCACCTAGTGCCGCGTCCAGCCTGGTGACAGTTAACAGTAGATACTGACGATAACGCTTTAGTACTCGCAACTAGTGCCGTGTCCAGACTGACGACATACATTGTGGGAAAATGGAGTGACCCTTATCTGGTTCAGCAACCGGCGGAGAGTCAGTCACGCACTGGAGTGGTAAACTCACGAAAAAAATCGGTCGTTACGCAGTGACGGACTAAGCTCATCTTCGTCGAAAGAGAAGACTTCCCCGTTCGTGAGAGATTTAACTTAAGCCATGCTCGCGAGTCCCATGTTCCGTCCAGTGAGATTTAGACGCTTTAAAAGCAATTACGTGCATGCCGGTGTTGTTTTTCGCCGCAATGGATGTCAATGACACGGTGTCCTGTTTAAGGTGACGAACGCGTGTATTTGCTGAGGGGGCTTCGGTGGCGTATGTAGCTGTCCCGGTGTTGTTTTTGGCGGCAATGGATGTCCATGACACGGTGCCCTGTTTAAGGTGACGAACGCGTGTATTTGCTGAGGGGGCTTCGGTGGCGTATGTAGCTGTCCCGGTAAGTATTCTGGCGAGAGAATTAGTTATCCTCGCCTAATTCCCCGGCTGCTCTACCATGTGATTTAGAGGAGGCCGGCACATGCATCGTCCTGCCCCTCAACCCTGCATGTCCACCTCAAAAACACCCTCACCAAGCGTCATTAACTTAGTTACCGGCATTGTGTCGCTATGAAAACTGTTACTGGTGTACGTGTGCTGAGTAATTTCGGTAATTTTTTGTCCGTAAAGTTGCCCCAATTTTTGAAGTTAGGAAGCGACAATGTGGACAGGAATGTGATTAGGAAACCGACTTGGAAAGCGAAACATGTGGCGCGAGAGGGTGATGGTCACATGGTACTTGGCTGAGACATCCGATCGTTACTTAGTCGTAGCTTCATAAGCTCTTAACGGCAATTCGAATAATGCATCTAGCGAGCACACTCTATTCCGTTTTGCGCCGGTAAAACCGGTTAAGCATTCTCTACTTAGTGCCATGAAGTTTTACGTAACGCTAAATATGGTTTATGAACACGGACCCTGGAGTAAAAGGAAAGTGTATAAAAAATCGAACAAAAATCAAACCCGGCAGAAAGTGCTTTTTACATAACCAACTTCACAGGGGCGTGCTTGGCCATTCGTTTAGAGAGCCCAGCAGGTCTTGACTTAAGATCCCCCCCCTCCCCCCCCCCCCCCGGACACACACACACACGCCCGCTGACAAGCATAAATCACAGATAAGTGTAGCCACTAAAATGTCCCTTACGATGAAATAAAAATAATACGAACTATGTTTATATTCGAATGTTGGCGGGGAGGAACGGCCTCATTTTGTGCCCCATCTTATGTGTAGATTTGCTTTTGCTGATGTTATTGAAGCAGCCTACTTACATGCGCCATCTTAGATTTTTTACATTTTGGTATCAGGACTAAGAGTATCTCAAAATTATGATGCATATGTGTTATATCTCGTTGAATCTGTAAAACAACAATTTCAACATAAACTGCGCGGGACTATTTTATCGCACGGACGTCCTAGCGAGCCGCGGTCGACATCACACAGAATAGCATAACAGCGAACAGGCGCGCAGGGATATAAAGCCGGCCACCCACTTCTGCTCAGGCGAACAAATTTGCTTCTCTCCGGATAGCCCATAGGCTTTTAGGATTTAAATTCCGACAGAGTATGCTTACTCGACTTGGAGAAGAGGTTGGTAATAAAAGAAATTACAGAACCTATTACTTTAAAGCGTGCTAACGTGACAAAGCAATATCTATATATTTCCATTTTGATCACGACTGAATGCTGCAGACGCCCCTTGGGACATCACACCGCAGTTGTCAAGTGGACGATTACCGTCAGCGCTGTAAAGAAGCGACCTCTACCGTCGGGAGAATGAAGCACCGTACGTCAAGTGGTGACAGGGAACCAGTTGCACGGTCTCTCTTCAATCTCTGACATGACCTCAGGGTATATTATGTGCCGAGGGAGCCGTTAGAACAGGACCGGAGTACGGGGGCACATGCCGGGTGGCGCCCCACGCGGAAATCTTGCCGTCCCCGAGATGACACTTAAGCTGTGCCCCGAGATGATGGCGAGGACATCACACACGGAGAGAAGTTTATTGATCCGCCCAAGGATGTCCAGATCTCCCACCGGACCATTTAGCCGGACGACAGCGCCCATTACCCCGCCCACCCCCTCACCCCCTCCCACCTCCCTCACCCCCATGAGATGAGTCCTCGGCTTGGACCGGAAGCGTTTTGTAGATGGCGCTGTCCTTTAATCAGTTGATGGCTCGACCCTGATGACCATGAAGTGGACCTGATACCGACATATAGGGCCAAGGCCACAAGCTCCCGGATGTAGTGGATAATGTGAGGCCGGCTTAAGGGCAGTCTGGCAATACGGGATGGGTAACGGTATGGTTGCGGCAAAATGGTTGCAATGAGTATGTTCACTGGAGGTCTGTGTCGTTACGCATAGCTAAATTAAAGGGACTGGCATAGTTGGTTACTTAAAACTGCATGTCGAGCATTTCCCGTCAAATCTAAGCCCAAGCGACATATATGTCACAAATTGGCAGAAAACTCGATGGTTTAATTCTATAAATTCAGAAACCTAATAAACATCACCGTTTCGGCTGTGATATCGCAAACGTGTCTATCCCGGGACACAACAGAACTCTGTCTCGGCACTGCTACTTGTAACAAAGCATCGCGAAGCACAACAACTGATGACGTTTACCACTAAGTTGAAAACCTGTGGTTAATTGATATCACAGGCAAGGCTACGAGACTGCATTTGGCAGTCCGGCATGCGTGGAATATAGACAAAAGAAATCTTGCATGATTCGAGGACTGATTCTTATTTGTATTTTGATTTCTTTAGTTTTCACGGGAAAGAGCTCGATATGCAACTTTAAAGTTGTCCCTATTATTAGCGTGGGCGTAGCGGGCGGGACGACAATAAGGCGATGAGTGGACACATAAGGCCCTCACAAAGTAACGTGTCTTCATCTCTCATAAATTGCAGTCAAATTGCAGTATATATACATGACACCACCATATGTGTTGTTTGATCTCATATCCCCAAGCCATTTGTACACGCATGTGTGCTACGTAATGCCAAATGGCGTTATGCATAAGAACAAAATTCGCAAATTCAGTGAGTCACCTGACGCAACTTCATTAGAAAATTAATTCCTAGATAATTAATAGTGGAAGTCTATAATAGGCCTCGATCTGACCGAAAACAGTAATGTAAGCCGCCTATCGCCCCATGGTCACGCCATATGATCCACTTTACAAGCCCTAAGCTTAGCAAGACATTTTTAGAATGAACGGGTCATATACGTTACTTGAAGCGAGTTAAAACGTGGTATGCAACAGCAGGCAAGCAATATAAGGCGATGACATGCTGGAATGAAACTGTTGATGCTCTTGTCACCGAAATCAGCTTATTACGACAGATCTGGCATTACGTCCAACCTGGAGCGCACACACGCCTTATTTTAAGCCGAAGCTATTCTACAATATTATGTACATTCAGACCCCGTCAATCCGACACGTACGGTTACACTCGACTTTGTGTCACATAACGAATATATCGGATTAACGAATTCAGAAATCCTAGGTGATGGTGTGACCCTTCGGGCAATGGCCGATTGTATGTGTAGTCCTTGCGTTCATGTGGCAACGGTAACTTTCTGTGACATTGACCGCGTGTGGGTAAACGACTTCACTTTTTTTAACGAAGTATCTAAATACATTGCACACGGGCATAGGCAGTATAGTTCTGTCAGTCTTTTAGCAAATTTGCGATATGCTTCAGGTGTTTGGCACACAGGTTTGCATTACACTCGATGACCTCTAACGCCGTACTGACTATCATCCGTGCCTTTTTATAAGAAGGTTTGACATGAGCTGGTGACTCGTTATCATCGCTTTCCGCGGCGTCACTGTTCCATTGGCGTCGGAATGTCAAAGCATCACTGGTTCTCAATTGTGTCATCTATAGGGCGACATACGCTATTGCGGTGACATAAATGATGAATCCATTCGTTTTTTTAGGGAGCGCTACCTGGAGCTATCAGTTGGATTAATTGGGCATGGTTCGATGTGTTGACTGTACAAAGAGATTAACTTCAGGAAACCTTTTGATTTTTAGCTGATTACGGCCTGAAAGCTCTTTGAAATATGTGGTAACGCACCCAAGGTGTTAATCCCTTCTGTGCTGATAGGCAGCAGGCAATTTATCATTGACAACAAACGAATTGGGCGAAATCAATTAACGAGGCGCGGCTTCACGGGCCAATTTGTCGGATAAAAGTTCTACAATTGTTAGCCCATAACCTCTATTCTAACGTTTAATTCTTCGATCAGTTTGTCGTTCGTTGGAGTGGGGTGGGTAACATATAGTCACGGAAGGTGGAGGGGTGGGAGTGCAGCATATATCTTAATGAATGGAAACCTACATTTCAAATACTTACAATCTTAGTTAAATTTAATTAACTTTTTTAATTATCGCGACTAGCGATATAATGTCCGGGGGTTGGGGGTGGGGAGGTGTCAGGAACGTTATCGGGGAAGACCGGAGGGGTATTATCTGGGAAGAGAAGCTTCTGGGGGGGGGGGGCGTTCTAGGTCCACTGTGCACATGACAGGTCAGACGTGACCCAGCAGTTGACCTAAACGGTTGGTGAAAATTTTCGTGCCACGATTTTGTTAAGCTCAGAGTTAACTTTGTTTAAGGAAAACAAACAAATAAGAATTAGTCTTAATAGGAGTTTACAGTTTTTATTCGACGATATAACTATAAATGCGTTCGTCAAAGTACCAAAAGTGAGGTCCGGTGTGTTGATTTATGGGGGCATTGCATCTGAGCTTAGTTATTTAGAAATTCCTCAATGATGTCACAAAATTGAGGGGGCCGGCGCGACAGCTCAGTGAGCTGGAGCGCTCCCATTGAGTGCTCGGGTCACCTGAGAGCCTAACGGCGCGTGGATCGATGGTTCGAGCTCTGCTGTGGCCATGTCTGTGTGGTCGCAGGATAAAGATCCCATGTCTTTCTTCGTAAAGAGTAGGGTGTTACCCCCGGGGACGTGGCTCCACTCTCCCTTCCTTCCCCCATTGACGCGATATGACCAAAAGTGGTTAAAGCGTCCTGAATAACCAACCAATCACAAGATTGACAGGTGAGATTTCATGCAGTGCGTAGGCATCTGTTGTCGAGGGCGTGTATTGTGCTAATGGTTGAGTGCTTTTCGTTGAGTTCAAGCTAATGAGCAGAGAGAATGCGAGTCTCAATGTAAAAGCACATGTGTTTGTATTCCCCTTTGACGTCCCAGAACTTAAATTGATAGGTGCGAAAACAAGTGGAAAAGGTATTCCCTTCTACTATTTGGGGCGTATATACAGCTCAAAATATAAGCGTGGAAACACGCAAGATTAATATGAGCTAAAGTTGTTTTGGCGTGGCACCAACTGTTTAATGAAGCAACGATAAAACCTCTATCATTACCTAGCCTGTGATTCGGCGCGACGGCGAGGCGCCACCTGGTGCAGTGAGCCAGCCCGCCGTTGACACACCACCCAGCGGTGTCAACCTGAACTAAAACAGTTTTGCTCAGCGTTACAACAAACTCCTGCCCAGATAGTTACTGACAGGAAGCGCCTAATCTGGGCTAAAAGGGTTCCCGGATGCCGGCCACTGCGCCGCCTCCCTCAGGTCTCAGGATCCCATTAAATGTCACCATGGACGGACAGAGGGACAATAACATTGGTGCTAACACTTGCATAAAGTTGTCAACCGACGTCAGCTCTGGATGGGCATTAATTTGTAGCCGGATATGGAAAATAGCTAAAAAAACGGGCCGATTAGAGTTAGTCTCCTCCACAGCCCCCCCGCTGCGTGGCCCGCACACTCCGTGAAGTGGAAAGAGCGGAGGTGGGGCTGTGGAAGAGCCTAGATTAGAGTACGATATTAATAGCGTAGGTAATTCGGGACAAAAGTTAAAGTCTAGCTCTCCGGTCCAATTAAGGAACTTTCAGGAACTTTCAATACATTAATCTCAATACATTGCTACGTCAAAATAGACTAGCCGTTGATCTTTTTCGGGAGCACTACTAGAATTATTTACTATTATACCTGACGCGTTAAAACATCAAATAGTCAGCGGCGATCATTCGACGTTTCGTGACGTAAATGAAGATTCCCGTTTGAAGAGTTTGAACACAATCCCAGATACTATGAATATTCAACACATCGAACAACTAAAACTTACATCCTTTCTCCAAAGCGTCAATTTATCTGAATTTATATAAAAACCCTTCACCTGCCTGCATAGCGTTATCAACAGTTAAAGCGAGATCTGCATCTAAGTCACTTGGCGCGAAAATCATGGCTTTGATCGTTTGTTCAGATTTCGTAACTAAAACCTGGCATACGTTCCAATCTATGAGCCATAACAACTAAGATTGCTTCAATATTTAGTCTTCAATCGGTTCATTATGTTTAATTTAGGAATTAAATTACAAAGAAGCTACTCTATAAACTGCCCGGATTCACGTCTCCTTTGGTAGACCCCCGATAGAGCAGCACCTGGGCGGGCGAAGCGATCCCGCATCGGTTGAGTGCCACCATACGTCTAGCCGACCCAGGATCGGTCGAGTGCCACCATAGGTCTAACTGGCCCATGATCGGTCGAGTGCCACCATACGTCTAACTGGCCCATGATCGGTCGAGTGCCACCATACGTCTAACTGGCCCAGGATCGGTCGAGTGCCACCATACATCTAGCCGGCCCAGGATCGGTCGAGTGCCGCCATAGGTCTAACCGGCCCAGGATCGGCCGAGTGCCACCATACGTTTAACCGGCCCAGGATCGGTCGATTGCCACCATACGTCTAGCCGGCCCAGGATCGGTCGAGTGCCACCATAGGTCTAACTGGCCCAAGATCGGTCGAGTGCCACCATACGTCTAACTGGCCCAGGACCGGTCGAGTGCCACCATACGTCTAACTGGCCCAGGATCGGTCGAGTGCCACTATACATCCAGCCGGCCCAGGATCGGTCGAGTGCCACCATACGTCTAACCGGCCCAGGATCGGTCGAGTGCCACTATACATCTAGCCGGCCCAGGATCGGTCGAGTGCCGCCATAGGTCTAACCGGCCCAGGATCGGCCGAGTGCCACCATACGTTTAACCGGCCCAGGATCGGTCGATTGCCACCATACGTCTAACTGGCCCAGGATCGGTCGAGTGCCACCATACGTCTAACCGGCCCAAGATCGCTCGAGTGCCACCATACGTCTAACCGGTCCAGGATCGGTCGAGTGCCACCATACGTCTAACCGGCCCAGGATCGGTCGAGTGCCACTATACATCTAGCCGGCCCAGGATCGGTCGAGTGCCACCATAGGTCTAACCGGCCCAGGATCGGTCGAGTGCCACTATACATCTAGCCGGCCTAGGATCGGTCGAGTGCCGCCATAGGTCTAACCGGCCCAGGATCGGCCGAGTGCCACCATACGTTTAACCGGCCCAGGATCGGTCGATTGCCACCATACGTCTAACTGGCCCAGGATCGGTCGAGTCCCACCATACGTCTAACCGGCCCAAGATCGCTCGAGTGCCACCATACGTCTAACCGGCCCAGGATCGGTCGAGTGCCACCATACGTCTAACCGGCCCAGGATCGGTCGAGTGCCACCATACGTCTAACCGGCCCAGGATCGGTCGAGTGCTACTATACATATAGTCGGCCCAGGATCGGTCGAGTGCCGCCATAGGTCTAACTGGCCCAGGATCGGTCGAGTGCCACCATACGTCTAACCGGCCCAGGATCGGTCGAGTGCCACCATACGTCTAACCGGCCCAGGATCGGTCGAGTGCCACTATACATCTAGTCGGCCCAGGATCGGTCGAGTGCCGCCATAGGTCTAACTGGCCCAGGATCGGTCGAGTGCCACCATACGTCTAACTGGCCCAGGATCGGTCGAGTGCCACCGTACGTCTAACATGTCCAGGATCGGTCGAGTGCCACCATACGTCTAACCGGCTCAAGATCGTTCGAGTGCCACCATACGTCTAATCGGCCCAGGAACGGTCAAATGCCACCATACGTCTAACCAGCTTAAGATCGCTCGAGTGCCACCATACGTCTAACCGGCCCAGGATTGGTCGAGTGCTACCAAACGTCTAACCGGCCCAGGATCTGTCGAGTGCCACCATACGTCTAACTGGCAGGATTGGTCGAGTGCCACCATACGTCTAACCGGCCCAGGATCGGTCGAGTGCCACTATACATCTAGCCGGCCCAGGATCGGTCGAGTGCCGCCATAGGTCTAACCGGCCCAGGATCGGCCGAGTGCCACCATACGTTTAACCGGCCCAGGATCGGTCGATTGCCACCAAACGTCTAACTGGCCCAGGATTGGTTGAGTGCCACTATACATCTAGCCGGCCCAGGGTCGGTCGAGTGCCACCATAGGTCTAACTGGCCCAGGATCGGTCGAGTGCCACCATACGTTTAACCGGCCCAGGATTGGTCGAGTGCCACCAAACGTCTAACCGGCCCAGGATTGGTCGAGTGCCACCAAACGTCTAACCGGCCCAGGATCGGTCGAGTGCCACCAAACGTCTAACCGGCCCAGGATCGGTCGAGTGCCACCTAACGTCTAACCGGCCCAGGATTGGTCGAGTGCCACCATACGTCCGCAAGTTGGACACAACATAATATCATATGCCATTTTCCCTCCAGCACACATATTGTCTCCTTGAAGCCACGTGACTATTTTTGCAAATGTGTTTGCTAATTCCAAATAAAAGATACTTCAAAACATCTTTTGGTTTTGTTTTTTTCTGTATGTGTCGTTTTGGATCAAAGGTGTAGAAATTATCAAAGAAACACCGAGAGACCGCTGAACAACGTGAAACCCTGGGACTATGTTGTACGCAGTTCGCTGCTACCACGCAGTTCGCTGCTACTACGCAGTTTGCTTCTGTTATACTGGAGCGCCACCCCCCCCCCCCCCCCCCCAATCATCCACCATATCCTCACTGTCCCTCTTTCAGTCTTTGTTTACGAGCTACGGATAAGTCATTTCCAATTCATGCTTCCCCACAAATAATTCAACCCAAGCCATTGTGTTTCCATACGAAAGTCAGGCCCCTCCCCTGCCCCGGCCCCCCCCCCCCCCCACCCCCCCTCCGCTCCGCACAAGACCCACGCCCTTACTGGACGCCCGTATCCCCTACGGCGAAGCCTAATTTTATCACTTAGCCTCGGCTGAAAGGTCATTTGGATCGGAATCCTTGACCGGGGGGTCCGAGTAGCTGGTCAGAAGGCTCGGTCGGGTTTAACTCGCCGGGGGAAATGGGGCGTGATGATCGCTGGGGAGGCCATGCCGTTTACCAGTCTCCCGGCCACAGGAGGGTTCTTTTCACAGTCCCTTCACGCCCCCGCCCCGCTCCATACCGCCCCCTCCCCATCCTACCATCATTCTCCACTCTTTCTACCTCCAACCACCCCCCCCCCCTCCCCACTACCCCGTATACTGCGGGGTGTAATGGGACAAGTGAGCAGTTCCCACTTGGTCCTGCTGCGATCAGGGCCTGTAAGTTCGAAACGGCGGGGCCCAAATATTTCGCCCCGCTCAATGCTAATGTTCTATTCTAGGGCGAAATAAATTGCTCCGGCCGTTTCGAAATTATGGGCCCTGAACTGCATGGGCGCTGCTCTCCTGGAGCTCCCGGGAGGGTGGGCAGCACGGGGCCCCCGTGATCAGCTCATTAACACCTCCCGGTACCTGACCCTCACCGCATCAACACTTCAGACACGGAGCCCCTCCACCCTCGTCCACCGCGCCCACCCCCAGCCGTATCGCTATCTGCCACGTCTATTATTTCTTTAGCCTGATACCCAGCTCCCAATGCTGACGCTATAATGATGACCACCGACGTTCTCACGTTTCACGGCCAGTTGGTCCGTCATTTCCTTGATCTACCACCCCCTAGCTTGATCCGTCATTCCCTTCATCCACCAACCCCTTGATCCATCATTCCCTTGATCCGTCATTCCTTTGATCCGTCATTCCCTTCATCCACCAACCCCTTGATCCATCATTCCCTTGATCCGTCATTCCCTTCATCCGTCATTCCCTTCATCCACCAACCCCTTGATCCATCATTCCCTTGATCCGTCATTCCCTTCATCCACCAACCCCTTGATCCATCATTCCCTTGATCCGTCATTCCCTTGATCCGTCATTCCCTTCATCCACCAACCCCTTGATCCATCATTCCCTTGATCCGTCATTCCCTTCATCCACCAACCCCTTGATCCATCATTCCCTTGATCCGTCATTCCCTTGATCCGTCATTCCCTTCATCCACCAACCCCTTGATCCATCATTCCCTTGATCCGTCATTCCCTTCATCCACCAACCCCTTGATCCATCATTCTCTTCATCCGTCATTTCCTTGATCCCCCATCTCCTTTAAACATTATTTATTTGCTCCACAATTCGCTTGATCCAACACCCCCTTGATCCGCCATCACCGTCATTCCCTACCCCCATGAGCCATAAAGCCGGTTGCATCATAATGCAGCCATACCTACCACAGAACAACATAATAGCGGTACCCATAGCTTGTCTCATCATAATGCCGCAATATACACCACAGAACAACATCATAGCGGTACCCATAGCTTGTCTCATCATAATGCCGCCATATACACCACAGAACAACACCATAGCGGTACCCATAGCTTGTCTCATCATAATGCCGCCATATACACCACAGAACAACATCATAGCGGTACCCATAGCTTGTCTCATCATAATGCCGCAATATACACCACAGAACAACATCATAGCGGTACCCATAGCTTGTCTCATCATAATGCCGCCATATACACCACAGAACAACATCATAGCGGTACCCATAGCTTGTCTCATCATAATGCCGCCATATACACCACAGAACAACATCATAGCGGTACCCATAGCTTGTCTCATCATAATGCCGCAATATACACCACAGAACAACATCATAGCGGTACCCATAGCTTGTCTCATCATAATGCCGCAATATACACCACAGAACAACATCATAGCGGTACCCATAGCTTGTCTCATCATAATGCCGCCATATACACCACAGAACAACATCATAGCGGTACCCATAGCTTGTCTCATCATAATGCCGCCATATACACCACAGAACAACATCATAGCGGTACCCATAGCTTGTCTCATCATAATGCCGCCATATACACCACAGAACAACACCATAGCGGTACCCAGAGCTTGTCTCATCATAATGCCGCCATATACACCACAGAACAACATCCTTCCCCACGGGAAACGACTGTTTGAGTTTTTTGTATGTAGACTCACTTAATTATATCTATTGCACGCAATAAGTGATCGGGCATGATGGCTGAGCCACCTTTTTGGCCAAACTGATGCATCTCGTGTGAAAAAAATGGGCTTTCTTGTGTACTACGTCATCACAATTCGGGCAATCCAGCGACTTAACACATGTTTGCCTTTTTAAGTATAGCATGAAAACACCCTGAGTTAACATCTATACCGTAAAATAGTGTGCTCAAGACATTTCTCTTATAAAGCGGGTGTCCAACCTAATTTAATCGCGATCTGCACCGATAGTTTACATCTTAATATTAAATTGCCGAGTGTTAACGCTTCGTTTTGGCCGACTGGTAAGGAGAAAAACATTAAGGCAACCCGCCCCCAGGAATGTCAAGCAGAGCGCCATTTTGCCGGGAGCAGTGACGCGTATTGTGACTATTCCTGTGGCACCGCCTTACGTTATGACTCGCGGAGAGAGAGAGATCAGGGCCGCGATTTACAGATGAACAGCGGCAGTTCCAAGCCTCACATGCAGTAGCGCAAGATCTTAGTGTTTCATGAAAAAGAACCGTCCAAACAAATTGATATACGTCTTGCGACGATTGACTCTGCAACAATGCCATGATTGGAGTTAGAATCGCAGCTACTAATATTAGCAATTATCACGCGCTCTTGTTTTGCTCACACAATAGGCGCAATTTCCGGTTTGAATAAATTAGAGTATCGCCTCCCGATTGGTCAATCGCGGACACGCCTCCAAACAGGGCTGCCGCCTGGGTAGGCGGCGAAATCTTGCCTGACGGTCACTTCTAAATTATATTGTGAGCTACAGATAGAACGAAAAATTCTATAATTTAGAGGATAGACAATTGGGTATTATACGAATTAGGGAAGCAGCGTTAGAGGCCAGGCTGGCGGTTCCCTTTAACGAATGTAAAAATATTAATGTAGATGGACAATTGCTGACGCACTTGATGCCTGACACGCTTTACGGTCAGCCCTTATCAACTGTTTTTTTTTTGTGTATGTCCCACGGGTTTATTGCTTGGCTACTGTTGTGCTCCTATAATAAACAAAGCCATTGATCCTTGGCGGCGCAGCAACCGGATCCTAGTCCACTAAATATAAACTGCAGGGCTTAAAAAGGTCCGGCGGGAACGCTGTCAATTCAGTAACTAAAGCTGATCCACTGCATGTATATGTTATGTATGTATATGCATGACCAGCTCAAAAACATTTTCAGGATAACTCCCCCCCCCCCCCCCCCACCGCTCCCCAACCTCCAACGCACACACACATTAACACACTGGATTGCATGATACAATACCATGCAGCAGCTGCACAGAGTCATCCGTCTATTTTGCAGAATTAAGAGACCACCAAAAGTTTTCGATCATCACAGAAACTCAAGTTGAGCGTACGTGATTTTGTGCCTTACATCTACCTCTATACGACGGTTTACCATTTGAACGTACCATTTGAAAGTACGTTCGTTAGTCTCTACAAATGGCTCTTCCTTGTTATTTCCTTTGACTTTTCCATTGCATTTATACATCTTCATTGACAAACAGTGCTTAATGTCGGAGTAAAACCGTATCAAATATCAACTGACGTGAGCTAATTAAGGTCATCAATGTACAAAGAGGTCTTTCTTCCCGTGACAATCGGTGTAAGCCTTGCTTTCTTCGCCAAAAGGTTAGGCATGTCAGGGTGTCCGTTGGCGTACGACGGTACGTGCCCCTAGGCTAGGCCCGTTTGATGGCGGACTGATAGGCCGTCCTTACCTAGTCATAGAACAATATAAAATCCATAACAAGCCATCTGATGGGGCTACCCCTTACCGCCTTAGACTTAGTACTAGTAGTACTAGGGGTGGGGGTTGTCTAGTCCTGCAAGCAAGCCGCTGTGGCTACCGCGACGGGACCCGGACCCATATCGGAGCGGACTACATTACATCTATGGAACGGTGGTAGTTCAACAAATTAAACACTGTCACTGTCAGCTCCCAACTTGGATATGTCCGTGGCTACATGTAGTCTACTGTAGCTGGACTAGGGTAGGAGGAGGAGGTGGTAGGGGGGAGAGAGCTTTCACTTGCAATCATTAGATCCCAGAAAGGCAAGACTTGTAAATATCTATAAAATATCATATTGAAATATCTTCTGATCATTTATTCGGGTTGAATTGTTATCACAGAATGCCAATTATAATTAATTCATTTTCACACCTAACCCCAGTGTGAGCCTCCCCTGCCTCCACCCCCTGCTACACGGTATGTACTTGGCCAGCTGATCAGCCTGGCTGCTAGCTTGATCCTCCCTTTACCACTCCCTTCCCTATCCCAATAGGCCCAACACTCCACCCTAGCCTATACAGACGTCATGTCCATACACCACCTGTACAGCAGTTCTAGGCCTATCCACAGATACCACAAAGCAACTGAGGGAGGGTAGGGAGGGGTAAGGACCCATGTAGTAGTATTATAGGCATACATGGGCATACAATAGCCATTTGGCGAGAAAATTCGGGATTTGGCGATAAGAACTTCCTGGACACTCGCCAAAATGGCGAATATAAAATAAGTGTTTAACCCCATTTATCAACTGTTCCTCTGGCTATCTAGGCATAGATGTGCATGGAAAACACATTACGTGGTAGATCTACTACATTCATCTCTAATTATGAGATTTATAACCAATATATTTGGCTAATTTTGGCTAATGTTTTTCCACGGAATTAGCCAAATTGGCTAATGAAAAAAATATCCTAGCGCGAGCCCAGCATGGGCCCTTTACCCCCCCACCTTACGTCGCTCTACAGTGCCTGTGGGCCTACCTGACATTATGTGATCATTTAGGGATAACTTACCAGGCCTGCCTCTAAGGTTGTTGGTTACCACTAGAGCCAGGCAGCATTAGCTGTATTACATCACATATATATGTTATATATGATCTGGTCAAACCCAGAAAGTTTATATGCAACATTACAGTATATACAGCATTTGTCATTAATACCACTACTACCGCCAGGGTATAAATATTATTATTAAACTATAGAAGAGTATTTAAATGGATATATTTTTTGTAGAATATATAGTTATTATATTTTCTGTATATTAGATAGTAATTGTTATATTTTTTCAGATATGTGATGGATGATACTACATCCCATTGTGCTCCATCACTGAAGCAGATTGATGGCAAAGTTGCTATTGTGACAGGTGGAAATTCAGGAATTGGTAAAGAAACAGCCAGGGAATTAGTCAAAAGAGGTAACTACATGTATACCTAAACATTAATAACGATGCAATTTAATAATTGTAACCATGAAGTCAATATAATTGTGTATTAAGTCTTAGATTCTGTTTAATTTTATCTTTAAACTTCATTAATTAGTTTCAACTAACTTGAATTCCATCATAAGTTTTCAAGCTTCCAAAAATGATGTACTGCAAAGGTTTACCAATACAAAAATTTAAGCAACTATCAGTATTATACTATACTATCTACCTTGTATATATTGTATTTTTATGCATATATCATTGCGTGAGTTTTTAGTGAATGAGCTGGTGTAACATGGGATTGACAGCAACATTTTTACATTGCTTCAGGTGGTAAGGTATACTTAGCATGCCGTTCTCTGGACAGGGGTCATGCAGCAGCTCAGGATATCATGCAGACTACTGGAGCCAATGACAGTCAAGTAGTGACCCTCAAGCTCGATTTAGCATCACTAACATCTGTTCGACAGTTTGCGCAAGACTTTAAGAAAAGTATGTAATTTCAGGTTTTTATATTCGTCCAATAGACGACTATATATTTGATATTATTGTTCAGTTACATGGCTGCAGTAGTTGGATATTATACTATTAAGGCATATGTGTTGATGTGGTAATAGATAATAAATGTGAACAATATAGATATACGCTGAAATTCTTGTCTGATGTTACCCAGTTTGTTACCCAGTTTGTTACCCAGTTTGTCTTCTTTGTTTTTTATGTTGGATGTTTTCTTTCTGCTTGTTTTTCACCTTTAGAGGAGGACCGTTTGGATATCCTCATTAATAATGCGGGAGTGGCTTGGATACCCTACGCCAAGACAGAAGATGGCTTTGAGATGCAATTTGGCACCAATCATCTGGGTATAGTTTTCCTGTCAATGTTGCTAATGAAACAGCAATTTTGTATGCGACTTTAACTCTTGTTTTTAAGCAATGACATATGACCTACTAACGTAATTAGACCCCTAAACATGTTAAGCGCTCTGTGTTACGGTCAAACATATTGATGTACCAACATTTACATCCTCCACAATTAGAGAACATTGGAGTGCAGGGATATTTCTGAGGATAAATTCGAGTACTGATAACGTGCTTTACGCGCAGGTCACTTTTTGTTGGTCGCCCTCCTCCTGGACCGACTGATGACGTCAGCACCTAGCCGCGTGGTCGTCGTGTCGTCGCGCGCGCACGCCAAGGGCGCCATCAACTTTGATGACGTCATGTCCGAGAAGGCATACAGTCGATTCCGAGCCTATCAACAAAGCAAGCTTGCCAATGTGCTCTTCGCGCGAGAATTCGCAAGAAGGCTTGAAGGTGAGTTTCTCACCAAATATCTCCTGATAGATGGATATCACTGATGCAATATTTGGCGCTTTTACCGGCCTAGCCGCCTTTCTATAACCCATCTTATCTTGTTTTTAATGTCCCCTCTCTATTTCTGCGTGAACCTCGTGGCAGGGACGGGTGTGATCGCTCACTCTCTTCACCCGGGGATCATTGGGACGGACATCGGCCGCAGCGTGCCCGTTCTGGGCAGCAGGCTCCTCTACCCTCTGTTCCAGTCCGTCGCATCCTACTTCGGCAAGAGCTGCGCCGAGGGTGCTCAAACCTCGGTCTACTGCGCCGTGGAGAACGAGCCAGCCCAGTGCTCTGGCATGTATTACAGGTACGTCAGTCAGTCAAGTCCTGGGCCAGGTATTCGAGGTATGTTACTGCCATTCTGGTTCGGGAATTATTCATTAGTAAATATCCCTGCCTTTATAAGTGTTTCTATATTTTCTCCTCAATGTTCGCTTTGTGTTGGTTTCTGTCGTGCAGTGACTGCGCCCAGAGGGAGCCAGCGCCACAGGCGCAGGATGACGTCACAGCTAAACGACTCTGGCGACTGAGTCGGGAACTCGTTCATCTGGCTCCAGGGGAAACTGACTCCAGAGTGATGGACGACTGATGTCAGCAGCTCCCCTATAATGTATGCCTTTATGTATATATGTACTGTTGGTTATGTAAATAAATAATATATGATTGTGATACATGGCACGAATACCGCGTTTGGGTACCTAGAGGAATGCATGTCTCCGTGTATATAGCAGCATCGAGATCTGATGTAATGCTCGCGTGACCAGGACAATCCCGGTAGGCTCTCCATTTTGAATGTCCAAGCATCCAATTAATGTAATTGTGCTGATGGTAAAACCAAGGCGGCTCAACTGGGAGATTTTACTATGTAACTAACTCGTTCATTCTTGTTGTAGATGTACTACTTTCACGCACTTTCACGTCTGTGATAATGCGACTGGTATAACAATATTGTCATACACGCTGTTGCCATGTCAACGAGAACCAGATCAAAGAGTCAGGTTTTTGTATATCGGTGAATACCGGATGCGGTGAGTATGTTGCTTTGGCCTGTGAGAATGACTAGGGCGAAGCCTAGTAGTGCTCACAGTAGGCGTAGTGTCGCCTATCTAAGAACTTTTGGTTAACATGTTTCCGCTTGGAGACACATCCTTCCTGTCGAAGACTGTCGACAGGCAATATACCCAGACTTCATTTATTGATTGAAAACCCACAAGAGACACATTCGCTCATAAACAAAACGATTCCACAACCAAATCCGGCGTTAATCTGACAATAAAATGCGCTCACTTCGTCCAATTACCACACAAGTAAAACTCCCAAAGACCTAGCCCGTTAGCAAAAACAATCTGACCCTGAACATCAGACACATACAAGTTCAAGCGAAACAATCGATATGGATGTCATTATGCTCTTTATCATAACACTTCCATCTTACAATTGGAGTTGTTTTGCACGCATCGATGGATCAAGCGACAGGGGTGGCACTCCTAGTATCACATGCACTACAAAATTAATCATCACATGGACGAAAAACGCGCCTCCCGCCACCACGGTCCATGAAATGGTCGTATAGCTCAAGTATTGCTCACGCCGACCATTTACTCCCATCTAGTTCGTGGGCGCTAACATTGGAGATAGACACCTCGAATTGAGGCTCTAGTCTGATATATACATACTTGGCGTTGGAGATATAATGTGTCATTAATTCATGCAGGGCACACGCGTTTGGGCTTCACACTCTTTCATTCTTGGCGACCTCGGCTTTCATCCTCTGGATGCTGGACAACATGCTGGCCCTCAGACTGCCCACGCACGTGTCGAGCTGGTTCCCAGCCTCGTCCAGCTGCTGCATGTGCTCGTCAAACACCGCCCTCTGTCCAGCAGCGTTGATATCTGGCTGACTTCTGCCTGATAAAGACAATACGATGCCAAGCGTTGTTAATCGAGTGGTTATTTTTGTCAATCCAAGCTCTGGGGTTATGACAATGAAAAGGATCAGCTATAATAGCAATGAGAGATTGTTGTCCGCACCTGAGCCGGACCTCACTTTGTGAGCGTTGGCCACCTTTACGTTATTATTACAATAATATGCCGCCAAAATATTCGGCCCTTCAACGAGCGGGGAATATGCTCATATATTATGAGACTGCGTGTCATCGTCAACGGCCCTAGAAAGACCAATATGCCTGTAAATGTAAAAGGAGGTGTGCATTCGTGTCTCATCAGATATTCATTTCACATGACGAAACGTCTACTCCGGCCACTACCGATAAACTACATTGACCTTACCTGTTTCTGTCGCTTCCTTGAGCTTGCTCTGCACTTTCTTTACATCTTTGAAAAATACTTTGAGGGCCTTGGCGATATCCGCGTCCATACTGTGGCCAGGGTTTGGGCCATTGGGCTTCGTCTTGGCGGAATCGTCTTTCTCATTGTTGATGGAAGTGGAGGCTTTATCTCGCAATATATTGATATCCCCCTCTGAAAATATATATTAAACGTGTTAGATATCTGCTCCCTCGCTTATGATATAACCAACAATCCATTTATATTTATTTAGTCGTTGCTTCGGGTGCTCCTCTACGTTACCATATTAGTGATGTGTTACAAGCATAAGGCGTTTATATGATAGATAACGCCGATGACGTCATTACTATATTTCTACCAATGAGAACGACGCTGGTCCTTCTGTGCCTCGGTGATTCTGCCACGTGACTGGACTCCCGACTTTCTTCTTTTTTACGCTTGTTCTTTTTCAACGGGGACAACGAGATCTTCCTCAGACGGAGCTAAATATAATCCAAAGCATTATGAAAATTCAAAAGGTCGTAGGAATAGAGGGTCCGGCCCCAACCATCCATCAATTAATATACATTTTTACTGCGAGAATAAAACTTCTAAACTGTGAACTGGTTAAATATCCTAAACACTTTGTTATATATATATTTAGCTTGCAACAGTATTAATATTATTCATATTTTCCTTGATCACATTTTTAGAGTAATATTCTATAAAGCTCGTACTGGGGACTTAATTGGTAATAAATAATAAATCATGATAACCTTAGCCTGAACTTTTTCCGGTTTGGTATTAGGTACATTTCTGCGTGGCGTTCCCATGTTGAGCATTTCTTCGTCGTCCGGCACTGGAATATAAATAGGTCTGACATTTGGGTTACATAGTATCTTTGGTCATAGGAGTTCAACACCGTTCATGACATGCATCAGGGCGATCTCCAATGTAGCCCCGCGGCAATGGAGCGCCCTGCATGACGGTGAGAGCGCAGAGCCATAATCGTCAGTAAGATATATATAAATATATGATGCATAGGACCCAACCTCATGTACGTGTCTGAACTCCCCGGGCATTGGGTTCCATGGCCGCCACTGACCTTGAGTGCCCCAGAGTTCGATGACAAGGGCATGCGAGGTCATGTAGTCCAGGAGATCCTCTGTCACCTTCATGATGGTGAATTGTTTCTGGAAGGCGAACGTTGCGTTGACACTGCCACACACCACGGAGGTCTTGATGAACCGCGGGTACTCGAAGAAGTTAAACCTAAGGGGCACAGGTAATAGTCAAAAGTTATGCCTAAATGTCACATATAATAGTCAAAACTTAAACCTAAAAGGCACGGATAATAGTCAAAAGTTAAAGTTATCGGGTACGGATAATAGTCAAAGTTAAACATAAAGTGCATGGATAATAGTCAAAAGATAAACCTAAAAGGCACAGATAATGGTCAAAAGATCCGTAGTCACATACCCAAATCCATATGCACAAAGTCACTCTTTGTGGTGTCCTCATATAAATAGGCCTACCACTTGTTTCAACCGACCAGCTACGGGACACGTGGCACTCCGGTGTGCATGGCCAGTGAGCGATAATTGATGTCCGACGAGAGACACCAGCCCACCCAGCGCCCCTTACCCGCAGTATACTCCTCTGGAACGATCGGAAGTAATCCAACGGTTTTCCATACACTGAGGCAGAATAACCTTGAAATCAAGTCTTTGCCCTACGAGCATGTTGGGGTCGTACAACGCGTCTTCATCCTGTAGCACACTGCCAGAAGAAAGTCATGCAGGATTAAAAGTTATTTGGTCAGCGAAGTAGGTACGAATCATTTATTTTGAACCATTATATTGAGGTCTGCATTGCACAAACCGTAGTCTGTGCACAATTTAAAGGGCATGGATCCAGCTACGCGTGTACTGCGACATCAAATATGGCTTCTCCGCTTTCTTCGCCATCATTCATGGCAAAATTAATAGCAATATGATCAAAGAGAATAACTGTCGGTTTTAAGCTGAATCATACGTACGTAGCTATAGAGATATATTATGGAAGGATGCCTTTAATTAAGAACGTGACACGCATGTCATGCACCTTCATGGCAATGTTTAAAGTGGCCTTGGTGCTGACATGGGGACAAAAAGATGAAAGATGAAATGACAAAAAGGCTCCGACACATGCGCTACAGAGCCAGATCTGGCCAGACATACCTGCCGTCTGGGTCACATGGAACCAGTGTGATGTGTAGCCGAGCCTCGATCTGACCTTGGTGGTTGCACAGGTCCAGCTGGTCGCTACTGGTCAGCCGGTGACCCAGGCTGGCCAGCCACATATGACCGCTAAATGTAACGTCTGTATAATGCATCTTTTGGGGAATAGAGAATATCAAGGCAAGGGACAAAAAAAAACGTTTATATGTACAACGGAAACAGTCTGACAGGTTATAACATAGATCTACAATATATGAAATTGGTCTTTGCCATTGCATCAAATTATAGGGGGGGGGGCAAGGGGGGCCATGTTCTCAGGTCACGAATAATAAATTTCTTTATTCACACTTCACTGTGAATTAAAATATGAATTCCCTGCATACAATAATGAGGGCGGACGCATTATATAAATTGGCGGTTTCCCGATTCTCGGTTATTTAATATCTAAATTCCCCAAAGTTCACACTAAATGGAAATCTTTGAACAGGAGGGTCGGCTAATACCCCATTCCCAGTTCAAGAAGAATTATCTTCCTCATTCCCAGTTCACGGTGAAATGAAAAGCTCATTTCCGAGAAACTCCTCCCCCCCCCCCCCCCCAATTGGGGGTACGCACCAGCCCAGGTAAATGTCCTCCACCGGGTCCCAGAACGGATCCCTCACTTGTTCGACGACGATGCTTTGCTTGTCTTGCCAGCGGTAGTACATATCCTCGATCATGAATTTCCGGTTGATAAATTTGTCTTTGGACCAAATCCACACCTGCAGACAAGGACAGTTGTGTTTTCTTCCAAGCCGGCATTCTTTGGAGTTAATGTGACTAATTTGCTCGACATAAACGATAATCATCCCCAGACCGCCATTTTCTATATCTCTTTAATATCATTTAAACTTGTCAAAGAACAGAGGGGTCTAACTTGTCGGTACGACGCCATTTTTCGGGGTTTTACCTTGTTGTTCTTCTCATCGGTGACACGAACGATAACATCCTTCTGCTTCGGACGCCCTAGTGCATCATGGGTAGCCAGATTTTCTACTTCCGCTTTGAACGACACGCCCTGAATTAATATCACAAGGTCTCCAATCTCACAAATGCTGTGATTACAACATATATATCTTACTAATAATTAATGCTATAAATTAATTCTAATAACATTCATTAACACCAATAATTAATAATAATAATATTAATTAACACCAATAAGTGATATTAATAATATTTATGAGCACCAGCAATTAATACTAAATAGACTACTATTAAATATTAATACTTCAAATTGCTATTAAATAACAAATATTAATTAACAATTTGCAATATTTATAGGGCGGTCAAAGGCATTGACGACGATACAACATAGGAATCGGTTTCTACTATTCAGGTAAGCTACATAAAACGGTAAAGGTTCACCTTCGCCATGTCTCTACTCATCAAGTTGACGTCATACACCTTGGGGAGGACGTTGACGTACTCGTGGAAAACCAACGTGGACATGACGTCATCGCCGTCCGCGGGGCTGGTGTCATGTGACAGAGACCGGAAGACTGAGCGGCCAACGGTGGACCCACTGGCCAACTCAGCCTGGCAGAAGTCGTAGTCATAGTGCAGTAGGTTGTCCTGCTCGGCACGGTCACGTGGATGGCCGATGTACAGGTAGAGGCAGCTCGATCCCATCTTCACGCGATCCTGTTATAATTAATCTGTCAGTAGAGGGACTCTAAAGATCGCTTTGGAATAATGCATTGGAATTACAAACAATTATGAAGCGTGGTCGTTTATCATTTAATTGTTTATTAAAGGTCTTGGCCCCCGGGGGGAGGGGACACTATTATACAAATCTGGCGTGAGGGTCAGCGCGGGTACCCCTTGATGCATGAGAGAGCGGATGTATGTGATGAAAAAGACACTTCTATAGAGCGGACATTTATGATGAAAACGATACCCCTATGGAGCGGATATCTTCAAACTTGCGTCCGATCGAGCGGATTTTGGCGGTGAAAAAGGGGGGGGGGGGGAGGGCTTTACCGCGGAACCCCCCAGAACCCAGCAATGTTTTAAGTACCCCCCCCCCCCCTCCCCTCTGGAGTCTTGACATAGATGATTAGGTGTAGATAGAGTATATCTACTGTACTATTGCCTTCTGCTGTTTCATACACATATATATATATGTGTGTAAGTACTCCAGTGAGTAGTGACGGCGTTACTTACAAGGTGTACGAGTTCAGTTGGATAGATAATATATTTTCCGTTGATTGCAATTTCAGCGCCTGTTTTTGCTTGTGCGAGAACACATTTGTTCTGCCGGCTTTCAATGGTAGCGTGCTTGTCTTTGATTCTACAAAAACGGTAGACATGCCAGGTAACTTTAATTTGTTTAAATTTACGTTACATACTGTAATATATACTTTCTTATGTTTGATAGCAGCATATACTGCCTTATAAATTTTAACGTCATCGTAACAGGAACATGTTTCTTAATTCTGTGATGCAATAGTTTAACTGCCCGTCAAATGGGCAAAGGCTTCCTCGAACATCATCACACATCGGAACCAAAGCGGAAGTTTAGGAAATATGCGTGACTGTTCATACTATCCTCAATTATGTTGTTATAATTAAGCCATATTTGAACATATCATACTGACCCAAGTCCTCGTATTTCTATATCCGCCCCGTGGCCTGGTAGACCAATAAGCGTCGTGCCTTGATGAACCAGGAAGAGCAGGATACAGGAAAATACATGGATGTGTGTTCAGAAATACTAATGTGAATGTCGTTTTGTATGTAACACATGCTGGAAATCAAAAAAGTTTATTATTGATATATATTTATTATTGATCCTCTGCCTTTAAATTACAAATGAGTGCGTGAGGATTCATCATAGTAAAATTATAAGAGTTTATAGCAATGAAGTAAACATGAATTACTTAAGTCGTTTCTACATTAAAGAACGCTCTGCTTGTAATTACACAGAAACATTTTATATGTCTCTCTATACCTTCATCCAAGGTGAGCTTTATCACCCCAGACAATTGGGGATCTTCGTTTATGTTCCTGAGATATGGCAGCTCTTGCCAGCTAGTTCCACTGTTTGATTTCGAATCCGGTTGCGTTGACCTTTCCCAATCAGCCTTCGCCACCTCAAGACGCTGTTGCCATGACAACTGCAGCTCTTCCATTTGACGGCTATTTTCAGTCACAATGTCCTTCAGATCTGTCAAAGATGTATTATTTAGGGGGTAGTTTTTTGACATAAATGCTGGCTCATCGAAATCTACCGACCATTACTTGCAATTTAAACCATTAAATTTAAGAGCAAAACGCATAGCCTTATACGTACAGCATCTGTCCTGTTGTACTTGAATGGCAAATAAGATAAAAAAGAAGTCGGCCAGTAAACAAAGTTGTCTTTGCGCATTGTCCATCGACTAGCAAGGCTTCGGCGGTGGACACTATTTCCAGTGTTTCCGGCCAGCTGTAAAAACGATACCAGTTCCCTCGTCCCCCCCCCCTCCCTCGTGGCGTCGTCCAGACGTCCATTGGACTGCCTTCTCACCGGAAGTATCCGATAACTGCCCCCCAACGGCCAGTTCCCTGAGCTCAGCCAGAAGACGCGCGTTCTCCTGTTTCAATTCCCGGATGAGTTTTTCCGTCGGATTCTCATTGACCACGGCTTGATTCTGGATCTTCTTGGCTCTGCTCAGACAGTAAACAAAACGAACCCAAAGTACATCATCGGAAAACCCATGGGCGTATAAAGTTATCCTACGTAACGATCGTTTACTTTGATCTGTTACTGGTATGGTAATAACTTCAATAACATTTCAATATTTCCAGCTTGAGTAAGTATGACAAGAAATACGCCTACAAGAGCCGATCCAGGATTTGTTCAAGGGGGGATGTGGGTCTTATGCAATATTCAATGAGTGTGGGGCGGTGATCACCTTCGTCCCATCCGCTGATATCCGCCTGGCCCACACCACACTTACCGGTCGGCATATCGGAGGGTGGAGAGCGTCTCTTCGTAACAGCCGGCAGCCGGACTGAGGGCCGCGATCTAAAGGTGCAGCAAGCATACATGCTTCACCACTAGGTGGCGTACTACTATAAAAACCAAGTTATAAATAAATATCTCTCAAATCACCTCATCTTAATACTAAAACACAAAGATGTTGGGGGTGGTCCTATTTGGATATGGCCAGCTCTCTGAGACATAGATCAGGGGTCGGGGGGTTGTAGAAACTAATGATTAGCCACCAGTCGCTAAACAATAACCCATGTCTCTGATGGCGATTTTTATGATGACAATAACGGTGGCCAGGTCAGTCATAGCACCAGCCTGTGCCTTACACCCCAGGGTAGACTGCAGCCACCCTCACCATCATGGTCCGAGTGTTACCCCCAAACGTAGACTGTAGCCACCTTCACCATGATATGGTCCGACTGTTACCCCTCAGGGTAGACTGCAGCCACACTCATCATGAGGGTTCGACTGATACCCCCCAGGATAGATTGCAGCCACACTCACCATGAGGGTCCGACTGTTACCCCCCAGAGTAGACTGCAGCAGAGTCGTCAGCACGGAGTCCCGGTACGGCACAATGACCTTGGTCTTGCCAGACGCAAGGTCAGACAAAGCACTGGAAAGACAACCCTAATTGTACAGACATATATATATTGAAAAGAAATTAAATCACACAACTGTTTATTATAAAGCAACGCTTAGTTGTATTTATTCCCTGAAATTATCAAATCAATGGCAGATATGCCGCCCAAAAGAATTTAGGTATACTCATCAGTTTCCTGATCTTATGGTTTGTGCATCTCATCAGATCACACAGCCCCCCTATTAACTATCAATGTTAATTTTGCTGCGTCATATTTGGGTGTTTTCTCATTCCTTTCCTCGTGGTGCAAATGGATCGCAAATCCATCCAATGTCTTAAAAATACCGTGGAGATCTTATACCGATGATATGGCTCCTATGTGCTATGTAATCCTTGCCAGTGACACGACATGACCCTACAGGTCAAAGTGTCTTCTTCTGTTGGAATACTTAGCATCCGTTAGTTACCTGATGACCTTCCCCAGTGTGGACAGACTTTTGTTAATGTTGGAGCCTTCGCGGAGTCTGTCGCCCGTGGCTCCCAAGGCGCCCGCTCGCTCACTTCCGGCGAGATCAACCAATCGGATCTCACTACTCATTGTGCGGCTCTGACCGGCGGCGTCCTTGTAGATCTGAAAGGTCATACACGGCTCATTCAATACTTCATTATTATTCTTAGTTAACAAGTTTACACTTGTAAGCGATATAGAGGCCAATGATTGCAAATTCTGTAGAAATATAGGCTAAATTACTTCAACTTTTAAATTATATTAAATTTGATTATTTTAGTAAGGGCTAATTAAAACAACAACGATATGATATGATTTAGCTAGTAGGTTTAGTATGCTACATTATCTGTGTGATTGGGATCGAACGGCCGATCTGATGGAGCAACCTGTCAAAGTATTTTTCACGTATTCATGGTTGGTGAAGCTTTTTTGGTGAAAATGGACTCGGCATGAGTTTGGTGTATGATTACCTGTTTGAAGATGACGGTGATGACCATGTGCGACCTGCTACTGGTGGCGTTCATAGTGGTCGAGGCGGTGGTCCTCTGGATAGTCCCCTTGTTCATAATCCCCTCCAGGGTGGCATAGCTCTCCACAGGCACTCGCTGCGAGGTTCAAGTTAAGCTATATAGGTCATCCTTAATGCATTATACGGCCCAAAATTAGAACAAATATTCAAGTCAATCTTTTTTTGTTCGATTAATGATTTCTCATTGTTTAGACATGAACAATATACAAGCCTTTACCCAGTAAAATTAAACAAATTAAGCTATGTGTAGTAACCATATAACTTTTTGTTTGTGTTATCCAGTGATGGCTGATTTACCTTGAGGCCTTCCACATAGAAGCCTTGAGTCGGATGGCGGCGCACGCGCAATCCAGAACGAGGCTGATTTTTAACCGAGGTTAAAAGGTCAAGGACGTTCTCGTTGTAAATCTCCAGCATGCTGAAAGTCACCTGTAAATACACGATTTATTTAACGTTTCTGCGGTTGTCTCAGTAGTAGTTGAACTCCACACTCAATCAGGCGCTTTCCAAGACGGGGATTTGGGGGTACTCGTAACAAAATCCACAAACGCTGGTCATTTGGAATTTAAACAATGAGAATCATGTTGGCCAACAGAACCGTTGGCTTACGCACCTGGAACTGTTTTTCCGGGTCTTTACTTTGTTCAATGGCGCTGAAGAGCTGTTGGCAGGTCAGAGGGACAATGCCCTTGTTGGCGCCCGAGCCAATCATCGAGTAGCTCTTTCCGGACCCGGTCTGGCCGTAGGCGAACAGAGCGGCGTTGTAACCTTGCCACGCATTGGACAGGACGCCGCGACCAAGATCCTCAAACACTTGGGACTATATGAAGATATGAAATAGAGTGATGTAGGTGTCTTTAAACTGAGGTGACCGTCGTATGGAGGGGCGTTGGATATATACAATTAATATTTTGATATGGGGATGTCTTCCTGGGAATTCGTTGCCAAAATGCGATAAAACCAATCTTTTGAAAATATTAACACTGACATAAGAGGAGTAATCAGACCCCCGATACGTAGGGCACGCCCTCCTCAGGCCCCGCCCTCTCAGGCCCCGCCCTCCCACATAATACCGGACTAGCACAAGGGGAGTGGTCAGACTACGGGACGTAGGCCACGCCTTCCTCAGGCCCCGCACTCTCAGGCTCCGCCCTCTCAGGCCCCGCCCTCTCAGGCCCCGCCCTCTCAGGCCCCGCCCTCTCAGGCCCCGCCCTCTCAGGCCCCGCCCTCCAGGCCCCGCCCTCTTAGACCGGCCTCGCCCCGCATACATACCTGACTGGCATAAGGGGAATGGTCAGACTCCGGTACGTAGGCCACGCCCTCCTCAGACCCCGCCTTCTCTTCCCGGAAGCCGTCATGTGACCAATAAGAGTGGTCGAAGCTGAAAGCTCGCTGCTCGCCAGTCACTGGGTGAGAAAGGATCGTCGTGCAGCCCACCATGGACACCGCACATTCTGACCTCACGCCAAGTTCTCGCTGAAACAAGTATTTATTACAAATGACCCCAAAGAGTGTAGAATGTAATAGAAGACGAAATTCATTTTCTTTGTAAATGCAATAAGTTTTAAATATTTACAGATAAACTGTACAGTGATGTCAAGTTGTTTATGGGAAAACTGAACCTACCTATATAGGACAGATTTATCTGTCTCATGCTAAATGGCATTTAACTGAGGCGTGGGTAGATAGAGGATGGTTATTCATTGTGCATAACTTGTTAAGTGTTCTGGTATATATTTGTTTTCTTTATTTAATTTAAATGCATTTACCAGATTATGTTTTCACATATTAGTGCCGTCTGATGGCTCTTTTAGTACTGGGATTAATTTAAAGTCACTTATAATTCCTGCAGGACTGGGCAAGATAGTCTCTGCATTTATGCATTGTGTTTGTATGTCTCGTTTGTGTTCTCGCAAGTGACAAAAACAAAAATGACAAAAATATCTATCCGTCTATATTAATATTGCTGGTCGCTTGCGCAAGGTGATGACACATTTCTATGATCCGATACGACCATACGACAAACGGATTTCCTGTTTTAGTATTTATGTAGACAGCGATGTGGTTATTACACTTATACCTCCTGGGTGTAGTAGAAGTTTAAAGGAAACCACCAGCCCGGCCTAACGCTGCTCTACCGATCCATATAATACCCAAGTATCCTTCAAATTACAGAATTGTCTGTCCTGTCTGTTGTTCACAATAAAATTTAGAAGTGACAAATCAAGAGGCGATACTCTAATATTAAAACCGAAACTGACGCCTACTGTGTGAGCAAAACAAGAGCGCGTGATCATCGCAAATATAAATAGCTGCCATTCTAACTCCAATCATGTTTTTTTATGGAGACAATCGTTGCAAGAGATATATAAGTATCATTATGTCTGGATGCTACTTGTTCCATGAAACACTAAGATCATGGTCTACTGCGCGGCTTAAAACTCAAGCAATTCATCCGTAAACTACGGCCCTGATCTATTATTTCACGCGTTTCCCCCGAAGGGGATCTCCATTATGAAGAGTTCCCGCCACGAGATAACTTGTAGTTCTAACGTAAGGCGGCGCCACATGAATGGTCACAATATACGTCACGTCCTCTGGCAAATGGTGCGCTGCTCGACATTGATGGGGGCGGGTTGGCTTAATTTGTTTATCCTTACCAGTCGGCCGAAACGAAGTATTAACACTCGCCAAATAAATTTTAAGATGTAAAATTTCGGTGCAGATCGCGAATAGATTAGATTGGGCACCCGCTTTAACGAGTTGGCGTGTCGCGTGCACGTCCAGTAACACAATAGGCGGACAGGATTGAGTGTCATGTGACTTTCTCGGTGAGCTTCACAGTACGAGCGGGCAATGGGGCAATGATCAGCCGTGCTGGGCTTGGGTCCCGACATAGCATTTGATATTCTGTTATGTATTGATCGTAGATCCCAAATAACCCACGGACAATGACTGACCGAGTGTGACCCATGCGGTAGCCCCACCCCCCTCCCGAGTCCTCACTGGAGTGGACTGTGGCACTGTTCTAATCGACCCCTGGTGGGGGCCAGGGAGATTTAATGCAGGCTTTATTAGTTGGTGGGATAATTTATGGCAAGGTTCCAAGCATTATTGAGCGTCTGTTAGTGGTGTTATAATATGAATCCGATCATAATTACGTCCAAAACAAAAGTTTCACGACTATACTGATTAATTCTTAATTCGACAATATAATAATATAAAGTCGACGAATGTCTAAATATTATATTGCGTTTAACTATTATTCTGTAATAACGTGATCAATGTGATAATTGCATAACAACATACATAGGCCTAACTGTAGAAAGTGATGAAACTAGGCGCCAGTTGACCAGGTCAGCGGGTTAACCCAGAGATCCCATTCAGCTGCTTACCTTCTGCTTAATTGTTACTCACCTGGTTAAAGGGACGAACGCGAACGGCGACCTTCACACTGTCACCGCCAGGCATTGTGGGTAAACCGTAGGTATCCTCAATCAGCAATCAAGCTTTTTATCCGTGACGACGCGTAAATGCTCAATCCGGATAACTGGAATGTATCTATTACGGTAACCACGCGTCATTTAATAGTCAATTCTGTAGGGAGTCCTGCAGCTTGACAGCGACTTCATATTTCAGCGTCGAGAACGGTGATGGCGCGATTAACCTGGAAGACAAAACGGCGGTACTACTGTAACAGATGTAATGTTGTAGGTACTTCACGCATGTCTAAAGCTGTCAGGCAGGGAGGGAGGCACGACTGGACGCCTGTTACAACAGTCCCGTGGCGGCCGGGACTAGTGTGAACTGTCCAGTTGACGCTCGTATGTGCACACCTGAAGGTTCCTGTCCTATTAGAGACGCCAATCTTTCGGGTATCGAACTCTACCACTAATCTCGGGGCTTCTATGTGATCTGCTGAGCCCACCCCGCACTCACCCCATGCCCTTCCACTCAATCTCAATTAGCAGGAGTTTTTGGCGCTAAGGTTAGCGAAGGTCAGGTTTAGGGCACGATTCATTATATATATAATAGATGTCTGGTCAGTGATCGTGGTGCGCGGGGGGAGGAGTGGGGGAGGAGGTCTATCGGTGTTTATAACGGGGGCCCAGCGGATGCAAGGGGAGCTGGGGGAGGTCGAGGGTCGGCCGTGGTTGATATATGTGACCCAGCGGAGGCCGGCAGGGGGTGGGGTCGGCCGTGGTTAATATATAGGTGACCCAGGGGGGGAGGGGGGAGGAAGGTTGGGCAATGGGTGTCAGGAGCTTACACGGTGAAGATAGAACTGACCGGCCGGTGTAGCTGCCCACTGTGGTACCAGAAGCCCTGGTCATCGAGGCAGCAGTACTGATAGGCTCCCTTCACAACATTGTGCGGTCAGCCGTGGCAGAGTGTCTCTGGCGTAGGAAAGGCAACTGGACGGACTATACTGCAGTGGCTCTGCCTGGTGACTGACTGGGAGGTTGTAAGTGATGTGACGTAGACGTTCATCAAACTGAGAGAGCGACCGCGCGGCTTATAAGACCAGGTTTTATAGTGTCTACTGTGGCTCCCGGTCACTGAAGATCATTGATTCTGTCAACAGGAATGACAGTCTAAGCAGGGAGGTGGAGGGGGGGTGGGGGGCGTGCCGTGGGCGTGGGGGAAGGGGGGCCGTGGGTGTGAAGGGGAGTGGGGGGGGGGGGGGGTGGGTGTGGATGGAAGGGTGGGAGGTGCGATGTGCTCTGGGTGTGAAGGGAGCACGGCCGTAAGTGTGGAGGTTGGGGGCCGTAGGTGTGAAGGGAAGAGGCCGTGGGTGTGGAGGTTGGGGGCCTGTGGGTGTGAAGGGAGGGGTGCCGTGGGGGTGAAGGGAGGGGGGCCGTGGGTGTGAAGGGAGGGGGCCGTGGGTGTGAAGGGAGGGGGCCGTGGGTGTGAAGAGAGGGGGGCCGTGGGTGTGAAGGGAGGGGTGCCGTGGGTGTGAAGTAAGGGGGGCTGTGGGTGTGAAGGGAGGGGTGCCGTGGGTGTGAAGGGAGGGGTGCCTTTGGTGTGAAGGGAGGGGGGCCATGGGTGTGGAGGGAGGGGTGCCGTGGGTGTGAAGGGAGGGGGGCCGTGGGTGTGAAGGGAGGGGAGCCGTGGGTGTGAAGGGAGAGGGGCCGTGGGTGTGAAGGGAGGGGTGCCGTGGGTGTGAAGGGAGGGGGGCCGTGGGTGTGGAGGGAGGGGTGCCGTAGGTGTGAAGGGAGGGGGGCCGTGGGTGTGAAGGGAGGGGGGCCGTGGGTGTGAAGGGAGGGGGGCCGTGGGTGTGAAGGGAGGGGTGCCGTGGGTGTGAAGGGAGGGGGGCCGTGGGTGTAAAGGGAGGGGTGCCGTGGGTGTGAAGGGAGGGGGGCCGTGGGTGTGAAGGGAGGGGGGCCGTGGGTGTGAAGGGAGGGGTGCCGTGGGTGTGAAGGGAGGGGGGCCGTGGGTGTAAAGGGAGGGGTGCCGTGGGTGTGAAGGGAGGGGGGACCGTGGGTGTGATGGGAGGGGTGCCGTGGGTGTGAAGGGAGGGGGGCCGTGGGTGTGAAGGGAGGGGGGCCGTGGGTGTGAAGGGAGGGGGGCCGTGGGTGTGAAGGGAGGGGTGCCGTGGTTGTGAAGGGAGGGGTGCCGTGGGTGTGAAGGGAGGGGGGCCGTGGGTGTGATGGGAATGGAATGTTGGTGTTTTAGGCCACTTTTGTGCACATACAGGCTAAATTGGGCCAAGGAACCTCCCGGGACGATGAAGGATGAAGGAATGAAACATGCCCCAGATTAGGTGCCCGAGCCCGGATTCGAACCCAGGACCTATTGATCTGCGGTCTAGTGCGCTAACCACTACACCAGGGAGGCCCCCGGGGTGTGATGGGAGGGGGGCCGTGGGTGTGAAGGGAGGGGGGCCGTGGGTGTGGAGCGAGGGTGCCGTGGGTGTGGAGGTTGGGGGGCTATGGGTGTGAAGGGAGGGGAGCCGTGGGTGTGAAGGGAGGGGGGGCCGTGGGTGTGAAGGGAGGGGTGCCGTGGTTGTGAAGGGAGGGGGGCCGTGAGTGTGAAGGGAGGGGTGCCGTGGGTGTGAAGGGAGGGGGGCCATGGGTGTGGAGGGAGGGGGGCCGTGGGTGTAAAGGGAGGGGTGCCGTGGGTGTGGAGGGAGGGTGCCGTGGGTGTGAAGGGAAAGGGCCGTGGGTGTGAAGGGAGGGGGGCTGTGTGTGGGGGGGGGGGAGACGGCGTTGCGATGTGAAGATATACCCGATGGGCGCAGGGTGTAGCGCAGCGAACATTTCATCGACATTTCATCATTGTACTTTCGGTTGACGCGCCCAGCCTCTTACGAGAGATTGTATCTTAACATGGACCATCATGGCAAAAAAACAACTGAATTTATGTCCGTAGTACATAGGACTATACTTAAAGTAAACTTGTGTATCTTTGGGTTATATGCAACAGACAATGTAATATAACGAGTAATTGCATGTATATGTGTGACTACTGTCCAAAACACTGTCATTGTATTTCATGGATTAGGCGTGCAATCGCTTTCCCCGAATTAACACCTTTGAAATTCATGCAAGACTTCCTTAACATCGGTTCGACGTATTTTGACCCACACGCCAGCCGCACGTGACGTCACACGTGTGTACACACTCGGTAGCGGAACACACTACAAGATCAAATGAATACACACCAATCGTGTAAATTCCTATTGAAATAGTTTATTAGAAACTTTGTACTTAATAAATGCATTCAACCTTCCATCTGCAGACGTGGTATGTGACGTCAGAGGAAGAAAAGGGCGTTGACTGGTCAGGAAGGCGGTACCAAATGTCCGCTTTTACTGATTCAATTGCCATGGAAATCCCAAAGCATATTTGATTATATCTGATACCTTATATATGCCCTCTTAATTCCGTAAATGCAACTTGAAAAGTGCAACAGTACGTGTAACCACCATAAAAAAGCCATGAGGAGCTAGACTAAACACCGATGAGAAAGATACGCGAGACATATCGTAACGTTTCTTTATGGTTGGCAGCAGCGCAAGCATTACAGTTGAGGCGGAATAGACTCGTATCAAATACAGAGACACAAAACATCAGCAAGATTATATATACCTCTCCCGGAATATCAGTTTACATGCTGGACCACATACGATAAAAAGCTCTTAGTACTCACATAAATATGCAAAATAAGTACACAAAGGCTACATTTCAGCAACTGACACTTACTTTAATTCAACAAATTCTAATAGTACTTCGGCTGCGTGAATGTCAGCCTGGTATAGTGTCGTTGGCTGCCCCTTTAGATTGATTGCCTGGCCTCAGACGGGATATGGATGACCAATACCAATGGTTTGAAGAAAACCTTCTTTTCTTCTTATACACTCTCATGCAAGCAAGGCATCCATGGTAAATGTCACATCGTGGATATGTAACCCTGTAAAGGTAGACACCATACAGTCAGTCACTCATACACACCAAGCGTTATCATAGGCAGCCTAGGGGGGACCGAGAGAACACTGTCACCCTTTGACATCGCTCTACCAGTCATGGTGGTCGATGAAGATTCCAGAAGACGATATATACACTTACACTACACTTAGATTAAAAATAACCTGGCTTTCTTTTCTTTCTCGAACGACACCTGAACATAGTTTACGGCCCCGGATACACATGAAGCCATAACTGATATGCAGCACACTCACATCCTCATCCCGTCTATTGTCGTCACGCCATACTCAACTCTATCACAAGCCTCCCCTGCTATAAATTCCCCAAGGAGGGAGGGGTTAATAACTCTGGTTCACGTGCGGCGTCCCGTGACGTCACGGCCTCATCCCGTGACGTCATCAGGCTCGAAGAGGCTACACAGGCCGATGTCGGCGTTTTCCATCTCCTCCAGGGACAGGCGCTTCTGGCGGTGGGGTCGCAGCAATGGCGGCAAATTCTTAATCCGGTTGGCTCGCCCGAATTGCTCATTGACATTTCTCTGAATAACAAAAAAAGCGGATAATATTGAACGAGATAAACCAAAAGAAATAAACTCCTAAACTACAATTTGGGATGCATTTCATATGATTCAATGAAACGTTGATTGAATTCCGTGCTGAACCAACGTGTAGTCCCCAACTCACCCCGATAGCTTCTTGTATCAGTTCCGTGCTGAACCAACGTGTAGTCCCCAACTCACCCCGATAGCTTCTTGTATCAGTTCCGTGCTGAACCCACGTGTAGTCCCCAACTCACTCCGATAGCGTCCTGTATGAGTTCCGTGCTGAAACCACGTGTAGTCCCGAACTCACCCCGATAGCGTCCTCTATCAGTTCTGTGCCGAACCCACTTGCAGTCACCAACTCACCCCAATAGCGTCCTGCATCAGTTCCGTGCTAAACCCAGGTGTAATCTCCAACTCACCCCGATAGCGTCCTGTATGAGTTCCGTGCTAAACCCACGTGTAGTCCCCAACTCACCCTGATAGTGTCCTGTATCAGTTCCGTGCTGAACCCACGTGTAGTCCCCAACTCACCCCGATAGCGTCTTATATCAGTTCCGTGCTAAACCCACGTGTAGTCCCCAACTCACCCCAATAGCGTCCTGCATCAGTTCCGTGCTAAACCCAGGTGTAATCTCCAACTCACCCCGATAGCGTCCTGTATGAGTTCCGTGCTAAACCCACGTGTAGTCCCCAACTCACCCTGATAGTGTCCTGTATCAGTTCCGTGCTGAACCCACGTGTAGTCCCCAACTCACCCCGATAGCGTCTTATATCAGTTCCGTGCTAAACCCACGTGTAGTCCCCAACTCACCCCGATAGCGTCTTATATCAGTTCCGTGCTGAACCCACGTGTAGTCCCCAACTCACCCCGACAGCGTCCTGTATCAGTTCCGTGCTAAACCTACTTGCAGTCCCCAACTCACCAGCGTTCTGTATGAGTTCCGTGCCGAACCCACGTGTAGTCCCCGACTCACCCCAATAGCGTCTTGTATCAGTTCCGTGCTAACCCACGTGTAGTCCCCAACTCACCCCGATAGCGTCTTGTATCAGTTCCGTGCTAACCCACGTGTAGTCCCCAACTCACCCCGATAGCGTCTTGTATCAGTTCCGTGCTAACCCACGTGTAATCCCCAACTCACCCCGATAGCGTCCTGTATCAGTTCCGTGCTGAACCCACGTGTAGTCCCCAACTCACCCCGATAGCGTCTTGTATCAGTGCCGTGCTAACCCACGTGTAATCCCCAACTCACCCCGATAGCGTCCTGTATCAGTTCCGTGCTGAACCCACGTGTAGTCCCCAACTCACCCCGATAGCGTCCTGTATCAGTTCCGTGCTGAACCCACGTGTAGTCCCCAACTCACCCCGATAGCGTCTTGTATCAGTTCCGTGCTAACCCACGTGTAGTCCCCAACTCACCCCGATAGCGTCTTGTATCAGTTCCGTGCTAACCCACGTGTAATCCCCAACTCACCCCGATAGCGTCCTGTATCAGTTCCGTGCTGAACCCACGTGTAGTCCCCAACTCACCCCGATAGCGTCTTGTATCAGTTCCGTGCTAACCCACGTGTAGTCCCCAACTCACCCCGATAGCGTCTTGTATCAGTTCCGTGCTAACCCACGTGTAATCCCCAACTCACCCCGATAGCGTCCTGTATCAGTTCCGTGCTGAACCCACGTGTAGTCCCCAACTCACCCCGATAGCGTCTTGTATCAGTGCCGTGCTAACCCACGTGTAATCCCCAACTCACCCCGATAGCGTCCTGTATCAGTTCCGTGCTAACCCACGTGTAGTCCCCAACTCACCCCGATAGCGTCTTGTATCAGTTCCGTGCTAACCCACGTGTAATCCCCAACTCACCCCGATAGCGTCCTGTATCAGTTCCGTGCTGAACCCACGTGTAGTCCCCAACTCACCCCGATAGCGTCTTGTATCAGTGCCGTGCTAACCCACGTGTAATCCCCAACTCACCCCGATAGCGTCCTGTATCAGTTCCGTGCTAACCCACGTGTAGTCCCCAACTCACCCCGATAGCGTCTTGTATCAGTTCCGTGCTAACCCACGTGTAGTCCCCAACTCACCCCGATAGCGTCTTGTATCAGTTCCGTGCTAACCCACGTGTAATCCCCAACTCACCCCGATAGCGTCCTGTATCAGTTCCGTGCTGAACCCACGTGTAGTCCCCAACTCACCCCGATAGCGTCTTGTATCAGTGCCGTGCTAACCCACGTGTAATCCCCAACTCACCCCGATAGCGTCCTGTATCAGTTCCGTGCTGAACCCACGTGTAATCCCCAACTCACCCCGATAGCGTCTTGTATCAGTTCCGTGCTAACCCACGTGTAGTCCCCAACTCACCCCGATAGCGTCTTGTATCAGTTCCGTGCTAACCCACGTGTAGTCCCCAACTCACCCCGATAGCGTCTTGTATCAGTTCCGTGCTAACCCACGTGTAATCCCCAACTCACCCCGATAGCGTCCTGTATCAGTTCCGTGCTGAACCCACGTGTAGTCCCCAACTCACCCCGATAGCGTCTTGTATCAGTGCCGTGCTAACCCACGTGTAATCCCCAACTCACCCCGATAGCGTCCTGTATCAGTTCCGTGCTGAACCCACGTGTAGTCCCCAACTCACCCCGATAGCGTCTTGTATCAGTTCCGTGCTAACCCACGTGTAATCCCCAACTCACCCCGATAGCGTCCTGTATCAGTTCCGTGCTGAACCCACGTGTAGTCCCCAACTCACCCCGATAGCGTCTTGTATCAGTTCCGTGCTAACCCACGTGTAATCCCCAACTCACCCCGATAGCGTCCTGTATCAGTTCCGTGCTGAACCCACGTGTAGTCCCCAACTCACCCCGATAGCGTCTTGTATCAGTGCCGTGCTAACCCACGTGTAATCCCCAACTCACCCCGATAGCGTCCTGTATCAGTTCCGTGCTGAACCCACGTGTAGTCCCCAACTCACCCCGATAGATTCTTCAGTTCCGTGCTGAACCTACGTGTAGTCCCCAACTCACCCCGATAGCGTCCTGTATCAGTTCCGTGCTGAACCCACGTATAGTCCCCAACTCACCCCGACAGCGTCCTGTATCAGTTCCGTGCTGAACCCACGTGTAGTCCCCAACTCACCCCGATAGCGTCCTCTATCAGTTCCGTGCTGAACCCACGTATAGTCCCCAACTCACCCCGATAGCGTCCTGTATCAGTTCCGTGCTGAACCTACGTATATTCCCCAACTCACCCCGATAGCGTCCTCTATCCGTTCCGTGCTGAAACCACGTATAGTCCCCAACTCACCCCGATAGCGTCCTGTATCAGTTCCGTGCTAAACCCACGTGTAATCCCCAACTCACCCCGATAGCGTCCTCTATCAGTTCCGTGCTGAACCCACGTATAGTCCCCAACTCACCCCGATAGCGTCCTGTATCAGTTCCGTGCTGAACCTACGTATATTCCCCAACTCACCCCGATAGCGTCCTCTATCCGTTCCGTGCTGAACCCACGTATAGTCCCCAACTCACCCCGATAGCGTCCTGTATCAGTTCCGTGCTAAACCCACGTGTAATCCCCAACTCACCCCGATAGCGTCTTGTATCAGTTCCGTGCTGAACCTACGTATATTCCCCAACTCACCCCGATAGCGTCCTGTATGAGTTTCTTGAAGTTTTCCTTCCTTTTCTTGTCCGACAGCTGCTTCTGGGGAGTCATCAGTCGCTCGTCAAATGTCTGCAAAGAATACCAAGACGAAGGTATAATCTTGTATTATATATGTCTATATATATCGACTATAATAATAGTAATGTTCGCAATCACACGAAACTAACAGGAACGTTTTCACTTCTGTTCACCTCTGTACCTGACACATACTTCGTAACGTAATGTTGGGTCCTGTATAAAATCCAAACAAGTTGTAACTATGTATAGAGACCCTATTAGTGTGTGAGTTAGTCGAGATTGTACCGAGTTACCTTGAGTTGTTCTTCTGTACAGCTTGGAATGCTTAACATCACTTTGGTGAGATCGGGAAACTTTGGGCGCTGAAAGGAAATACCCAAAATGGACATTGTAATACTATACTATAATAAAACTTGGTTGTTCGCATCCATAACGAAAAATGAAGAATGACGATCAATTAGTGACGCATACAGATCAATTAATGACATCGCATGGGGCACCAAGACAGTAGCTGGACGCGGCCACAGGGACAGATCTCGCAGTCTGCAGCCAAGTGCGCTACCCCGCGACCATGGCAACTCCAGGTGCGCTACCCCGCGACCATGGCAACGCCGAGTGCCCTGCCCCGCGACCATGGCAACGCCAAGTAATCTACCCCGCGACCATGACAACGCCACGTGCGCTGCCCTATGGCAATAGCGACTCCCCGTAAGCTCCCAGTGAGAGTGGGGGGAGGGGAGGGGGTCACCGTGCACGTTGTATACTGACCAGGTTCTCGTAGAAGTGGTGGGTGACGGCCAGGAGGACGGGTTCAATATTGTCGTGTTGTCCGTGTTGTTGGAGACCCAGCAGCAAGCCACGTAAGAGGTGCGCCACGTCATCACTGGTCAGCACGTCGTTCAGCGTGAGCTGCGGGTCATAGCAAGGTAAACCACCATGGGTACTAACATGGGAAACCACCATGGGTAATAACATAGGAAACCAACATGGGTCATAACATAGGAAATCACCATGGGTAATAACATGGGAAACCAACATGGGAAATAACATGGGAAACCACCATGGGTAATAGCATGGAAAATCACCATGGGTACTAACATGGGAAACCATCATGGGTCATAACAAGGGAAATCACCATGGGTAATAACATGGGAAACCAACATGGGTATTAACATGGGAAACCAACATGGGTAATAACATAGGAAACCACCATGGGTACTAACATGAGAAACCATCATGGGTCATAACAAGGGAAATCACCATGGGTAATAACATGGGAAACCAACATGGGAAATAACATTGGAAACCAACATGGGAAATACCATGGGAAACCACCATGGGTAATAGCATGAAAAATCACCATGGGTACTAACATGGGAAACCATCATGGGTCATAACAAGGGAAATCACCATGGGTAATAACATGGGTATTAACATGGGAAACCACCATGGGTAATAACATGGGAAACCACCATGGGTAATAACATGGGACACCACCATGGGTAATAACATGCGAAACCAAAATGGGTAATAACACGGGAACCAGAATGGGTAATAACATTAGGAAAACATCATGGGTAATAACATGGGAAACCACCATGGGTAATAACATGGGAAACCACCATGCGTAATAACGTGGGAACCATCATGGGTAATAACATGGGAAACCACCATGGGTAATAACATGGGACACCACCATGGGTATTAACATGGGAAACCACCATGGGTAATAACATGGGAAACCACCATGGGTAATAACACGCGAACCACAATGCGTAATAACGTGGGGAACCATCATGGGCAATAACATGGGAAACCACCATGGGTAATAACGTGGGAAACCACCATGGGCAATACAGATAATAACAAGGAAAACCATGATAGGGGAAAATTACCCTTAAAATGACAAATCTACATTTGTGCTTTAATTTTAACGTTAATCTGCTTTAATTTGAAGCTGGAGGATTGGGTTAGTCACCCCCCCCCCCTCTTCCCCAGCCCCCCCTCCCTCCCCTCACTGACCTGCTTGACGATGGGCCAGGCGATGGCCACACTCTTGGTGCACGCCGGAGTGTCTCCACCCCCCCCCCCCCACCCCCCACACACACACTGACCTGCTTGACGACGGGCCAGGCGATGGCCACACTCTTAGTGCACGCAGGGGTGTCGGGCCAGCCCAGCGCGGTAAACAACGTCATCAAGATGCCCGGATACACATTCTGAAACCACACAGCATCAGCGTCTCTACTTAGATAATCTAAATGATGATTAATACTCACAGTTGTGAAATAAACCCCATTATATTAGTCACTTAATTATTTACTCATTCGCATTTTTTGTCTCCAAAATCGGACTGAAGAATAATAGTAGTAACCTCAGTAGTCGTTTGTTGATTCAAGCCCAATGATATGAAAATTACCTATTGACAATATGGAGTATTGTATGGGAGTACGGGAAAATAATTTATCGATTTTATAATGACAATAATTACACAAGAATGTATCGGTGCACTATGGATGGGACGACAATAACTTTTAAATTCGCCTGACATGAGATTACCGCCGGGCGGGCGCTGGCAGTGTGTGTGGCTTTGGGGGTCCCGGGCTGAAAACCGTGGCCTGGGGGGTCCTGGCCTTGAGGCCCTGGCCTAGGGGGGCCCGGCCTGGGGGGGCCCGGCCTGGGGGGCCCGGCCTGGGGGGCCCGGCCTGAGGGGCCCGGCCTGGGGGGCCCGGCCTGGGGGGCTCGGCCTGGGGGGCCCGGCCTGGGGGGCCCGGCCTGGGGGTCCCGGCTTGGGGGTCCCGGCCTGGGGGTCCCGGCCTGGGGGTCCCGGCTTGGGGGTCCCGGCCTGGAGGTCCCGGCCCTGGATACGTACCGAGTCAGTGAGCACCATCTGGCCCAGCTCCCCGAGATGCTCGTCCTTGGGGGAGGGCTGCGGTTTGACGTCTCCTGCCATCTCCCCGTCGTCCATGTCGTCAGTGAGCGCGCACGGCCTGCGTTCCCGCATCAACGAGCCTGGAGAGGGGGAGGGGGGGGGGTATAGTCAGTCAGAGATAGCAATGTCCTCTCCTTAGTACTTACACTATGTGTGTCGTAGCATGTTGTTGTTGAACCGTTTTCCACTTCGACTCGGTTAATGCTGTGTAGCTACATTAGATCATCTGTGTACATGTTTGAAATGAAAAAAAAAAACTTTTAGTTTACTGGTATCTTCTAGGGGTATAAGATATTGATGGATCACCGGATAAAACCGCGCACCGACCCTGGCGGCCCCTGGCGGCCGTAGTCCCTGGCGGCCCCCAGACAGGAAGACACCTACCGACGAATTCGATGTATTCCCTGGAGAGCTGCCGACAGAGCTGTTCTTCTAGGACTTCCTGAGACTCTGGATCATCCTCGTCGGTTTCCACCCTATCCAGAACAACACCCTTGTCAGAGCAGGATTCAAAGACAGGTTTCCATCACCAGCAATCATGGTTAGGTCCCATAAGTAGTCACGACGTTCCAATTATCGTTCTCAATCAAGCACAATCGGTGAAGCATTGAGCGATAATACGCACCGCTGAGACAATGGCTTCGCCACGATAACGACCTAGACCCGGTGAGATATTGTTTTATCAGCATAAGGAAAAAGTATATATGTGCAGTCAGACACGGGCAATTGTTGGGTTGGTTGGTTGTATATTCAGGAAGCGTTAACCATTTTTGGTCATATCGCGTCAATGGGAGAAGGGAGGGAGAGTGGAGCCATGTTCCCGGGGTAACCTCCTACTCTTTGTGAAGAAGGACATGGGATCTGCATCCTGCGACCACACAGACATGGCCGCAGCGGGGCGCGAACCACCGATCCACGCGCCGTTAGGCTTTCAGGTGCGGGCAATTGTTGGGAAATGATGTAGATAGGGGTTGGAGATCCCGACGGATACAACATAGGCCTACTGATCATGCTATACGCCAAAAGGAAAAGGAAGAAAGCAATAACTATATATGAAGCGCCACTTACTTTTGCGACAATCTTTCAGATATCTGGTTCCAGTCTGAGATTAGCCGCTAGAGGAAGTAAAATTACAAGGGAACAGCTATAGCATCGGCTAGCAGTGATCAGCGTATACTAATATACACATTTCTAACATTCGCTATCTCTATACAGCAGAATATATACCATCATCAGAAAAAGTGCTTATTTGCAGAATTGCGGAAAAAAAGAAGGTTTTTATATAAGGTCCACTTGTAAGTAATCCATTTTATAAAAATATAACAATGTCAACAACTACAGGAAACAAAAAAAATCAAAGGGGGTTAAAGACACGCAGCTCTAACACGATTGACTTCGTTCCAAAACTCGCTAATGCTGGAAAGCTTTCGTCGGTCTTACATTACAATCTGCAAGGGCATATATCGTGTCAATGAGAAGGTCAACGTCGAAGTTCCCCGGGGATACCCGCTATCGTTCTGGATCCATATAACGAATCCCCAACGTATGCGGGCTTGACAAGAACGGAATCCCGGGAGTATTTACCCGCGCAGCCATTATTGAATAACGGTCTTGTGCTGCTTGGAAGTAATTATGTTGTTGCCTTGGTTACCCACCTGAGTCATGAAGGGACAGAATACCCTGAGGAGTGGAATGACAGCTGTAGCGTAGTACTCCTTCGGACAGCACTGGATGTACGGCTTCAGAAACACACCTTAAGGTCAGGTCAAGGTCATAGCGGGGTCACAGTGATAGGACCACTTACAGCTAAACACCGGATTGTTCATTCACACCGACTCATATATCACTCGCGTAGACATACGTTGACGGTCCTATGAGCTATACACAGCTATACCAGTGCATCTTGATGCCTGTAGCACTTAGACAATAACGAGAGCTGCTCTTGTTGACGGTCCTATGAGCTATACACAGCTATACCAGTGCATCTTGATGCCTGTAGCACTTAGACAATAACGAGAGCTGCTCTTGTTGACGGTCCTATGAGCTATACACAGCTATACCAGTGCATCTTGATGCCTGTAGCACTTAGACAATAACGAGAGCTGCTCTTGTTGAGGGTCCTATGAGCTATACACAGCTATACCAGTGCATCTTGATGCCTGTAGCACTTGGACAATAATTAGAGCTGCTCTTGTTGACGGTCCTACAACTGACATTGAACAGTGATGCGACATGTAATATCCTCTTACATCATGTATATCAAGTTGATTATTTTGTAGACCTTATTATAATGTAAGGTTTACATATATTTCCAGAACACGATATAATGGAGGACGGACCCCTTGCTCGTCTCTCTGCTTCCAGGCCGGTTTATGATAATGATATGATGGATCTGCCAACCGGTACCACGAGGTGTGACATGTCCCTATGACGCCGGGCGCCCCTACCACTCGACCACGGGGCCTCATATGCCAGTCACTGTGGACAGGAGGATACGGATGATGGGTCTCAGTCGGTAGTTGGGGACCGCTTCCAGGTTGGCGAAGAAGGAGTTGAGGAGGGACTGGGCGAGGTTCGGTGCCTTGTAGAACTCGTGACTGAGACACGACCCGGCATTGCCGAGAAT